>PITA01001284.1:0-204596 GCA_004023965.1 Spilogale gracilis
ACAGAGATTTTGAACACAGAAACAAACTGAGGGACTTGGAGGGAGGGGGGTGGAGGGATGGGAGAGCCTGGTGGTGGGTACTGGGGACACCTAAAGCGGGGAGCACTGGGTGTGGGGAATGGGGAATGAATCTTGAAACACTGGAAAAAAAAAATTTAGTAACAATAAAAAAAAAAAATCTAAAAAAAAAAAAAAAAAAGAGTCAAAGATGAGAGCATGACAACTTAAAGAAGTACAGAGTAGAGTAGAAATGGTGTAAGAGTCAGTAGCTGAGGTTTTAAGGTTCATATGCGGTGTGGGGCCCACACAATAGGGAAGTTAGAATGAAATAACTGGGATACCCGAGTAAAAAGTTCAGATAATTAAAAGACTGCCTGCTCTATAAAAACAGAGGGTTAAAAACAAAAATAAAATCTCTGCTCACAAGCCAGAAGAGAAGCAAGGAAGCTGGCTCTCAACCAAAAGCTCTATGTAGGGAAAAAGTTTCCCATGAAAGACCAAAACCTGAAGATAGGTTTGAGGTCTGAACTTACATTGCACGCAAGTTATGATAATCCCATAACAGATAAAAAACAGATCCTAATAAGAATTCTTACATACTATTATGATATAATCTCCAGGAAATATTAAATAAAAAAAGCTGGGTGCTGAACAGTGTGAATAGTATGCATGTATTTATCTAACAAAGGAAACAAATACATAGACACACATATTTGGTTCCATTTAAAAAAAAAAGGTATCCATCAAGAGCTAACTAAATTATTCATCTGTGGGTAAGAAAAAAAGAGAGTAGAAGGAAGGATAGAAGCCACACTTTTCCAAATTTATCTTATTTTCTAGATTTTTAATATAAAATTATAAATACCTGATGTAATTAAAAAACAAAAATTGAGTCAAGAATTCTAAAAGTGCTCTCCAAAATTTGAAAGTAAAATCAAACAAATTAATCCATATATCAAGTTGATGGGTTTAATAAACACATAGAAAACAATTATTTCAAGTGACTTAAAAACAGAATAATTTGACTCCAAGTCATCTGTGGGATATACAACAAGGACCAAAAGGACTGCAGTAAAGTTGTAAACTATTTCAGTACCATATTATTAGTAATGGCATTGGTGTTGGTATACTAATAATAATATACCAAGAGCAATTAATTATATTAAGGCCACCAGGAACCAACATTTTCAACATAAAAGAAAGTAACACAAGCACAAACCCTTGTATTCCCAAATTTGAAATGGAAATATGAGCATATACTCATGAAGTATTTTTCTTAAAAAAAAAAAAGTCTGCATTTCCTAGCTATTCCTTTTTCTACTAAAAAGGCCTAGGAACAGTGACAAGTCCAGATTACTGAGCACCCCATCATCTAAACTGCGGTCTCTAAATATAATTTTTGCATGAAAAGGAACTAGATACTGACCCCAGTTCTAGAGCAGAAAACAGACATGAGCCTGAAATATCTTACTGTACCAGAAAACAAGAAAGTTATGAAAAGCTGATAGTGTTGTGTCAAAAGGGCTCAGTAGCTAACTTCAAGAGATGGCAAAAGATGAAACAATTTTAGGAAAAAGATAGTATCAGTGGGTTAAAATAGTAAATGTATTAAAAATCCACATGTTCATAGCAATAGTAAGAAAATGAGGTTCATAATTGCTTTTGCAGGATGCCAGGGAACCAACTTAGTATTCTGAAAACTAGTAAATAAAAGGAAAAAAATCATGCATTTTTCCTGTCTTTTCTTTATTAATTATACCTCAGAAAAACTGACCAGTTGACCAGGGCAATTATATATGAAAAAGAAAGATTTTACAACTCTGAATGGCAGGATGAATCTGGGCAATGATCATCAACAAATGCTAAAATCATTAGGCAAATAGCAGAGGGGAACTTAACAATGTACAGATCAGGCTGACAATACCTGAAACTACTGATCAATCTTAACATCACACACAAAGAGCAAGCACTAGTTAAACGCCTCCTGGTGTGATACAAAAGAAACTATACAATACCACTTATGACATATTCTTACAAAAAAAGAAATGAAGCCTGTGTAAGCCTCTAGATCCAAGTACTGGTTTACAGGGAATTGACACAGAGAAACACATTTAATAAGGCCTCAGATGCAATTAGCAAAATCCTGAATGTAGGTGTACCAAAAGTAGTTAATATAGCAAGATTGAAACTGCTATCCTTAGAAAAGCCTGTTTGCAAGACTGGCCTTTAGCTGGTGTCCGGGAATTTGTATTTCAGCAGAGTTCCCACTGATCCCAGAACTGATAAGACCGCTCAGCGTGCCTAACCTGTTTGAACAGTGGACACCACAGTTTATGCTTGACATCTGCTCTCCTTCTACAAGTCTAGAATTTTGGTACATGCCAGGCAGAAAATGCCTATACAACAAGCCTCCAATAAAAACCCTGTGCACAGTCTCTAATGAGCTGTCTTTTTTAATATTTCACATAGTTGTCACAACTCTTTCCTGAAGGAATGAAGCACAGACCATTAACTGCACAAGGAAAAGATTCTTAGAGACTCACACATGGTTTCCTCCAGACTTTGCCCTATTGGTCTTTCCCCTCTATTGATACTACTCTGTATCCTTTTGCTGTTAATAAACCACAGCCTAGAGTACAACTATATGCTGAGTCCTATGAGTCCTCCTAGTGAATCAATGAACCTGGGGTGTTCTTCAGAATCCCCAACACAAATGGAAAATTTACAGATTAATAAACTGATTTGTTCAATAAATTGCACAAGAAAAAAAAAGTGTAAAAATCTATAAAGAAATCTAATAACTAATGTTTAATTACAGTATTTTCTTTCAGTTCCTGTGACTAAAGATGGAAAACACTAACCGAAAATTTTAATATATGATTCAAGAACCATAAAACTTTTAGAAAGAAATTTAAATAAACTTCCAAATAATGACACAAGTCTGTGGCATTTATACCCTCTAAGTCATTTAAATTTAAAACTGCACTAAGACTTTTGGGACATTGTGTATAAATAACCAAAATCTGACTCAAGAAGAATATTGAAAACCTGAATATATTCATAAACATCAAAAAATTAAATCAGCAGCCAAATATCTATCCACAAGAAAGCATCAGGCCAAGTCTGTTGTTTATAGACAAGTATTACCAAATCTTAAAAAAAAATAAAATAACCTTTATTTTAAATAAGATATTCCACAGAACAGAAAAAACAGAAAGATCAGCCCATTTTATAAAGCTAGTATAATCTTAATGCTCAAAATGACAAAAACTGTAAAAAAACACAAGACATTCAAATTTACTATCATCAGTAAAAGAAATTCTAGGGCGCCTGGGTGGCTCAGTGGGTTAAAGCCTCTGCCTTTGGCTCAGGTCATGATCTCAGGGTCCTGGAATGGAGGCTCAGCAGGGAGCCTGCTTCCTCCTCTCTGCCTGCCTCTCTGCCTACTTGTGATTTCTCTCTCTGTCAAATAAATAAATAAAAATATTTAAAAGAAAATTAAAAAAAGAAATTCTACACAAAATATAAGCAAATTTAATCTATTTAATAAAGCAGTTTGTCTATATATATCATCTACATATCTTTGTATACACACACACATAATACATACAGGCCTCTACACATACTACATCATGATCGTGTAAGGCTTATCCCAAGAACTCAATGATTAACTGAAGTAATTTTCCACATCAACACAGAATACTCACATGATCTTTTAAAAAGATGCTGAAAAAAATTCAACATGTATTCATCATCTTTTATTAAGAATCTCTTAGCAAGTAAAGAGTACAAGGAAATTTCCCTAACCTGATATTTAATGGGAAATTTTTACTTTAAAGTTAGAAACAAAGTGAGAATGTTTGTTACTACATACTGCTTGCATTCAACCTTTCCTAAGTACAGGAAATGCTAACCAACTTTAAAAGTATTAAAAGCATAAGGACTGAAAAAAATAGTCATTATTTTCAGATAACATTGTTATGTAAAAGATCCCAGAGATTCTACAAATTGCCAAAACTAGTAAGATAGCTCAAAAGGTTATTCAAGATCAAAATAAAAATAATTAATAGCATTTCTATATATAAACAGTAACCAAGTAGAAATGTAATAGAAGATCTCATTAGCAATAGAACAAAATCACAATGTACCTAAGAGTATGTTTAACAAAATCAGAGTAAGACCCCTATAAAGGAAATTATGAAACTTTATTGTCGGGCATAAATGGAAACACAAATGAATGGGAAGATACACTATTGGTAGACAGGAAGACTAAGTTTCACGAAAATGTCTATTTGTACGAAATTAACTCTATTAATTCAGTTCCAGCATAAACCCCATGAGGGTTGTTAACAGTACCTGACAACGGGACCCTATAATTCACATGTGAGAGAAAATACCAAAAATAGAACAATTTTCAAGAAGATGGACAAGGTGGCAAGACTTACCTTACACAGCCTTCATCACATGATAAAGTTCTTGTAATTCAGATAGTATAAGATAAACAAAGATAAACAAATCAACCACACAGAATGGAGAACCCAGAAACAGATGCATCTGTACATGACTATCTGATGAATGAAAAAAATTGGCAATAGAAATCACTGGGAAAAGGAAAAATTATTTTAAAAAATGATCTTGAGAAGATCAGTTACACATATGGGAAAAATAAATCCCAGGTGATTTTAAAAACCTAAATCTAGAAAGCAAAATTGTAACACTTTTAAGGAAAAAAGCAGAAAATTAGCCATATGGCCTCAACTAAGGAAAAGCTTGTTTAAACAAGATACAAAACAGTACAAGCATTAATGTAAAAAGCTAAAACTTTTTACACAGTAAGTTTTAAAACTTCTATATGCCAAGATACCATGAACAAAGTAAAAAGATACAAAATGGGGCAGATTTATATTCCATACAAACAAAAACGAGTATAAAGAATTTCTAAATCAAAAGGAAAACAACAAAAAGGAAATAGAAATATGCAATTCACAGAAAAGAAATCCCAGTGCCCAAAAAACATAAAAAAGGTTGCTCATCCTCACTAAATGTTAGATAAATGCAAATTACGACAAAATAACATTTGACATTAAATATAATCTATAATTTAAGTATCACCAAGTATGTAAAGAAAAGGAAATCTTACTTACTGCTCATTGAGGCATAAGCTGATATAGTTACTTTAGTGAATGATTTGGCCACATCGTGTAAATTTGATAATGATTACAACCAAGAAATGCATACCATAAAAAGCTCTCATACATATGTATAAAGAAACATGCATAAAAGTGCTCACTGCAGCATTATTTTAAAAATTAAAAACTGGAAATGGTCTAAATGTCCATAAATCCATGTGTCACTCTAGACAAGTCTCAAAAACATAATACTGAATGAAAAAAATAAGCTCCAGAATATGAATGGTATATCATTTGTATAAAGTTTAAAACATGCAAGCAATGGTTTATATGCGAACTTTTCCACAATGATGAAGATGTTTTCTATCTGCACCAGCCAATACTGTAGCCTAAACCACATATGAATATTAAACAGTTGTAATGTGGCTTGTGTTCCTGAGGAACTGAATGTATTTTATTTTAATTAATTTAAATGTAAAGAGTCAAATGTGGCTAGTGGCCACCATATTGGCAGAGCAGGTCTATATGATTGATGGGTACATGTGGAAATATAAAAACTTGGAGGAAGAAGACACACCAACTTCAGGATAGTGGTTATTCCTGGAGAAGTGAGGTGGGTGGGAATGGAATGTGAAGGATTCAGCAGTCTCTGGGATCTTTCATTTCTTTAAAACAACAAAAACTTATAAAGGAAATATGTCAAAATACTTTCTGTTTAAATTGACTATTTTGTTTTTTCAGTATGTTTGAAATATTTTCCAATTTACTTTTTTTAATATTTCCTATTTCAAATGTTTCATTTTCATTCCTTTGAAGTATTTATTAATTTAAATTTTTAAATAACTTTTTGAAAGGAAACCATGTTTAAATCTTTATCATACCTATAGATCTAAACCCAGATGATCAACTCTCATACATATAGTCTTAATGAATAGATATATATAATATTGAAAAAAGAAGACAACACAGCAAAAACTGTGACACAATATACTTGCATAATTTCTAACATGATTTTTACAAGTAATTTTCAAATGTCCAAAATGAAATTTCAAAGACATGTTCTTTTATTTAGATTCTAAATACACCAAATGGAAATGACCATGTGTTTATCTTATAGATTAATTAGAAGTATTAAAAGTATATTAAATAAACTAGTGAAAATAGCACTGGACCAGGGGTCAAGGCAGTTCATATTAACTTTCTAATGCCAGTTTATATTAACTTTCTGTGTTCTAGTCACCAAGTCTGCTCATTTGTACAGGATGACCCAGAGAATTTTTGCATTCACTGTCAATTTTTTTAAGATGGGAACTTTTCATTGAGTTTCATTTCTCCTTTCACATACATACTTAATAAATTGTTTAGAATAATTCCCCTTTGTATCAAAGTGTCAAAAACCTGCACACCTAAAATCCAAATTCCTTTACTTCTGTCTCATTGTCCACTGAATAGGCAGAAAAATAGAAGATTAAATATGTGATCAACTAGACAGTGATGCATGTCTCTCAAAGAACCTCATTTTTGAAAGCTAGAAGCTCTTCTAATAAGTTGTTAATTTTCTTGTGGATAACACAAGATCCCCAACAGAGTATGTGATTCTCTATATAAACTGCATCTTTGCTCACATGTTTTTAATTCATAAAAATGTAAAATTTATACACAGTTCTAATGAATATTTATGCCTCATTTTACAAAGATACTGAAGAAAGGCAAATACAACTACTCACATGTATAACATTAACCTGAGATCTCAATTTGTTCAGTAATCTACCCATGTCATCATGCATCCAAGGGGGAAGAATCGGGTCTCCTTTGCTATTCATGCACACAACTTTTAGTTACATCTCAAAGTGTGTTACAGAAACATCCAGAGCAAAGAAGAGAAGTTTAACTGTTTATGATCTGTTCTGACTAAGCAGCATGACTATTATTAAATGGTGAGACTTTGAGGTTAAGTTATTTTGGGCAGTGGTACAAAAGGCAGGAAATAGTGGTAACTATCTCTTTTTAACTTATTTTGTGGCAAAATTATAAGACATTTTTTCTTTCTATTACCTTTCATAAAATATGTATAGAATTTAACAAATACTCCTGAAATTAACTTCCCAACCTTGATGCAGAGTGGGCAGTATTCTTACTGAATATTAAGGGAATGATCTGGCCACATCGTGTAAAGTTGATAATGATTACAACCAAGAAATGCATACACTAAAAATAGCATAGGGGAAAATTCAAGCTTGGAGTACAAGGATTGAAAATTAGGGAACAGAATACCCACTACTCAAAGAGGGGGGAAAAAAGCATTTTATGGTTCATTAATCTTAATTTTAACAGTTAACCCTCATGGAGACCACCATAAACCAAGAGTTAACAGATAAGATTACCATGTGTTTGAATATAAAATTACAATGTAGTTTGAAACATTCAACTTCCTTTCATATTCTATTATATATTCAAAGCCAGGATAACATTGCTGGTTGTTAAATACAGGGCTACTTAAAAGAACACATTTTTTAAGCCCAAGGATTGAAACAGAAGACAGGAAAAACTATTTTCAGCTTTGTATTTCTAGTAACATCTAATACTAAATATTCTATACCAAATACCGAACATGCAAAAATGTGTAACTTTTTGAAAAACCAAACTAAAAAGTGCCAAACAAGATGGGAGAAAAATGAACATAAGGGCACTAGCCTTATAATTAAAATATAGGACTCAAAGACATACATTTTTCTTCTCCCAGTTTCCAACCTACCAACCAATTTTTACCTCTGGCACCCATTTAAAAAATGGAATTTACTTGGGATTTCTATGAGTAAGGAAGTGAGTAGGGTCATAAAGTCTGGCCAATTACCCTGTAAACTTAGGAAACATTGATAGCATATAAACTTGAAATTATTTGTAAATAATGTTAAATTCAGTAAGACCTTAAATGTTATTAAAATATCTCTTCTATTCCATTTAAGCACAAGAAATATTTTAGTTGGGGCTTCTTGTGACTGACATATTGAATTAAACATGGAAACAGATCTACTAACATTATACAACAGTATAACTAGCATTCAAAAGTGCTAAATAATTAATTTTAAGAAATTTTATTTTATTATTTTTTAAAGATTTTATTTATTTATTTGACAGAGAGAAACACAGCTAGAGAGGGAGCACAAGCAGGGCAGTGACAGAGGGAGAAACAGGCTTCCCGCCAAGCAGGGAGCCCAATGCGGGGTTCGATCCCAGGACGCTGGGATCATGACCCGAGCCAAAGGCAGACACTTAACGACTGAGCCACCCAGGTGCCCCTATTTTAAAGAATTTCAAGCTTAGATTTAAGCTGTGATCAAAAAAATAAAAAGAAATATTTTGTAAAACAATCTTTTTAATTTTTCAAATTTCTTGTAAGTTCTGAGTTCAAACAGCAGTATGATTAGCCCATATAACAAAGCAAAACTGATGAATTTAAAGGAAAACTAATGGGTTCTCTTAATAAAGTCAAATTTCAAAAAAGTAAAACCATCAATGAAAACATTATCTAAATTCTTAATGCCTACATTAATATTTTAGGAAAAGAATTTTTGGCCATCTTTCCAAAGTTGCATTTTCCTACATTTCAAGGCAAAGAAACCCCATGTACAATAAAGAGACATGTGTAAAGAGATAATAATTTAGCATATGGATTTAGTCCTCCAATTGCAAGCATATAAAATAAAAGCATGGCCTTTACTCTTATGATCTGGTTTTTATATTTAACATAACTCTTATAAATGATTTTATATAATTCCTTTTTACATTAAAATTGTTTAAGTATACCTTGCCAGTGGAAAATTACTTCCATCTATAATTTTATCAAAACTCTCACCACTAGAAGTCTGTGATATATAAGATAAACATAATGTTATTGATTACATAGAGTAATTTCCCACTACTTTTTATCATTCAAATACATATTTATTACTTTTCTATTTCTCTCAACTGCTGTCTCTTCTCACAATACCACATACCTCTCCTTAGTATGTATAAGTGTTTTAATTTAATTCTGAAATTATTTGATTAATGCTCATGTTCTCCACTAAATTATACTTTACTCATGATTTATTCTCAGCATCTACCATACTGTCTTAGAGCAAGTGATTAATAAATATGTGTTAATAAATGAACAATAGTAAGAACAAAATACTAATTGTTTCTTTTACTTTTAGAAAATCTCTCCTGTTTGCTCTTGAGCCTCAAATGACTATAAACATAACACCAGAAGACATTCCTCACATTGCCACTGTACATCTAAGAAATACACCATTTTTATCTCTTTTGTCTACCAATTTTTTCTCTTAAATGTATAAATTTAAGGTAATAACCAGAAAACATCCTTAATAATGCCTCCATGCAGTGTAGATTGCGAGGATCTGCTGAAATGGCTCATAATATGAACAGAAACCAATAATCATGCAACCAACAAAGTGACAGCCAACTTTTCATAATTAATGTAGTCAAATATTGTAGCCAGGACAATTAACTTGTACCTGGTACAAAAGAAAAAAAAAAACAATGAATGAATGAGTGAAGTTTTCTCCTCAAAAGGAATCATCTCTTCACTGCCTGTTGCAGTACTTTGGTTCGCCTAGATACAATATATATATGCATTACATGTAAACATACTGCACACAACTACACAGACACTCAAATTATTTTCATACATAATATACAAGTATACAGAAAGATCAAAAAGATTACAAGTTTCTAGAGCTAAAATCAATTTCAAATATAAGAATATACATGACCTAAAACCTATGTCCTATATTAAACTTCTCTCTAATCCTCTACTAACAACAGACAAAGTAGTATGCCTTTCTGGAGAATTCCCACCCTACCTAATAAAGATTAGAATTATTATCTCTCATATAAATGTTAGTAAACAGAAAATAATAACAACTTAATTTTTCCTTTTTCTTTTATACCCCTTCTCATTCTAAAGAAAGTATTTTAAGTGGTATATCTAACAGCACTGTAAAGGCATTTTCACATAAATTCTCACTTAAGCTAGACAGTAACCCTATAAAATATATGGGGTAGTATTATAAGCCCTATTTTACAAACGAGGACACTAAGGGCAAAAGAAGTTAAATGAGTTGTCAGAGACACAAAACTAGTAAGTAGAAAAGCCAGCACTGTAACCCAGATATTCTGACTCCAATATTTCACTGCACTACAAACAGTAATATAAAGTTAGAAATACTTGAAATGCTAAGTATTAAACCAACAGTATACCTCTGTGAAGTTTGGAAACTAGAAAAGAATAATCTGAGTCCTTCACATCATCAAAGAGATCTCACAATTTTATTCAGAATTATTTCAGTATACAATGTACTCGTTAACAAAACACTTACTAGAATAGCACTTATCTACCAATCTAGAAAAAGAAACCATCATGTCATTCGTTTATAAAAACAATAAAAATATTTTCCTGAGTCTCTCACTGATAGAATACAACCTTTTAAATTAATTTACATTATCATTTTATATTTTTTTCCATGACATGTATTTAGACTGTCTTATCTTTCTTCTCCCTAAAGCTCTAAAATTTTTTTAAAAACACTTCTCAGGGTCTAAGATGGAATAAGTAATTGCTTGATACCTTCTCGCTAACTCTTTAAAGTGTTGTACAGCTGCTAATGTATGTTTGCACTGGCATTGCAGAGTGGAGCCTGGGGAATACAAAATCTGATTTCAGAGAAACCAGAGCTTACTTCAAAGAAAAGAGCAACTCTCCAGCTGATAAGATTTTTCCTGAAAGAAAACAACCACCAAGTAAGAAACACACTAGTGTTATCTCATGTTAGTCTTCTACAATCCTCCTCAAACCTTCTTCCCATTTATTTGATGACATACTTCCATTTTACATTTTCTCCTGTGGTGGTTTAATTTTTGTTAGCTTATTTTTATTGTAGGTTTCAGAGTGTAATGCCCATTGTTTCAAAGTACACTGAATTAGATATTTAAGACCAAAAAAGGAGATAACTCCAGAATATCCTCAAAAATGGCATCAGAAAGGGAAACAAACTTAAGAAATATGAAGTAGGTATTTTTCTTATAGATTTAAATCGAATGTTACTGGGCAACAATAGATAATTTATTTCATATACTCATGCCATAAAACTTACATGTCATAACTAGTTAGGTTTATATTCTTCTCAGAAGAGATGAATAAAATAACAAACTGGTAAGTAAGACTATTCCATATTCTGGGAAACAACAGATTAAAGTAGGTAGAATGAAACCATATGAGTAACCTATTACATAACTGTTTTTATAGTTTACATACCTGAATAAATTTGCATTGGGGAAAAAAAAGAAAAGAAACATTCATTCAAAGGACTTCTACAATATATTGCAAGCATAAAGTGACCTCTAAAGTTTGGGCTTATAGTAACAAGAGTTCTGCAAAATATATTTATGATAAATATTAGTAATGTGATGCCAAACTAGTAATAAATAGACCTAATGTCTTCAGACCTGAGGTTGTGTGGAAACAGAAGAAAGAGCACTGATCTGTTCTCTTCCAATATATTACTAAAGTAATGGCTTTATAATTAGTAATATAGTAGAATACCCTAATACTAGCTTTGTATTTGTATGAAAATTTACAGTTCAAAACATTTTCATCTAGATGATTTCATTCAACCCTCTCTCAATAACCCTCAAGCCCCCATTTAACAGATGAGAAAAAAGAGACTAAAAACATAAGGATTTTCCAAAGGTCATATAATATCAGAAACAGAATATGAGGGTGACTGGGTTATGGACACTGGGGAGAGTATGTGCTATGGTGAGGGCTGTGAATTGTGTAAGACTGATGACTTAGAGACCTGTACCCCTGAAGCAAAAATATATTATATGTTAATAAAATAAAAAATTCTGGGAAAAAAATAAAAAATAAAAGTTAGTTCATTTAAAAAAAGAAAGAAATGGAATATGAATCCAGAACTTGTCAACAAAGAAAATATAGTTGCCTTCATCTGTACGTTAGTTTCTCCATCATTAAAATGGGAACAATTATATCTATAACATGGTTTTCATATACTCTTCAAATACTTAGTATCAATTACATGACAGGAAAAATTAAATGATATGTATGTTTTAAATATTTGGGACACTACATAAAAATTAAAACAAAACATCCACACAAAAATATAGGGTACTACTAGCATTAAAGAAACTGGTCTGGTATTGCATGGAGCACTGGGTGTGGGGCATAAACAATGAATCTTGGAACACTGAAAAAATAAAATAAAATTTAAAAAAAGAAAAGAAAAGAAACTGGTCTGGGCCTAAAGGGGATCAGTGTCAAAGCTGACAACTTAATCCACAATATGATGTTTCTTTGGGCCTCCTACACGATATATCTGAGAAATCATGATACAGGCTGGTGCAGGAATCTATTAAAATGAGTTAAAGTAGATTAAAACACTTTAGGAGACTATTAAAAATTATAAATCAAACCAAAAAAACACTAAATGACCTTTATTCTCAGGGATAAAGATCTAAAGTCAACACGTAAGAAAAATCTCCATATAGTCAAAATTCTTTTGCACAACACACACTGAAGACCAACATAGTTCCTCTCACAGCCAGTTACCTTTTTTCCTTTAGTTGAATACTAGATGAATTAGTTGGCTTGCATTTCGTATTATATCAAAATGCATATATATGTATATATACCTGTGTGTGTATATATATATATATATATAGTATATGTGTATATATATGTGTATGTGTGTATATATATATTATATATATGTAGGTATATATACCTGTATACATAGTATGTGTGTGTATATATATGTGTATGTATATATACCTATATAGATATATAGATATATATCTTGTGTGTGTGTGTGTGTGTGTGTGTATACACACACATGTGGAAACACACGCAGCCTAGCACATATAAAGGAGCTGAAACCAACAGGAACAGAAGATTTACATCTCACATTCACTCCCAGCACAGATTCACTGAATGGAATACTTTAATTTCTTTCTTTGGCCAAATTTCAAGGTAAATGTATAAATGTAACTTTACTATGTAAGTCATTAAAATGGAAAACTTTGAAGATATATATCCACACTAACAGTCACACATGGGGAAATAAAGATATACTCAAAAAACTGTGCACACTTATGATGCTGAGAGGATCCTTAATTTCTATTTTGACACTGTATGTTTTGGTAATAACTTGTTAATCTATTTAACATACCCATTAAAGAATATGAAAGTAGGGGCACCTAAGTGGCTCAGTTAAGCTCTGATTTTGACTCAGGTCATGATCCTGGGGGTCTGGGATCAGGCCCTACATTTGGCAGGCTCCCTGCTGAGTGGGGAGTCTGTTTCTCCCTCTCACCTTCCCCCTGGTCATGCTTGTGTGCTCTCTCTCTGAAATGAATAGATAAAATCTTTTTTTAAAAATATGAAAGTATATATAAGTGTATATTAAAATTTTCAAAGGAAGATCCTCTGAAGCAATGCTTTCTGTTTAGATATGCAACTTAGAACTCAATTTCTGTTGCTATTGCCCAATAATTCTTAATGATTGACATAAAGGAAAATATCCAATTTGACTACAAGAAATGTGTGATCTTTTACAAAAAGGATTCTACAACTGCTACTACATAGTTTGTTCAACAGAACACTTAAAATACAATATACTATTTGAAAATTTTGACTAAAATAACATTTAAGAAGCCAGGATGTCTGGGTGGCTTAGTCGGTTAAGTATCTGCCTTCAGCTCAGGTCACCGTCCCAGGGTCCTGGAAACAAGCCCTTCATCAGGTTCTCTGCTCAGCAAGGAGTTTTCTTTTCCCTCTCCCTCTGCCCCTCCCCCACACTTGTGCTCTTTCACTCACTCTCTCAAATAAATAAAATCTTTAAAATAACATTTAAGAAGTCTAAACTAACAATTTCTAGAATATTGTTCATGAGTGATGACTATATACAAGTTGACCTTTCTCCTAGATGAGGTTTTTAAAACCCTCTCTATAGAATGACAAACTGAGCATTACTGTATCTAAAGTCTCAATGTTAAGAATTGTAGGTGGTTTTTTTTTTAAGATTTTTTATTTATTTATTTATTTATTTATTTGAAGGAGAGAAACACAGCTAGAGAGGGAACACAAGCAAGGGGAGTGAGAGAGGGAGAAGCAGGGTCTCCAGGATCATGACCTGAACCGAAGGCAGTTGCTTAACCAATTGAGCCACCCAGGCGCCCCAAGAATCATAGGGTTTTTAAGAGACAAATTCACATTCACTATTATTTATAGTCATATATATATAGATCCTATTAAACTCATGTGACTCACATAGAAAAGATCTCCCTGCTTAAAGTAGGTCTCCCTACTTAAAAATTTAACTGTATATATACATACTATTATAACAGTTTACACAAGCTCTAAAACTACAATTTGTTCAAAATCTTAGTTTTTAGTTGTTTCTTCTGCATAGTTTAAGACGGGATATAGATTTGTTTTGGTTAGTCTCCACTTTTTTGTTAATAAACACTTCCATATTTTTCTTTTTCTAAAGAAAGAATGCCAAATCCACTCGAAAAAACTGTCAAATTCAGTCTCATTTTCATATACTTCCCATGCTCAGTTATCCAAAGGAAAGTTTCTAAACAAGTAGACTAACAAGTGAAACAAAAAATAATTTAATTGTATTAATATTCTCCTTTTTTCATTCAACAAGAAGAAACGTAGGTTTATTCTACTAAATGAAGAATACCTTCATCTATATTTAATCTAGGACCAGATTCTCAACTTCAGGAAAATTTTCAAGGGTAACAACAGCCCATTCTTAAGTGGATTTGCACCAGATGTTATGGAGACTCTGATGAACACAGAGAAGTTCTCATATTCCATCAAAAACAAAGGGATTGTTTAAATAGGCAAAATGTAAAGGTAGTCATAACCAAAACACCAGATTAATACAGTTACTCCCCTTCGTGGTAAAATAAAGCTTCGACATTTTCCCAGTACAGAGGGAAAAAAATTGTGACTTTTATAATTCTTTGACCAAAATAAGTATGTAAATTGCAAAATCAAGCATCTGGAAATGTCACAATACTTCACCAATAAACAGATGAGATGTTAATACTTATAAATGTTTTACATTTGTATCCTCTAAATACCCCAGAGGAACAATCCAACAGCATGAATTTCCAATGTTCTATACTTTATTTAGTGAAGTATAACTAATTCTATCTCTTCAAAAGAATGAATGGCATGAAGGACAATTCTTATTTTTGGCTTAGTACAATTCAAAATGGAATATGGGTAATAAGGAAGAAGAAAATTATGTGTATATATACATGTATATATACTATATGGTCCTCAACACAGGCTAGCCTGTATTAGTGATGCTAAAAATTATTTCTCACATAATGCAAATAACAGTTGATAAAGCTGATGTTATTATTGCTGGAGAAATAAGAAAGAAATAAAATTTCCTAAAGCAATCCTATATTAAAGGGAGGAGGCTCACCAAAGTTACTGCTAACTGCAGTGACGCTGATAGGGGCCAGATGCCAACATATATATGCCAGAAGAAAGATGAAGACAGCAAGAAGTTTAAGAAAGATTAACACAACTGACTCAGTAACATTTAGATTAAGGAAAAAGTGAAGAATCTGGCAATTAACTGACACAGAGACTGTACCAAAAAAACTTAAAATCCTCTTTTTTTTCCCTTCATAATTTATTCACTTCTAAGTACCTACAACTGTCTACTTCTCTTCTCCTGTTGAGTCAAGGCCAAAGTGATCAGAGGTGAATTATTTAATCCAATGATGACTCATTTTCAACAAGAAATTAATTCATGTTACAGAGATTTTGAGGATATAAGAATCCTAGCTCTGAATTTAGAAATAATTGCTTAAAACTCTAACTTCACTTTTATTTATGTAGATCTGTTAATATAAAACATAAGAAATAGGAGCACCCAGGTGGCTCAGTCGGTTAAGTGTCTGCCTTCAGATGAGGTCATGATCTGAGGGTTCTAGGATCAAGCCCTGCATCAGGCTCCTTGCTCAGTGGTGAGTCTGTTTTTCTCTCTCTCTCTCCCCATTCTGCTTGTGCCCTCACTCTCAAATAAATAAAATCTTTAAAATACATATACATACAATAAATTGTGATTTTATAGAAAGAAGGGGAAAATTATTTTCCTTATTTTGTACCAATATCCACAACTTCCATACTTAACAAAATCAGTAGGTAAGCCTTACAGTAGACTTTGGAGTTTACAAAGTTCTTTTATATAAACTGGCTCATTATGTCCTTACATTAGCCTTATATCCATTTCACAAATTAAATCTGTGACCCAAATCATTAAGTGATTCATCCAAAAATAAATCATAGAACTCATAACTGACAGTATGAAATTGAGATTCCAGTACCTTTACCTTTTCTTAAGTGTTATCAATTATTCTCATTATGTTTTCCATTAGATTTTAGGCAGTATATATCTTGCAGCTGAACATTTGGGTCCTTTTACCAACTTCTATTTCTCCCACCTCTAAACCTCTGCCACTCTCGGTTTCTATGAGTTTGAAGTTTGGGTTTTGGGGGGTTTTTTTTTAGTTCCACATGTAAGTGATACTGTGCACTATTTGTCTTTCTTTGTCGAGCTTATTTCATATAGCATAATGCCTTGAAGATCCATGTTGTCACAAATCAAAGGATTTCCTTATTTCTCATAATTGAATAATATTCCACTGTGTGTATGTCCACTGATGGACACCAAAAAATAATAATAAAAAATTTAAAAGTTGTACTACAGAATAAATGGCCTGGACAGAGCTAAAAGCAAGGTGGTATACCAGCTGTGTATCATGTAGATGATGTCCTTACTCTAAATTCTGTATTAAAACTTGCTTCTGGTCTAAAATGGCAAAATAGATGGACCCTGAACTCATCAACTCCCATGGACTTAGCTAATCTCCAATTATACATAAGGCAATTCACTCTGAAAGATAACCAAAAACTAGCTGAAAAGTACACAGTTAGCAAACAAGAAAATACCACTTGGAAACAGGTCCTGGCACTCCCTCTACTAGCTGGAAAAAAAGAACAAATAAGGTAGATTAGACAATCAGGAAGATCTGAATGGTAAGGTTCCTTTCTTACACAAGACCACTCTGACAAGACTGGGAGAGGGGGCTGTTTTATTAAATGTTGCAATCCAATAAAGAAAATCAAGGAAATTGAAAAAAAAAAGAATATGTTCCCAACCAAAAAAAAAAAAAAAATTAAAACTCGCAAAAAAGAGGTTAACGAAACAGTGATAAGTTATCTACCAAAGAAAGATTTCAAAATAACGGTCATAAAGATCCTCACCAAGGTCCCAAGAATAATGCATGAACAAAACGAGAATTTCAACAAAGAGAAGAAAATATAACAAAGTACTCAACGTGATACATCACGTTAACAAAAGAAAGGATAAGAACCATATGATCTTCTCAATAGATGCAGAAAAAACATCTGTCAAAATACAGCATCCTTTATTGATAAAAACCTTTAAGAGGGGTGCCTGGGTGGCTCAGTTGTTAGCGTCATCTGCCTTCGGCTCAGGTCATGATCCCGGAGTCCCAGGATCAAGCCCCACATTGGGCTCCCTGCTCAGCGGGAAACCTGCTTCCCTCTCTCTCACTCCCCTGCCTGTGTTCCCTCTCTCACTGTGTTTCTCTCTGTCAAATAAATAAATAAATAAAATCTTTAAAAAAAAAAAACTTCAAGAAAGTAGGGGTAGAAGGAACATACCTCAATATCATAAAGGTCATACAAAAGACCCACAGTTATTATCATTCATAAGCTTTTCACCTAAGATCAGGAACACAACAGGGATGTCCACTCTCACCACTCTTGTTCAACACAGTACTAGAAGTCCTAGCCTCAGCAGTCAAAAAACAAAAAGAAAAAAACAGAGAGAGGAAAACCATAAAATATTTCTAACTATGAGAACAAACTGAGGGTAACTGGAGGAAATGTGGATGGGAGGATGGACAAAATAGGTGTTGGGTCTAAAAGAGGGCACATGTGATGAGCAGTGGATATTATATGTGAGTAATGAATCACTACATTCTACTCCTGAAACCAATGCTACATTATATATTAACTAATGTGAATGTAAATGAAAACCTGGGGAAAAAATAAAAGAAAGTATTAAACAGATTATAACAAAGCTGAAAAATATAATAACTGAACTGAAAAATTCAATACAGGAGTTCACCATCAAACTAGATAGAGTAGAAGAATCAATGAACTCAAGGATAGGGTATTCACATTTACCCAGGTGGTGGAGCAAAAAGGAAAAAGAGTAAGAGAGCTTAAGGGACGTAACACCATGAAGTAGACCAAATACACAAACTAACTCTGCACCTCAAGAAATGAGAAAAACAACAACAAACTAAGTCCAAAGTTAGTAGGAGAAAGGAAATAACAAAGATGAGAGAAGAAATAAATGAAAGAGGGACTAAAAAGAAAATAGAAAAGATCAGTGAAACCAAGAGCTAGTTTCCTGAAAATTATATGTAGGGGAGCCTGGGTGGCTCAGTTGGTTAAGCAACTGCCTTCGGCTCAGGTCATGATCCCAGAGTCCCGGGATCAAGCCCCACAGGGTGCCTGGCTGGCTCAGTGGGTTAAGCCTCTGCCTTCAGCTCAGGTCATGATCTCAGGGTTCTGGGATCAAGGCCCACAGCAGGCTCTCTGCTCAGCAGGAAGCCTGCTTCCTCCTCTCTCTCTGCCTGCCTCTCTGCCTATTTGTGATCTCTCTCTCTGTCAAATAAATAAATTAAATCTTAAAAAAAAAAAACACACAAAGGAACAGAAAATCTAAACAGACCAATTACTAGGAAGGGAATTTATTCAGTTATCAAAACAACAACAAAAAAGTCCAGAACCAGACACCTTCACTGGTGAATTCTACCAGAAATAAAAAAAAAAAAAAAATCAATACAATCTTAGTCAAAAGCTTCCAAAAACTCTAAGAAAGAACACTTCCAAATTTATTTTATGAGATCTTTATTACCCTGACACCAAAACTTATACAAAGACATTATGAGAAAATAAAATTATAGCTCACATCCTTGATGAACACAAAAGCAAAAATCCTCAACAAAATACTAGTAAATAAAATCTAACAATACATTCAAAGTATCATACAACATAATCAACTGGGATTTATTCCAGGGATTCAAGAACGATTTAATGTGTACAAATCAATTAATGTGATACACATTAACAAAATGAAAGATAAAAATCATATGATCACCCCAATATATGCAATAAAAGCATCTGAAAAATTCAACATCCATTCATGATAAAAATTTTCACAAACTGCATATAGAGAGAACATACCTCAACATAATAAAGGTCATATATGACAAGCCACAGCTAATATCATGTTCAATGGTGAAAAACTAAAACCTTTTCCTCTGACATCAAGAATAAGATAACGATGCCCACTCTTGCCACTTTTATTCACATTGTACTGGAAGTTCTAGCCAGAGAAATTACGTAAGAGCAAGTGTAGGCAAAGGCATTCATAACTGGAAAGGAAAAAGTAAAACGATTTCTATTTGTAGATGACATAAAATTACATATAAAAAGTTCTAAAAATTCCACCAAAAATCTGTTAGAATTAATCAACAAATTCCATAAAGTCACAGGACAAAAAATCAATTTACAAAAATTAGCTGAGTTTCTATGAATTAAATCTTTTATATTGGAAGATAAAGAAAATAGTCACTTTTACAACTGTAACAAAAAGAATAAAATGTCTAGGAATAAATTTAACCAAGGAAATGAAAGAATTATACTATGTAAGCCATAAGACACTAATGAAAAAAAACTGAAGAAGATGCAAATAAATGGAAAAATATTCTGTATTCATGGACTGGAAGAATTACTATTGTTAAAATGTCCATACTACTTGGTAAAAGCAATCAACAGATCCAGTGCAATCAATATCAAAATTCCAAAGCCATTTTTCAAAAATAGAATGAACAATCCTAAAATTTGTATAGAACTACAAAAGATCCTGAAAAGCCAAAACAAACCTGAGAACAAAGCTGGACTCATCACATTTTCTGATTTCAAACTCTGGTCCTGATTATAAAGCTATAGTAATAAAAACAGCATGGTTCTGACACAAAAACAGAAATACAGATCAGTGGAACAAAACAGAGAACACAGAAGTAAGCCCACCCACATACAGTCAACTAATTTACAAGAAATGAACCAAAAATATACAATGGGAAAGGACAGTCTCTTCAAAAAATGGTGTTGGTAAAAGTGGATAGCCACCTACAAAGAATGAAACTGGGGGTGCCTGGGTGGCTTAGTTGTAAAGGGTCTGCCTTCAGCTCAGGTCATAATCCTTGAGTCCTAGAATCAAGCCCCCAAATCGGGCTCCCTGCTGGGTGGGAAGCCTGCTTCTCCCTCTCTCACTCCCCCTTCTTGTGTTCCCTCTCTAGCTTTGTTTCTCTCTGCCAAATAAATAAAATCTTTTTTAAAAATCAACTCAAAATAGATTAAGGATTTCAGTGTAAGAGTTGAAATGACAAATTTCTAGAAAATAAAATAGGAAGCAAGTTCCTTGACAGTGGTCTTGGTAATAATTTCTTTGGTTTTGACACCAAGATCAAAGGCAAGAAAACCAACAAGTAAGACTACATCAAACTAAAAACCTTCTGCACAATACAGGAAACCATCAACAGAATGAAAAGGAAGCCTATAGAATGGGAAATAATATTTGCAAATTATACATTTTATAAGGGATTAATATTGAAAATATATTTAAAAACTCATACAACCCAATAACAAACAAAACCAAAAACAATCTGATTTAAAGATTGGCAAGGAACTGAATAGGCCTTTTTCCAGAGACAGGCAACTATCCAGCAGGTACATAAAAAGATGCTCAACATCTGTAGTTATTAGGAAAATGCAAATCAAAACCACAAAGAAATATCAACATCTCAGAACCTGTTAGAGTGGTTACCATCAAAAAGAAAAGAGATAAAGAAAGTATTGGCAAGGAGTAAAGGAAACCCCTGTGCACTATTGGTAGAAAAGTAAGCTGATGCAGCCACTAAGGAGAACAATATGAAGGTTCCTCAAAAAATTAAAAATATAATTATACATAATCCAGCAATCACACTTCCAGGTAGATATCCAAAGGAAATGAAAACAGGATTTCAAAGTATATAAACTCCCATGTTCTTTGCAACATTATTCATAAAAGCCAAGGCATGAAAACAAACACCTACACTTTTAATTTAGACCAGAGGACCTGTCTGATTTGGAGAACTTTATTTTTTTTTAATTAATTAATTTATTTATTTATTTGAAAGAGAGAGTGAGAGAGAGTACGTGCATGATCAAGGGAGAAGCAGAGGGAAAGGGACAAGGAGACTCTGTGCTGAGCACGAGCCTGATGCAGGGCTCAACTTTGAAACCCTGACACCCTGATCTCAGTGGCAATCAAGAGTCAGACACTCAACCAACACAGCCACCCAGGTGTCCCTGATTTAGAGGATTTTAAATGGTCCTTTTTTTTTTTTTTAAGGATTTTTTTATTTATTTGACAGCGAGAAACACAGCCAGAGAGGGAACACAAACGGGGGAGTGAGAGAGGGAGAAGCAGGCTTCCTGTCGAGCAGGGAGCCCGATGTAGGACTCAATCCCAGGTCTTCGGGATCATGACCTGAGCCACCCAGGCGCCCCTTAAATGGTCCTTTTATTCATGTCTCTTAAGTAGAGATTTTTTTGCCAGAAATATAAATCTCTGGTTCTGCCAGGGATCAGCTGACTCTTCTCCTTTAGGCTCTAATAAGGTCCTACTTGGTGGTCTCATCAGAAAGTCAGAGTTCTTCATCCTAGAAACAATATTTGGTCAGATATAATTTTATTTGGAGCTAAGGGAAACCTTAAAGATCAAGTTCTTTCACTTTATTTATAAGAAAATAGATTCAGACAAGTTCAATGACTTGTCCAGGGTTACTTTTCTTAAGTTTAATTTTTTTAAATGGAATGAGCATTTTCCAAGCTCTTTTTGACCACTTTTGCACGGGAAAAAGAAGTAAAAATTTCTCCAAACTTTCAAATACATTCTTTTAAAAGTTGACATTGTCAAATTTTTCCAATGCAGTCTGATTGGAAGATAATAAATAAAGGAAAATGAACTTGTCATTCTGTTTAATTTTTAAAAAGAGGATAAACCTGTTTATCAACATATATAATATTACATACTGCAACAGTGGTCTAAGAAATTCAAGGAAAATAAAATATAATGGCAAATGCATTCCAAATTTCACAGAAGTTTTTTTTTAGAGTTTTCTGGAGAAAGTAGATAAAGACAAGTGTACTTATGAATTAAGATATTCTCAGAAAACTGCTTAAAAGATAAATGCAACAATGTTCATAATAGGCAAAATATGAAAAGAGCATTGCAACATTGCAACAATGTTCATAATAGCCAAAATATGGAAAGAGCCCAGATTTCCATCAACAGGTGAATAGATAAAAACAATGTGGTGGTTATATATATGTGTGTGTACATATATTTATATATATTTAAATCTATTATATAGATTTATATAATATATACTTATATATTTATATTTTTGTATTTTATATATATAATGAAATATTATTCAGTCATCAAAAGAATGAAATCTTGACATTTGGAACGTGGATGGAACTAGAGGGTATTATACTAAGCAAAATAAATAAGTCAGAAAAAACAAATATATGATTTCATTCATACATGGAATTTAAGAAACAAAACTGATGAACATAGGGGAAGGGAAGGAAAAATAAAATAAGATAGAAACAAAGAGGGAGACAAACCATAAGAGGCTCCTAACTTTAAACAAACCGAGGGTTGCTGGAGGGGAGGTGGGTGGGGGATGGGCTGAACAGGAGATGGGCATTAGGGCACTGGATGTAATGAGCACTAGATGTCATATCCAACTGATAAATCACTAAATTCTACCTCTGAAATTAATTATATACTACATGTTAATTAAATTGAATTTAAATAATTTTTTTCAAAAAAGATTAATGTTTTTGTTTCATTGTTCTACAAGGAAAAAAGAAATGAGATTTTATGAAACACACTGGAAAGTCCCATCCTTCCCATGCCTATGCTCAATAGTACAGTAAAATAATGAAAGCCTGGGTGTCACTGTTTATGATCCAAACTGCATGCATCAATCTAACATCTTTAGTTTCTAAATTTTCTAATAAATTTAGAGTTATTCTAAATTTTCTAATAAAATGTTTTTGCTTTTCCATTTATCTGGGTGATTTCTTTTTAACTGCTATTATCACACAAGATTTCATTCATAAAATGGTCTACGGCTTATATTTTGTGTTTGAGATGATTATTTTGCCATCTTTTCATTGTTCTTTGCCCCACTTTTTTTCTGCCTTAAGAAAATCCAATGGTGAGGCACACCTAGCTGGCTCAGTCAGAAGAACATGTGACTCTTGATGTCTGGTTCATGAGTTCAAACCCCGCAGTGGGTGTAGAGATTATTTAAAATAAATAAATAAAACTTTAAAAATATATATCCAGTGCCTACATAACTTTATTAACAAACGCAAGAATGAAAATATACCAAAATTGACCAAGACAGAACTTATAGCCCTGAAGTAGTATATAAACCTGAGAAAACAAACTAGTAATACAGATAAGTATGATAGCCAAAAAACTGAAGAAAGCTCTTCAAGCTAAGCTTTAATGCCAGAGAAAGTAAATCTAACATTCACTTTATTTTTTGTATTTCTGGAATGCATTCCTACTTTGAGGAAGAATAAAACAGAAAGAAATCTAAAGCAAAGCAAAAAGTTCTGAAGAAGATTAATTATATGTTTCTTCTTCATAATACAGAGCAAATACCACTCAACAACATAACATATAACAGAAAAAGATCTCATTAATTAAGATATCTCACTAGTATTTAAAGACTGCTTTGGTGGCTTAGGTGGAACAGATATAAAGTGCCTTTTTAAAAAGCTTACAACTGGGGGCGCCTGGGTGGGTCAGTTGGTTAAGCGACTGCCTTCGGCTCAGGTCATGATCCTGGAGACCCAGGATCGAGCCCCACATCGAGCCCCACATCGAGCCCCACATCGAGCCCCACATCGAGACCCACATCGGGCTCCCTGCTCAGCAGGAAGCCTGCTTCTCCCTCTCTCACTCCCCTGCTTGTGTTCCCTCTCTGGCTGTGTTTCTCTCTGTCAAATAAATAAAATCTTAAAAAAAAAAAAAAAGCTTACAACTGCCCCAAGTTTTTCTGCCAGTGTTTTTCATCTCTTTGTTAGTCTTACTCTTTTTCTGAAATGTAACTTGTAATTAATTTTGCTTGTATTTATCATAATACATTTAATTTGTGGACCTCTGTCCCTAAAAAGAAAATTCAAAATCTATTTTATATATGAATTTGGTTGTTTCCTTTATATACTTAGCTTCTATAAAATTTCTTGCATTTTCATAAACTTCAGACAACAGGACACACAGAGAGTGAGAAAAAAACGAACAGGATTTTTAATAGACTCCTGCCTGAGCCAACTCTCAGTAGTCTTTTGGCAAAAGGCCTTGTGTGAACTATTTCCAAGACCTCAAACTAAGGCAACCAAAGGTTCCACAGAAGAATAGGCTAAAAAATGGCTTATAACCTTTCACATTTGACCTTTTATCCAGGTGCCTCATACTTTGTAAACTTAAAATCCAGTGAAAGAATGCTTAGTCATCCTGTTTACAAACAGCCTATTTATTCCACAGGAGCAGTTTGGCAGGACATATCTGGGTCAACTGACCTTGAGTTGTCACAGAAACCATGGGTCTCATACTCCTTAATTAAGCCAAACTGCAACGTTTAGACTGGCTGAAATCAGTGCTGGGCTGTGTAGCAATCATCAATTATTTAAATCACTTTTATGTTGTACACTTCAAAGTAGTAACATACAAAATATGAAAGCAATCATACATAAACTACAAGTGGTATAAATCATGCCTACATGGAAGAGAGAAAAAGCATAAGTCTTTAACCTGAGTATTACAAAGTTATTCTCAACTATTACACTGCACAATTTGTAGGTACACAACAAAAATCACTCAATCTTTAGTTATTTATGTGTTTTCAAAACTCCAATCTGTCTTAATCAGGCTTTACCTTTATATTAGGCATTTATCTAAAGAAATTTCTTAGTTAGGGGCCCCTGGGTGGCTCAGTCGGTTAGGCATTGGACTCTCGGTTTCAGCTCAGGTCATGATCTCAAGTTCGTGAGATCAAGATCTATGATGTGCTCCATACTTTGCGGAGTTTGGTTGACATTCTCTCCCGCTCCCTCTACCCCTCCCCCAGCCACAGTTGGTGCTCTCTTTAAAAAAAATAAAATATTTTTAAAAATTACTTGATTAAATTTTCTCCACAGGCAGTGCAAGATGGCAGCATTGAAAGATCCCCAACTAATGTCCTCCCACAGACAGACCAAATTTATAGCTACATTTGGAAAAATTCCCTCTGAAAAAGATCTGAGAAGCAGTTTAATAGCTCCTTCACAACAAATGGTAAAAGGGCTGCATCAAGATGGCTAAAAATGTAAAGACACAGTTTCACCAAACCACCCCACCACCACCACCAAGTTGGTGACCCACAACCAGGAGAGTCTCACAAATACTGAGCTTCTCCATAAGTAGTAAGGGGATCATCACTTTCCATATAAGGCATCCCAACCTTGAGCCCTACAAAAAAGATAAGCCTCCAAAATGTCTAGCTTTGAAAACCAACAGGGTTCACATCCAGGAGATACACAGAGATGTAGGGAACTGAGATTCTGCTCTAAAAGGTACAGACTTACTCCCCATGTACAAAAGCAGCAATTTGAAAAGTGTCTAGACTCTGTGTGAAGGAGATTGATTTGCCAATTAAAGTGTCTGTCAGAGGAGGAGAGGCCCATTGAGACTATCTCCAGGGACAAAGGTGGGCAAGTTAGAAGAACAGCCCAAAAATGGTAATTCTAACTTGCTAATGTCAGTGAGCACTTCCCAGTCCAGTGCTTCCTGCTGCCCTGCTAAAACCAGTGGGTGAGTGCTTGCCCTACATTCTCCCAATGCCTTGCTAAAGCCAGCAAGCACATGTAGTACACAGAGCCGATGCTCACTCCATGGTCACCTGGCTCTGGTTACATTTCTGGGCTCCATGGGACTGAAATGGTCAGAGACAACTATTGGCAGATTAACACCCCCCCACACCCCCACACCCTCCCCACCCCCGTGCAGGGCACTGCACACACACAGAATGAAACACATCCGAGTTGTCCTGTGAAGAGGCCTATTTACCTTTCCTGGAGCTTCAGCCTGAGGGGCAGACTTCAGGTTTGCCACCCACTGGGAGGCTACAGAGCAGCTTAGGGAACATACACAGGGGGATGCCATCCGCATACTCTCCTTCAGCCTTGATACAGCTCCAAAGTACCTCCCAAAAAGCTTATATATTCATCTGAAGTCCCAATTTTTGCAACTGTCACCCAGAGGTCCCCTCCTGATCACCTTATCTGGAGGTCAGCAAGGTATAAATTCCACAGGACAGTATATATTTGCATACTTTAAAAGCTGCTGCCTGGGGTGCCTGGGTGGCTCAGTTGGTTAAGCGCCTGCCTTCGGCTCAGGTCATGATCCCGGAGACCCGGGATCGAGCCCCACATCGGGCTCCCCGCTCGGCGGGAAGCCTGCTTCTCCCTCTTTCACTCCCCCCCTGCTTGTGTTCCCTCTCTGGCTGTGTTTCTCTCTGTCAAGTAAATAAATAAAATCTTTTTTAAAAAATAAAATAAAATAACATAACATAAAAGCTGCTGCCTGAGGGTCTGATTTCCAATCAGCCTGAAAATAGGTGCTGATTGAGACCCCTCCTTTTGGAACACTGACCCGTCCAGGCACACGTTGACCTATCAAGTATAAATCAAGTCGCTTAGATAATCACAAAGGTCTGAAAAACAATGGAGCTAGAGCAAGGTTAAAAGATAAGATTTATCTCCAACACAAGGCCACTCCTTCCAGACTAGGAGAGGTAGCTGTTTTGCCTAATATACCGAAACAAATTCAGAGTTTTCCATTTCCAAAAGGAAATGGAGGATTATCTATCAAATGAAAGAACAAGGTAAAACCTTAAAACAAAACCTTAATGAAACAGAGATAAGTAATATATATGATAAAGAATTCAAACTAATAGTCAAAAAGATGCTCAACTAAAGGCAGAATGGATGAACATGGTGACAACATCAATGAAGAAATACAAAATATAAGAAAGTACCAAAAAGAAGTCAGAACTGCATAATATAACTGAACCAAAAAATACAACAGCAGACTAGATCAGAGCAGAAATGATCACTGAGCTTGAAGACAGGCAGAAATCACCACACAAAGCAACAGAAGGATTAAAAAAATATTTTTAAAACTAAAGGTAGTGTAAAGGACCAATAGGACAATATCACATGAAATAAAATTCATTTTATAGGGGACCCAGAAGAAAAGAAAAGAAAGAAAAGGGCAGAAAACTTAGTTGAAGAAATAATGGCTGAAAATTTCCCAAAGCCAGGGGAAAGAAACCAATATTCAGACCCAGGAAGCCCAGAAAGTTCCAAATGACAGGAAGCCAAAAATATCCACACTAAGACATCATAATTAAACTGTCAGTAATTAAAGAGACATAATCTTAAAAACAGCAAAAGACAACAACCTGTCACATTCAAGGGAATCCTCATAAGACTATCAGCAGATTTTTGAAGAAATTTTGCAGGCCAGAATGGAGTGACATGATATATTCAAAGTGCTAAATGGAAAAAACAAACAAACAAACAAACAAAAACTTGCAACCATGAATATGTTACCCAGCAAGGCTTTCACTCAGAATAGAAAAAGAAATGAAGAGTATTCTAGATGAAAAAAAGCTAAAAACTTCAGCCTTAAAGAAATGCATCTTTAAGCCAGAAAGAAAGGGAATTAATCCAATATTAAGAATATGAGAGTATAACCCTCACGGGTAAAAGTAAATATATAGTAAAGGTAGTATATTACTTACTTATAAAGCTAGTATCAAGGTTAAAAGATGAAAATAATAAAAATAAGTGTAACTACAATTATCAGTTGAAGGTAGCTTCAATTACAAGGTAATTTGATAGTGGGCATTAAGGAAGGCACTTGATGTAATCAGCACTGGGTGTTATACTTAACTGATAAATCACTAAATTCTACCCCTGAAATAAATACACTATTTATTAACAAAGCTGAATTTAAATTTAAAAAATTTTTAAATAAAAAGATATAAAATATAGACATCAAAAACATACAATGTGGGGTAGCAGTAAATATAGACTTCTAAAATGCATTCAAATCTAAGCTGCTATCAGGGTGTCTAGGTGGCTCAGCTGGTTAAGCATCCAACTCCATCTCAACTCCTGAGTTCAAGCCCTGCATTGGGCTCCATACTAGGTGGAGCCTACTTTAAAAACAAAAACAAAACAAAAGCAAAGCAAAACAAAACAAAACAAAAGATAAGCTGCTATCAATTTAAAATGGGTTGGGTTGTTATATATATATATAAGCTGTTTTATGTGAGCCTCATGGTAACAAAAAATCAGAAGTCTATACAAAAAAGATAGTAAGAAAGGCATCTAAATAAAACACTAAGTCATCAAACCACAAGGAAAGACCACAAAAGAATAACAATGCAAAAATGAAAAATAACCAAAAAACAATTAACAAAGTGGTGATAAGTACACACCTATAAATAATTATTTTAAATGTAAATGGACTAAATTCTCAAATCAAAAAACAAAGAGTGGTTGAATGAATAGAAAATGCAGACCAATCTATACACTGCCTACAAAAGACTCATGTCAGATGTAAGGACACACACAGACTGGAAATGAAGGGATGAAAAAAGTTCCACACAAACAGAAATGGAAAAAAAAGGCTGGAGTAGCTGTATCAGATAAAATAGTCTTTAAAACAAAGACTATATAAAAGGAAAAATAAGGGCATTACATAATGATAAAGGGGTTAATCTCACAAGAGGATATAACATTTGTAAATATGCACCTAAAAAAGGAATACCTAAAAATATAAAGCAAAAATTAACAGACCTAAAGGAACATAATAACAGCAATACAATAATAGGAAGGGACTTTAATATCCCAGTTATATCAATAGATTGCTCACTGAAACAGAGGACTTAATACAGAAACATCAACACATTAGAACAAATGGACTTAATATATATACAATATTCCATCCAAAAACAGCAGAATACACATTCTTCTCAAGGGCACATAAATATTCTGCAGGATAGATCACATGATCTCATACAAACTAACTTTATACCTAAAGGAACTAGAAAAAGGAGGAATGATGCCCAAAGTTGGAAGAAAACAAAAAACAAGCATCAGAAATGAAATAAATGAAACAGAGACTGAAAAGATGATAGAAGAGATCAGTGAAATTAAGAGTTGTTTCTTTGAAATGATAAACAAAATGACAAATCTTTAACAGATTCACCAAGAAAAAAAGAGAAATGGTTCATATAAATAAAATCAGACATGAAAGAGAAATTACAATGATAACACAGAAATACAAAAGATCATAAGAAAACTACTATGAATAGTCATATGCCAACAAATTGTACAACTAACATGTATAAATTTCAAGAAACACAATCTTCCAAAATTTAATGATTTGGAAATAAAAATGTAAACAGACCAATCACAACTAAGCATACTGAATAAAAAATCAAAACTTCCCAAAAAACAAAAGTCCACAACCAGACAGCTTCACTGGTGAATTCTAGGAAGCACTTAAAGATTTAATACCTATACTTTTCAAACCTGTCCAAAAAATTAAAGAGGAGGGAACATTTCAAACTAATTTCACAATGCCAGCATTACCCTTATAATAAAACCAGACAAGGACATCACAAAAAGACTGCAGGCTAATATCCCTGATCAACACAGGTGTAAAAATCTTCAACAAAATATTAATGAATGAAGTTGAAAAATACATTAAAAGAATAATACATCATGATCAACTAGAATTTATTTCAGGGATGCAAGGATATATCAACATCTGCAAATCAAGCAGCATGATATACCACATTAACAAATTGAAGGATAAAAATCACATGATCAATTCAAGAGGTACAGAAAAAAACATTTGACAAAATTCAACATCCATTTATGATTAAAAAAAAACTCTCAACAAAGCGAGTATAGAGTAAATGTATCTCAACATAATAAAGGCCATATATTTAAAGTCCACATCTAACATTATATACTATATCCTAAGATCAAGAACAAGACAATGATACCCACTCTCCCCATTTTTTTCAAGGTATTAGAAATCTTAGTCATAGCAATAGGCAAGAAAAATAAATAAGTAGCATCCAAACTGAAAAGGAAGAAGTAAAACTATTACTATTCACAGAAAACGTGATTTTATTTTTTTTAAAGATTTTATTTATTTATATAACAGAGAGAGAGCGCGTGCACACACAGCAGGGGAAACAGCAGCCAGAGGGACGAGAAGAAGCAGGTTCACCCTGAGAAGGGAGCCCAATGTGGGGCTCGGTCCCAGGACCCTGGGATCATGACCCGAGCCAAAGGCAGATGCTTAACCAACTGAGCCACCCAGATGCCCAGAAAATGATTTTAAATACAGAGAACCCTAAGGACTCCACCAAAAAATTGTTGGAACTAATCAGCAAATTCAGTGAAGCTACAGGGTACAAAATCAACATACAAATATCTGCTACATATGCTAATAACAAACTCTCAGAAAAATAAATTAAGAAAACATTTAACAATTACATTAAAAAGAATAATACCTGGGAATAAATTTAATCAAGGAAGTGAAAGCCCTATAGACTGAAAACTTTAAAACACTGATGAAAGAAATTAAAGAAGACACAAATAAATGGAAAGATATTCATGCTCATAGACTGAAAGAGTTAATACTGTTAAAATGTCCATATTGCCCCAAAACAATCAATAGATTCAACGCAATTCCTATCAAAACCCAATCAACAAACAATCCTAAAATTTATGGAACCATAAGAGACCCCAAAAAACCAAAGCAATCTTGAGAAAGAACAAAGCTGCAGGCATCATACTCTCTGATTCCAAACTAAAGTTATAGAAATCAGAACAATATAGTAATGGCACAAAAACAGACACATAGGGACACTTAGGTGGCTCAGTTGGTTAAGAGTCTGCCTTTGACTTAGGTCATGATCCCAGGGCCCTGGAATGGAGGCCCACATCAGGCTCCTTGCTGAGCTTCTCCCTCTGCCTGCTGCTCCCCCTGCTTGTATGCGCTCTTCTTTTTCTCTCTCTGACAAATAAATCAATTAAATCTTCTAAAAAAAATAGAATTCATAGAGAATACCAAAACAAATTTGACAAAGAAAAGCAAATATGGACAACTTACCTTTTCTAATTTCAAAATTTAATATAAAGCTACTTTAGTTGTTATCAACATGATGTGGTACTAGCAATGGATAGGCATGTAGATCACTAGAAGTACAGAAATAAATTATACTTATGGTGAACTGATTTTCAAAAAAAGGTGTAAAGGAAATTCAGAGGGAAAGGACAGCCTTTTTAATGAATGGTAGCAGGAAAACTAGTTATTCATATGCCAAAAGATGAAGTTAGACTTTTATCTCATACTATATATACAAAAATTCACAGAAAATGGATCAGAGCACAGAGCACTTGGGTGGCTCAGATGATTGGGCAATTGCCTTCAGCCCAGCTCATTATCTCCATGTCCTGGGATGGAGCCTCATACCGAGTTCCCAGCTCAACGAGGAGTCTGCTTCTCCCTCTCCCTCTACCTCTCCCCCTGCTTGTGCTCTCTCTGTCTCTGTATCTCTCTCAAATGAATAAATAAAATCTTTAAAAAAATAGGTCAGAGCTAAATGTTAGAGCTAAAACTTTTTTTTCTGAGGTTTTATTTATTTACTTGACAGAGGGAAAGCACAAGCAGGCAGAGGAAGAAGGAGAGGCAGGAAAAGGGAGAGGAAGAAGCAGGCTCCCCAACTTGGGGCTCAATCCTAGGACACTGGGTTCATGATGAGCCAAAGGTGGCATTCTTTCATTTAGCATAATATTTTTGAGGTTCATGTATGTTGAAGCATGTATTAGTAATTTATTCTTTCTATTGATGAATAGTATTTTACTATATGGATATACCAAATTTTGCTTCTCCATTCATCAGTTGTTGGACATTTAGGTTTTTCAGATTTTGACTATGAATATGAATAATGCTGCTAAAAGAAATCATGTATAAATCTTTACATATGTTTTCATTTCTTCTGGGTAGATACTTAAGAGTAGAACTGCCCAGTCACTGGCAAATTTATTTTTCACTTTTTATGAGAGACTTCTAGACTGTTGTCCAAAGTGTATCATTTTATACTCCTACCAGTAGTGAAATCACGTATTCTAAGACTTGATTTATATGAAATTTCCAGAATAGGAAAATCTAGAGACAAAAAAATAGATTCGGGTTGTCTGGGATAAAGGGGGGATGGGGATTAACACTTAATGGACATGAGGTTTCTTATTAGGGTGATCAAAATGTTCTAAAACTAATCAATGGTGATGGCTCACAAAACTGCTAAATTTACAAAAAAAAAAAAACCCACTGAATTATATAATTGAAATGGGTGTATTACATTATATACAAAATATGCCTCAAAGCTAATATATATGCATATATACATATATATATACACACATATATTGTTATGTACATATGAACGTCAGATCAAATATCACAAAAACAGTGAAAATCAGAAAACAGCAGAATGAGATCTTAAACATAATGACCAAAATTACTCTTAATCCTGAACTTTATAGCCAGCAAAATACGGTTAAAGAATTAGCAAAATAAAACAACTTTGTCAAAACAATAAAACAGAGTGTATAGTCTCTAGAAGAAATGATCAAGAACAAACTACTAGGAGCAGGAATGTATTCCAGATATAAGATCTAAAATGAAAGAAACAACAGCAAATACAATGCCAAATATGTATCTGTACATAAATATAAAATATAAAAAATAGTAACAATAAAATCTCAGAGGTTAAAAAGTATACAAAGCACAATTACAATGTGTCAAAAGGAGAAGAAATGGGGTTAAAATGCTGTAAATTAGGCTACGATCATTATGTTTAAATGATCTAGAAACTATTATTTCTAGAACCAATGAATGAATAAAAAGATTGCAGAACTTCTAAATTAGGGGAAAAATGGAAAAAATTTAAATTATCCATTGTATTATTCAGAGATATACAGAGAAACAGAACTAAAACCAGTAGGATGGATGTATATGTTGATTCATGAAATTATGGAAGCTGACAAGTCCCAAGAGCTGCAGTAAATAAACTGGATAACCAGCAGAGTGCTGATGGTATAGTTCCAATCCAAGCCCAAAGGTCTGAGAACCAGGACAGCCAAAGAGTCTATTTCTTGTCTGAAAGCCAGCTGGCTTGAGACCCAAGAAAAGCTCAAAGTTTCAGTTCTGCCCAGATCTTCAACAGATTAGATGAGCCTCACCCATATCGGGATGGCAACCCGCTTTACTTAGTCTACCAATTCATATGATAATCTCACATCCAGAAATACCCCCAGGGACACACTCTGAATGTTTGACCAAAGAATGTTTGACCAAGTAGCTGGGTACACTTCCATCCCAGTGAAATAGACACATAAAATTAATCATGATATCAATCCAAAGAAAGCAAGAAGGGAGAGTAAAACGGAAAACGCATGTCAAATAGAAGATGTGAAGTAAGGGCACCTGGGTGGCTCAGTGGGTTAAAGCCTCTGCCTTCAGCTCAGGTCATGGTCCCAGGGTCCTGGGATGGAGGCCCAAATCGGGCTCTCTGCTCAGCAGGGAGCCTGTTTCCTCCCCTCTCTCTGCCTGCCTCTCTGCTTACTTGTGATCTCTCTGTCAAATAAATAAATAAATCTTTAAAAAAAAAAAAAAAAAAGAAGAAGATAAGAAGTAAAACAGCAAAGTCTAGGGGTGCCTGAGTGGCTCAGTCATTAAGCGGCTGCCTTCAACTCAGGGCATGATCCTGGAGTTCCGGGATCAAGCCCCGGCATGGGGCTCCCTGCTGGGCAGGGAGCCTGCTTCTCCCTCTCTCACTCCCCCTGCTTGTGTTCCCTCTCTAGCTGTGTTTCTCTATCAAATAAATAAATAAATAAAATCTTTAAACACACACACACACACAAAGTCTACCATGTCAGTAAAAACATTAAGTGTAATTAAATTTGAATTCCACTTGGAATCAGCGAGATGTCTAGGAGAAAAAGATTAATTCAGTCCACTCATTCACTAATATTTACTCTGTGTTATCTATTGCTTTAAGTACTTAGACACACCAATGAACAAAACAAAGCAATCAATTATAAAATAATAAATATTTTGCATTCATTTTTGTCTATCTAGAATCTTTAAAAGACTGGTGATTTATAATTTAAAATATTTTTATATGGCAGGTTAATTTAAAAGTAAGGGAAGAGCTTAACAACTAAATGAACAAACAGAACATAATTACATGAGAAACCACAAATAAGCAAATTACTAAGAATATTAATATTAACCATGAGTTTATGGGCAACCAAGGGAAAAAGGGAAATGACATATTTTAATCATTTGGCAAAAGTTATATATGTTATGGAAGACAGAAACCTTCACTAAATAAGCCCTAAATTACAATGAAAACTAATATGGATTCTTATATTAAGGAATACATAATTACATAGGTTGACCCAAAAGATCCAGTAGCCTTACTAAGTTTCATACAAAGACAAGCTGAGTAGGCTAGGAAAATACTACAGGCTTTAGATTCAAACAGCATCTGAATAAAGTCTGAATCCTGCTCCATCACTTATTGCTTGTATAACCATAAGAAAATCACTTAAACCTCGCTGAACATGGGTTTCCCGATCTCTAAAACACAACTATGACTGAAGGAATTAGACGTTTCATAAAGTATCTAGCATAATTAGTTCTTAATTTTAAAAGAATTTTTATTATTATAAGGCACATAATCAATAAACATAAGGTCAGTGTGAACTGATACAGACTGGAGACAGACCAGAGTTTCTACTTCTAGATTAAAAACATGGTGCTTTTTATTACCAATTAATTATTTTTAATGTCCAGTGTTTGTAATACAAGGCCATAGCTTTCTCACCAACTCAAGTTTGTAAATTTTTGAATGGCTTGTGAGGCCAATAGGGATATTTCTTCTTGTCTGATTTGGTTTCTGGGAAGACTTCATTCAGGTCCTCAATGATCATCTGATCAGATGGAACTATGTTCTTCATCTACTCCAGCTCTTTTGCCATATTCCTCAATTCTGGCCTTTGAGAGAGATAAAAACTCAACACAACTTTTCACATCTTTTTGTTCAGCATCCACCTGAACAGTATATTTACCCTCTGGAACAAGAACCTTCCAGGCATTAAACTTTTTTCTCAGTCATCTACTAAGTCAGCCTTCACCACACTGGCTTTGTAGTAAGTCCAGTCAATAGCAGGTGAACTCTCAGGGACAGCAGCAACATTTAGGTAAGGGTCTCATTATGGGATTTCAGGGAGTTAATAAGGACCTTTAGGTTGCGAGGTATGATCTCCCCAAAAACTAGCCAATCATTGGCCTATAGGGCAAGATTTTGTGCAGCCATCTTGAGATCTTTCACCAACCCTGGTGGCCCAGCAGGACATGGTGCCTTAAAAATAGTCGATTCCACAGTATTAATGGATTAAAATAAGAAAAATTTCCAAAACTGTTCTTAGAAATCTCTAAAGAACAATATCAAGGTAATATAAATTATTTAATTAAGGAGAAAGTTGACAATTTTAGACCTTGAGATACATTTATGTAATAAAAATTTACATAAGGCAAGCCAGTAAAATTGGGCTTTTATTAAATGGGTTTGTCTTTGGGTTAACAACCACTTTGTCTTTCCTAAGCATTAACAATAATCAGTATACATGAAAGTGGATTCCATTTGTAGTTTTGCATACTGTTCTTTTCCAATACTAGAACTTAATGAACACTCAATTAATAATGCTTAATAAGCAAATGGCTTTCAGCTACGATCTCTGGAATTGAAAGTTTTCACTTCAAGGAACTTGCCTAATAGGTTCTGTGGTAACAGTTTGATAGTGTGACCCCAGACATTTTTGTGACCTATGACATAATATTTTTTAAAAAGGCCAACTGTGATGTCTCATTTTATATATCAATGTGGTTATACTTTATATGGTACCCAGTTATTTAATGAAACACTAATCTATGTGTTGTTATGAAACTATTCTGTAGATGTTGCTACCATCTATCATCAGTTGACTTTAAAGAACAGACATTATCCTCAAAAATGTGCGTACGCTTCATCTCATAAGTTGACGGCTTTAAGAGCAAAACCAGATGGTCATGGACAAGAAGATATTCTGCCTCCAGCCTGCAGCATTATCTCCAAGGTTTCCAGCCTGTCCTGCAGAATTTAGACTTGTGAGTCTGCAAAAGTGAGCCATTTTCTTAAGATAAATCATAACTATACATCCATATATGTATATGCTACGTGTATCTTACTGGTTCTGTTTCTCTGGGGAACCCTGACTGATACACCAACAAAAGTGAACGATGTTTTTGAGGCTTTAAAGGACTAAAAAGACATCAAAAGAAGAACACACCAGATGATACTATTGCTTTCAACATTTAGTTTTAAATAAAACAAAATGCCTTTTCTTTGATATCACAGATCCCAGCCAACATCTATCACATTTAACATTCATGGACTTTGAGTATTTTTACATAGAATACACAGATTTCACAGAATCAAAACTATGTATCATTAAATCCAATTAAAAAGATTCTAAAACAGAATTATTTAAATATTATCCATAACATCAACAACACAGATGACTGAAATCATATAGAATGTACTTATACCATATTAGTAATGAAAACTAAGATATCATAATTGTGTTCATGTAATAAAAACTAAGATATCATAATTGTGTACTCCATACCTAAAAATCTGTAGTTCTATCCCTTATCATATGCCTAAGGAAGAGAAATAGCTTAGCTAATCCAGGCAAATGAAGGATTTAACCAAAAATACCCAATACTATTTATCTATTTATTTAGTTATCCGCAAAGATTTTATTTTTAAGTAATCTCTACACCCAACATGGGTCTTGAACTCACAATCCTGAGATCAAGAGTTGCATGCTCTATCAACCAAGCCAGCCAGGTGCCCCTCTAATACTATTTAAAAACTCACTTCATATCACCAAAATAGAAAATATTATTTTAACATAAAAACTAGCATAGGTACACCAATGTAATGTTGATATTGAGAAACTCAATATATGTCTATAATCTGAGACATGTGAACCATGTTATAAAAGTGCTCATTTTATTCTCATGTACATTTTGTGGAGTAAAGGAGGGAGAATAAATATCAAGGGTTAAAATATAAACTGTGGAACATAAGCTTTTGGTTGATTTTATTTATACTGGACATCTTAACCCCTTTATACACTTAATGAGAAAGACATATACCAGACATTCCTTCTCAAATATTTTTAAGTACATCACAAAGTAGAAACAATCAATTTCTTTTATTTAAACCAAAAAAAATTATTTCAAAAATTCAGTACATTTCTGTGGTCTGAACACCTGTTTTTTGTCTCCTCCTTCCTACCCTCATGTTCTATTCCCAAGTCCTATTGCCTGGTCACAGCAATAAAAGTCCATTTTCTCATATATTGTGACCTCAATCCATCTGAAGAAATAATGCTGCTAGATTCCAAATGTACAGCTATGTCTAAGAAGTAAAAAGCATCGAGCCAGGCTAGAAAATGGCAGCATTATATGACCTCAGTTTAGTATATGGTCATTTCAAAAAAATCTACTGAAGTTATAAAAGACTTAAAGTTTGGACGCCTGGATGGCTCAGTGGGTTAAAGCCTCTGCCTTCAGCTCAGGTCATGATCTCAGGGGCCCACATCACATCGGGCTGTATGCTCGGCAGGGAGCCTGCTTCCTCCTCTCTTTCTGCCTGCCCCTCTGTCTGCCTACTTGTGATCTCTCTCTCTCTGTCAAATAAATAAATAAAATGTTTTTCTAAATTTAAGAAAAAGACTTAAAGTTTTTTCTTTAATTAATCAATTGAGATGCCCTGTCTCTGCATTTCTTATTCCTTAATTCCAATTCTATCAGCATGGTTTATATTGCTAAAACCATCCATGGAGGATTAATCTTTTAGTCATAATTTTTAAATGGATGTAATAATTGATTATATATAATTCATTGCCTAATTAGAAGTAAAATTTTAATCCCATAAAAGGAGTTTAATAGCAATTTTAACTACTAAGAACATAATTAATGGTTAGGGGATTAAAATTAAATTTCAAGGTGGCTAAAGCATAAATTCAAAAACTTTACACAATTTTCAAAGAGAACAAAACATTAAAATGAAATTGTGTTTCTAAAATTATGTGTAATTACATATTGCCTTTCTACATTTTCATATAAATTGATATAGTAGACAGATGTCATTCAAAAAATTTATAAAACATTTTTAAAGACACTGGAAGGCAATAAAACAACTTTCACAACTGAACAGCTACAAAACAATTTTTAGTTATAATATACAGAAATTTTATTCATAAAAGAAAACAAAGAAATTAAGCTAAAGGCACTGAAATGCTAAAATACTAATTATTCTGCTTTTACATAAGGAAAAAGTATGGCAGTACAATTCTGTGACTGTTACATATGCAAAGCGTCCACTGACTTTAATGATTTTGCCTTCATAACAAAGAACTACTTTTTGCTTATGTAAAAAATTACATATGTAATTTTTTTTTATCAGTAAGAGGACCTCATAACAATACTGTTAACACATGGGTGTTAACCCATGCCTGACGATTTTCAGTGAAGGAATCTCACTTTTGCTAAGGCAATGATTGAATTTTGTGCAAGATTCTCAAATTTTGGGGGCACCTGGGTGGCTCAGTTGGTTAAGCGACTGCCTTCAGCTCAGGTCATAATCCCGGAGACCCGGGATCGAGTCCCACATCGGGCTCCCTGTTTGGCTTCTCCCTCTCTCACTCCTCCTGCTTGTGTTCCCTCTCTGGCTGTGTTTCTCTCTGTCAAATAAATAAAATATTAAAAAAAAAAAAAAGATTCTCAAATTTTGAACAAATCACATTAAGGAACACCCATTTTATTTTCAGTTGCTTGAGTGGATGGAATGGGAGCAAATGCAGTTGTACTACAGGAATTTTCTGCCTCTCAAATGACAGTGAAGTAATGTATAAAGAATTTTTAGTAAGTCAAAAGAGAAGAGAATGCATTTGAAAGCAGAATTTACCCCCCTGCTTAAGTTTTACCAATGGAAAAATCAAGATTCAGGTCACTATGGACCCTTTTCCCAAACAAAAAGAGACCCTTTCTATTAATAACCATTAAAATGTTTCACATTTTAAAGTATGCAACATCATGGCCTCATTACAAATAAGATATAGGAAAAACTGCATTTCCTTCAAAGAATAATGTTAAAAACGTACAATTCCTTCATCATGCATTTTTAAATACTCAGGAAAGATATGCAACTGTTTTGGTAACCTAGGCTCGGCAACTGCCCAAGAAGCCTAAAGAACTGATATCAATAGGAGTTTTATGCCTGATGGAAAATCAGTTCACAGATTTATCTTAATCTGAAAAATAATGTCATCACTGTGAATTATACCTTGCGATACAAAAGCAGAGATTACATTGTGTTGTTAAAATGTTAGCAACTGCATTTCATTTTTTGAAAAAGCAATATAGTTTTCCCAAAATACAGAATTGATTAGATCTCTTATAACTGTTATAAGAATTTGATATATCACAAAGCATAAGAGTTACAGCATGTGCCAACTATCAAACAGAAAAAATGAATCTGATTCATAATTCACTTTGAGAATATCTAGTTAGTCAATCAAGTGATTTGTAATCATGAAGACTGCCAGAAATGTAGTGAATAATGAGCTACAGTAAAATCCCTGGATTTTTTTAGTATTCTTATTTCATTAGGTGACTTTTATTGCCATTTTTAATCACTGTTTCTCAGTAGCACACATATTTACTTACAAGTTTTTGACTATTAAATTGGCTAAAGGATATACAAGTTGAATGACCAGAGTATTTAATGTCTTCCCACAAAATTAAAAGTTTTACTGCTTACAGAGTTGAGCAAAGAAAATTTCATGCTGTTCAAACCTTTTAGCATTCCCCTCATTTTATTTAAATTATTTAATGAATATGCTATTTCAGCATAGCAAATTTTAATTCAGTATATTTTCTTAAGTTGTTGCTATAGAGACTAAAACAAACTCACTTAACGAATATAGTTAATATCAGAAGCCTTAAGCTTCCTTTTAATATCTCCATAGTATATTATTTCCTTAGTTAAAACTAATGTAAGCTGATAGCCAAAAAACATTTAACCTCTAACTAATATAATCTAGTTAAATTATAAATAAACAAAATATAAACCAACTTAAAGCTTGGCATATTACTAAAGGAGTAATATGATACATTAGTGTTTTTCTTTTTTTTTTTTTAAGATTTTATTTATTTGCCAAACAGCAAGTACAAGCAGGTGGAGTGGCAGGCAAAGTAGGCAGAGGGAAAAGCAGGCTCCCAACTGACCAAGGAGCCTGGGATCATGATCCAAGCCAAGGCAAATGCTTAACAGACTGAGAAACCCAGGCATCCCTATTAGTGTGATCCTAAATGTAAAGTTACTAACCTATGTTAGAATTTATCATTCTGATAATACTGCTCATCATAACCTTTTTTTTTAAAGATTTTTATTTATTTGACAGAGAGAAACACAGCCAGAGAGGGAATACAACAGGGGAGTGAGAAAGGGAGAAGCAGGCTTCCTGCCGAGCAGGGAGCCCGATGTGAGACTCAATCCCGGGTCTCCGGGGTCATGACCTGAGCCAAAGGCAGTCGCCCAACCAACTGAGCCACCCAGGCACCCCTATCATAACCTTTTTAACCAGGATTCCATAAAATAGGAGTTACAGTGGTAAAGCAAATAGAACTTTAAATGTAATAACAAGTAGGTTCATTCTTTGATGTGTTTTTCATCCTTTTCAAGTGGAAGGGTCCTTTTCCAACTTTAAACTGATTATAACACCAAAACACATGTGGATCTCCTTAAAGAAAGTGATAGAGTCCTTAAGTCAAGACCTAAAATAATTATTATTAAAATATATTATTCATAAGAAAATTCAACTATTGAAATTTTGTGGGTAAATTTTCAATAATAAATTTTCTTCAAGATAACAAAACTCCAGATGTACACAAAACTGACTTTAAGAAGCTAGTATGATTACCATGAAACCTCAGGAAAAGATACTGTTTTTAACACTGAATATTCCCTGATAAGTGTAGTAGCACTCCACCTTGGAATGCACTTTATTACCATTATCACACCAACTGTAAGGATAATCTTTTCTTTCCTTTACAGTTTAACCATTTGTTTATTCATCCCTTTAACAAATGCATATTAAGCATCTATATGTACCAGTATTGTGCTAAAAACTAGAGACATAAAAATGAATTAGACACATAACCCTTGCACTTGCCATTAAGAAATCTACAGTGGAGGGGTGCCTATGTGGCTCAGTCATTAAGCATCTACCTTCAGCTGAGCTCATGATCCTGGGTGCTGGGATCAAGCCCCACACTGGGCTCCCTGCTCCAGCAGGAAGTCTGCTGCTCCCTCTGCCATTCCCCCTGCTTGTGTTCCCTCTCTTGCTGTCTCTCTGTGTCAAATAAATATTTAAAAAAAAGAAATCTAGTTAGAAAGAGGCATATATGTACATAAGTGCAATAAAACATAAAGGTATATAAATACAAAATATAAGGTTCTAGAATAGAAGTATGTACTAGAAAGGCTCAAAGAAGATAAGGTTCAATGTTGGAGGTCAGTAGTTAGGAAAGCTTTCAAAGAGTAACGAACCTGAATGTTGAATGAAAAGCTGGTACTCAAAGGAACAAAGAGAAAAAAACCATAATGGTAAGATGGGAAATATTAACAAAGACAAAAGTGCTGAATACCTACCTAATCATGGTAGGGTAACTACAAGCTATTCAGGGTTTTTTGGTTGGGGAGGGGGTAATATTGATTTATTTATTTTAGAGAGAGAAAGAAAGCATGAGAGCATGGGGTGGAGGGGAATCTCAAGCAGACACCTTGCTGAGCAATATGTATCGGCCCACTAACGAAAGACCTTGCATGTGTGCTAAAGACAACACAATCTACATCCTAAACTCCTTCAGTGGTTTCTGTCTGTAACAAAAAAAAAAAAAAAAATCCATGATGTCTACACAATTTACAATCTGGCTTTCCTCAACAATGATCAAACTAACATTTCATACTTTATTATACATCTGTTAGAGAACTAATACCACCATTTTAGCCTACCTGTTTTATATGCATATATAAATAATCCCCAGAACTAGGGTCTCAGCCTCTAACAAACTTATATATTAAACAACAATTCTACCACCTGAAGAGTGGGACAGACACTTAAGATACACAAAGTTTTCCCAAGGAAGCATTATCATTCTTCTTAAAGAACCCATACATGCAATAACATGCATGCAGCATACACATAACATTAAGTATACATAATATACTGACAGACTGTCAAAACTTATGTTCATATAGGGGCACCTGGGTGGCACAGTAGGCTGAGCACCCAACTCTTGGTTTCAGCCCCGACTGTGAGTTCGGGGTTGTGAGATAAGCCCCATGTGGGGCTCTACCCTCTGCACAGAGTTGGATTGAGACTCTCTCTGCCCCTCCCCCTGCCCCGCCCAAGCGAGCACATACTCTATCACAACACAAATCAATAAATCTTTTTTTAAAACGTTATGTTCACATAAAGTTAGAAAAGCATATGTTTCAGCTGGATACATTTTGGTGTACCCCAATAAGCACAAAATCACTGAGAACTAGACAGACTGCCTCAAAATTGAAGCAACCCATTCTCAAGTTGCACAGGTAAACTTTTCATGAAGCTTAATACCACACTTATAAACAGGACCTTTAAACAGAAGTTCTGAGGTCACATAGTTGAAATCCTGGGTCAGTGACCTTATGCACATTACTGAACTCTGAGTCTTAGTTTCCTTATCTACCTGAGATAATCATTCCTATCCCACATAACTATTATAAAAATATGATGAAATATAAAAAGCACTCAATAGAGTGGAGCATATTATTAATTTTAATTAATTTGACTAATTTTAACTAATAACATTTATACGTGATTATAATTAATTACTCAACAAGTAGTATTTTATCATAATAGCTACAAGAGAAATTATTCTAGTTAAGACAAACTCACGTTTATACCCTAAGTAACTCTAACTTGCACTATAATGTTAAAGAAATTTCCAAAGTCTAGTCCAACTGAAAATGTCTGAGGTAGGCTTAATGTGAAAATAGTAATAGTGAGACAAATCATCTTAAAATAATGTTTTCAAGAAACAAGATTTTCTTTAAAGATTCTATTTATTTATTTGACAGAAAGAAACACAGCTGGAAAGGGAACACAAGCAGAGGGAGTGAGAGAGGGAGAAGCAGGATTCCTGCTGAGCAGGGAGCCCAATGCAGGGCTCAATCCTGGGACTCCGGGATCATGACCCAAGCCGAAGGCAGATCCTTAATGACTGAGCCACCCAGGTGCTCCAAGAAACAAGTTTTTTAAAAAACATACTGCCTTATGGGATGCTTGGGTGGCTCAGTTGGTTAAATGTCTGCCTTCAGGTCAGGTCATGATCCCAGAGTTCCAGGATCAAGCACCACTTCAGGCTCCCTGCTCAGTGGAGAGTCAGCTTCTCCCTCTATCCCTCTCTTTTGCTCTCTCTCAAATAAATAAAAATCTTAAAATAAAAAACCCACACAGAGTTATACTTAATAATTAAGCTTTATGAGGAAAAAAATTGTACAAACTTTTTCTCCAAATATAGTGCCATGTTATTCCTTTTTTTTTATTTCATGGTCTCTTGCAAGCCATTTAGTATAGATGATAAGGCTGGTCATAGTGGAACATCATACCTGTAAAGATCCTGTCCCTACAGTTAGACCTTTCTTTTGAAGTCAGTGAGCATTAGCCCTACCAGTCTTTGGCCTTGGGATTTGTTTATGCCCCAAAAGAAGAAAAATTTAAAAATAACAGTAACATTTAAAAAAAGAAGATTACCAGTAAAGCAAGACTGTAAAAGAAAATTGACTTTGACAACCTGACAATGGAGATTACTCAAGTGAAAACAAACGAATAAAGAGGGGCAAAGCAACATCTGTAACTGTATCAAGTTACTTATATATAATGTTATACAAACACACACAAACACACACACACACACACACACACACATATATATATATATACATATTTCATGATTAGGTAGGGCTGGGTCAAGTTACAAATGTGACTAGTAAAGTAAAATGAAGTGATGATTAATAAATACACACTAAATGATATTGAACTGAACTACGGATTACTATTAGATACCCTACTAATTCTTGTAATAATATTGAACATGTACAGCCATCAACTATATCTCTGGGATAGCAAGCCTGTGGCAAGCATTAACAACAGCTACCATTTCAAAGACCAAATAATGTATTTTAAAACAAAAGAGTATCCTTACATTGACACTGCAGTTATGTGAAATTTCCTGAAATTCATAATGTATTCTAAAATAAATATATATCATTTGTGAATCTGCTCTAGCCAATATTCAAATAAAAGTCATGAATTATAACTTAGCTAGCAATGTATCATATGTAAACAAGAACAGAGATTAGAAAGAATACCCAGATGGGGGTGCATGGCTGGCTCACTTGGAAAAGCATGTGACTCTTGATCTCAGGGTCATGAGTTCAAGTCCCATATTGGGTGTAGTGATTACTAAAAAATAAACATCTAAAAGAAAGGAAGGGAGAAAGGAAGGCAGGAAGGAAGGATACCCAAACTACTTTTAGATATATTCGTAAACACCAAATTATTACTTCCATCCCTTTCCATTGTCAGATTGATTTCTGTGTGAATCTTTTTACATTCAAGTAATAAAGCATGATGGCTCACCATCTCATAAAACAAAGTTCAAACCAAACCGTTGTGTGATAACCCTGAAAACATCAAATAACTCTAGCATGATCTGTCCTGTGTGAAGATGACACTAACTTACCTTCAACAGAGATGAGCTTCAAGTTGTTTTTCCACAATGGAAATGAACTTGTTCATCTGGCCAATTCTCTTTCCAAGGTCTCTGGTGACCAACAGCTTACATCTGCAAGATGAGTATTACCAGTGGTCACAGACAATAACAAAATAAAATTATTAATATATAAATGAAACCTATGCCTTGGTCCCAAATCACTCTATTTTAGTGAACTAAAAATAAGGTCAAAGAAATATATAAATGCTATAATACTTACATACAAAACTGTACATGTATTTACTCTGATACATTCACTATAGTCTATATATCACTGACCTAAAAACACAAATAGAGCCTGACCTAAAAATACAAATAGACCTCTATCCCTAAGTAAAAATGTTCTCAGCTATCTCACCTAAAACAAAGATTGTTTCTGACATGTAAAATCCAAAGGGTATAATGAAAATGCTCAAAACATGAAAGCATGCCAACTTTACATCCCTCATCACCAGTAGCAATAACTGAGGAAATTATAGAATATTTTTGTTAATGTTAGCAACATTCTCAATAACATTAAATTCAGTATGACTACAGGCAAAATTACTTTGACATTTTCCAAAATTCTGAAAGATACTTCTATTTTTTATGAAGAAAAATACTTTCATTACTAGCTACAGTGTTTATTCATGTTAATACAGACAGAGGTTTGTAATAAGTAGTCCTGATATGAATTTTATCAACCATCAGTTGAATCTCCTTCATAAGTATTGAGCAGCTGGTTAAACATTACCTGAAGACACAGTTTTTAAGTAGAAGTAAAACTGATGTTATGTGCTTCTTTATCATTTAAGGGAATAAAAACTGGATTAACATCTATTAAAAATCAGTAAGGAACTATTTATAACTAGATACAATTCAAACAAAATCACAATGCTAAGTATCTATGAAGAGAAAGGCACTTACTATTTGGGAGTTCTATGAACAGGTGTAAGAATAAAAAGGCATCATCAACAATCTCAAAGAAATTACAATAACACTGTAATTGAAACATTCCATTTCCAGTTCTACATAACTGCCTGCAATAAGAAACAGTTGAATTCTAACCCAGACCTGTGCTAGAACAGGAAGGATGAGGTAGAAAAGCATAGCATCATACCAGAGCATGGGATGAGGCTCTGGGGCTCCTCTTTCAAGAGAATATAAAGAAGTTTCAATAGAAATGTTGAGAACATCTGTTACAACCCATGATGGAGTCCCACTGCCACCTGTAAACAAATAAATTTTGTTAATTTAAAGGAACTATACAAATGTTTCCAGTCACAATTCTGTTTTATGGGTTATTCCCCTTAACTCTTCACTCCATTTCTTACCATAATTCCTTACCGACTCACCAACATTGGAAGTCTTCCACTAGGCTGCAAACTCTTAAAGTTCTTCTTCATTTTGGTTTCCCACTTCCACAATGTCCAGCAGAATAACTTACAAATTGTAAATGCTTAGCAACTTTTTGACAAGTTGAAATGAACTTGTCAACCTACTCCCTTTCCTGTCATTCCAAGAATTATCATTTATTCTAGCTATAGTCGCTATTAATGGCCAGACAGTAATAGATGAAAGGACAAGATTATTTATTTAGGAAACATTTTTCTCAAACATCTACTAGGTACCATGCTAAGTGCTACAGATACTAGCATCCTTGCCCTTAAGTAACTGAATCTATTAAGAAAGATAAAGATGGTATACTCTGAAAACTATAAAACACAGATGAAAGTAATTGATGACACCAAGAAATGGAAAGACAGTCTATGCTCATGGACTGGAAGAATAAATATTGCCAAAATGTCCATATTACCCAAAGTTATCTATACATTTAATGCAATCCCTATCCCAAAATACCACCAACATTTTTCCCCGAACTTGAACAAACATTCCTAAAATTTGTATGGAACCACAAAAGACCCTGGATAGCCAAAGTAATCTTGAAAAAGAAAAGCAAAGTTGGAGGCATAACAATTCAAGCTGTATTACAAATCTGTAGTGATCAAGACACTTTGCTACTGGCACAAAAATAGATACACTGTTCAATGGAACAGAACAGAGGACCCAGAAATGGTCCCTCAACTCTACAGTCAACTAATCTTCCACAAGTAGGAAAGATTATCCAGTGGGAAAAAGACAGTCTCTTCAACAAATGGTTGGACAGCAACATGCAGAAGAATGAAACTGGACCACTTTCTTAAACCATACACAAAAATAAATCCAAAATGGATTAAAGACCTAAATGTGTGGGGCACCTGGGTGGCTCAGAGGGTTAAGCCTCTGCCTTCAGCTCAGGTCATGATCTCAGAGTCCTGGGATGGAGCCCCTCATCAGGCTCTCTGTTCAGCAGGGAGTCTGCTTCCCCCTCTCCCTCTGCCTGCCGCTCTTTGCCTACCTGTGAGATATCTCTCTCTCTCTCTCTCTCTCTCTCTCTCTGTCTGTCAAATAAATAATAAATAATAAATAATAATATTAATAAAATCTTCAAAAAAAAAAAAAAGACCTAAATGTGAGACAGGAAACCATCAAAATCCTATAGAAACACAGGCAGCAACCTCTTTGACATTGGTTGTAGCAACTGCTTACGAGATACATCTCCTGAGGCAAGGGAAACAAAAGCAAAAGTGAACTATTGGGACTTCATTAAGATAAAGAAAAACTGCACCATGAAGAAAACAACCAACAGAACTAAAAGGAAACCTGTGGAATGGGAAAGATATTTGAAAATGATGTATCTGATAAAGGCTTAGTAACCAAAACCTATAAAGAACTTAGCAGGGCACCTGCGTGGCTTAGAGGGTTAAGCTTCTGCCTTCAGCTCAGGTCATGATCTCAGGGTCCTGGAATCAAGCCCCACATTGGGCTCTCTGCTCGGCGGGGAGCCTACTTCCCCTTCTTTCTCTGCCTGCCTCTCTGCTTATTTGTGATTGATCTCTCTCTGTCAAATAAATAAATAAAATCTTAAAAAAAAAAAAAAGAATTTATCAAACTTGAGGCGCCTAGGTGGATGAGTTGGTTAAGCATCTGCCTTTGGCTCAGGTCTTGATCTCAGGGTCTTGGGAGCCCCACTCAGGGGGAGTATGCTTCTCCCTCTGCCTGCCACATCTCTCTTTCTCTGCCAAGTAAGTAAATAAAATCCTAAAAGAAAGAAAAGAACTTATCAAACTCAATACTCAAAGAACAAACAATCCAGTTAAGAAATGGGCAGAAGACATGAACAGACATTTCTCCAAGGAAGAAATACAGATGGCTAACAAACACATGAAAGGATGCTCAACATCACTCATCACCAGGGAAATACAAATCACAGGTACAATGAGGTACTACCTCAAACACATCAGAACGGCTACAATGAAAAACATGGGAAACAACAGACATTGACGAGGATGCAGAAAGGGGAGCCATCTTACACAGTTGGCGGGAACACAAACTCGTGTACCCACTCTAGAAAACAGTATAGAGATTCCTCAAAAAGTTAAAAATAGGGGCACCTAGGTGTCTCAGTCGTTAAGCCTCTGCCTTAGGCTCAGGTCATGATCCCGGAGCCCTAGGATTGAGCCCTGCATCGGGCTCCCTGCTCGGCGGGAAGCCTGTTTCTCGCTCTCTCACTCTCCCTGCTTGTGTTCCCTCTCTTGCTGTGTTTCTATCAAATACATAAATAAAATCTTAAAAAAACAAAAGTTAAAAATAGAACTATCCTATGACCCAGCAATTGCATTACTAGGTATTTACCCAAAGGATAAAAAAAAGTACTGATTTGAAGGGGCAGATCTACCCCAATAAACAACGTTTATTGTTCATCAACAATAGCCAAATTATGGAAAGAGCCCAACTGTCCACTGAATGATAAATGGATAAAAAAAAAAAAACTTGTGGCATATGTATACAAGGGAGTATTACTCAGCCATTGAAAAGAACGAAATCTTACCATTTGCAACAATGTGAATGGAGCTTAATACAGTCTGTATTATGCCAAGTAAAATAAGTCATAGAAAGACAAATACTATATGATTTTACTCATGTGGAATTTAAGAAACAAAACAGATAAAGATAACAGAAAAAGAGATAAAGGAAAAAGAGAGGTAAAACATAATACAGACTCTCAACCATAGGGAATAAACTGAGAGTTGCTGGAGGGAAAGTGGTTGGGGGAGATGAGTTAATTGAGGATTGCACTTGTGATGAGCACTGGGTGTTACAGGTAAGTGAAGAATCACTAAATTCTACTCCTAAAACTAATAGTACACTCTATCTTAACAACTAGAATTTAAATAAAAACTTTTTAAAATAGAAAAGAACAAGAAAGATAAAGATAGAAGTTAGTCACTAGGATACCCTATAGTCAATTTATAGCAATTTTTCCAGAAAGCGCTACAGGTAATAAAACAAAGGGAAACCTGATTTAAAATAAAGGCTTTAGAGAGGAAATGTCACATGAAATATTTAAAAATTAGCAGCTTAGAGAGGTTCAAAAAGGTACCCAATATTCTGAGAACTTCAGGAAGCTTTTTGGAGAACAGCAAATGAGAAGAAAGAGGCATGAGAAAGTACACAAAGATGCCTATTATGTTAAAAAGTTGGACCTCTGTCTGACTGAAGGAGGTAAGCCAGGAGAGTGATGTAATCATTAAAAAGATCCTGGCGATAGTGTGAAAGACAGGAGGAAGGACAAGACTGTGGCAAAGGACTAAGTCACATGAGACAAAACTGTCTTGACCTAATAGTTTATGGAATTATGGTGACCCAATTCATCATCAATGGTCATTAGGTCTATTACCCAGTGGATCTCAAACTCAGATATTTAGAGACTCCAGGTGCTGATTTATTTTAGAAAACTGTTTATCTAGTATAATCTCAACCAAAAATCAGGACAGGAATTTCATAAGAATTCTACCAAGATGTCAAAATATTAGTAACAAGTAGTTCTGGGTAGTGGAGATACAGGTCATGTTTTTCTTCTTGTTAATTATATATTTCAAATTTTCTACAGGATAAAATTAAAAATAAATCTTAGAGCAATTTCTTGAAACTTAAAAGCTAAAACTGGCATTAACCCTAAAGAGCCAGAGATTCCTTCACAACATAACTGACCCAAAGCCTCCCTTCACTACCATGGCCCGTTATACATAAAATACTCATTCCTACATTAGAACCTAAACCCATGTCCTGTTTCTGTAGCACCCTCTTGTTCTGAATGTCCATCTAAATTCCAACTTCATACTACAAGATATAGTGATTTTGTATATGAATTATCAAAAGCTCATTATCTACCCCATACATTGTGACATTCAATCATATAATTTATTGAAACCCTTTCTAAATAGTTCTTCAGTATGTTCTTCATATGTTTTTATAAGAATATTACAGCAAAATCAGTCCTATTCCAAAACAAATGTTCAGACATGATTCATTTATGGGTATCCATGCTCTGTGCGTATAATTGCACCAATGAGTTGATCAACTGCAAATTTGTGTATAACTACTACTAAAGAGTTTTCAAATCTATCATCTCAGAAAAAAATTGCCTACCATTAATGAGTTGAATAGTGTCTGCCCCAAAATATACCAAAATCCTAACTTTCAGTACCTGTGAGTGTGACCGTATTTGGAAAGAGGGTCATTGCAGATGTTCAAGTTAAGATGAGGTCATTAGGGTAAGCTCTAATCCAGTAAGACTGGTGTGTTTGTAAAGGAAAATTTGGACATAGAGACAGAAACACACACAGGGAGGTCACCACGTGAAGATGAAGGCAGGGATCATGATGATGTAGCTACAAGCCAAGGTACACCAAAGAGTCCAATAAACCATAAACTAGGAGAGACGCATGAAATAGATTATCTTCTTCACAGCCACTGGAAGGAAGCAACCCTAATGACACCCTGATCTTGGACTTCCAGCCTCCAGAACTAGGCAACAATAAATGTCCATTGCTTATGCTACCCCTTTTGTGGTACTTTGGTATAGCAGCCCTAGCAAAATAATACACCTACTAAGGGAAATCATGATTCTCCCCCCCCAACCCCGGAAGTCACTAAAGATAAAAACATCCTGAGGAAAGACTACAAAAAGAAATAATAAACTTTCTTGTTATTCATTTTTCAATCTGCCTGCAAAGGTGGTATTTCATACCTAATCCAACCTAGTGCCAAAAAGTTCTAAGGATGGAGCTTCATCTAGATAGTATCATTTATACATACAACAGCACATAATCAAACAGAGAGAATACTATCCTATAGTTTCTGTGACATGAAAATAACATGAAATTATATAGATTTCCTTTGTTTTATAAAAGAACTGCTCTATGCTTTTTTATGTGCCTGTGAGTGTCTGGGACGGTGCATGATCCGCCCCTCCTGCTTTGCCCAAGCCACCAGGAATTTTGGTGGAGGTACCAGTGAATGTGAATGACAGAGAGAAATACAGCTAGAAGGAACACAAACAGGGGGAGTGAGTGAGAGAGGGAGAAGTGGGCCTCCTGCCGAGCAGAGAGCCCGATGCGGGGCTCTATCCTGGGTCCTAGAATCCAGAGAGCCACATACCTGTGGGCCGGGGCAATGTGTCCTCGGTGTGCTTATCCAAGACACATAGTTCCATTTAATCCTCCTCCAAGTAATCATATATCTGTATCTCTTATCTATATTCCTTAATCCCTCTGCCTCAATGGTCTCAACTTCTGTGAGTTTAAGCAATCACTCTGTACCTTGCAGTAACAATACTAATCCTGTCTCTAGGGCAGGTGCAAACGCAGTTAAAGATTTAACTGCACCACCCAACTTCCTCACTTTGGGAATAATAAAAGACTGGAACCCTTGCTAGACGGGAGGAGACTGAAAGAAGCAAAGAGAAACCAAAGCAAAAGACAGAGAGCAAGAGATAGAGAGACAGAGAGACTGAGAGACGGAGACAGAGACAGAGAGAGCAAAGTGAGAGAGACGGAAATGGAGAGAGACTGAAAGACTGAGAGAGAAAGACTAGAGAGCCTGCGCAGAGAGAGGCAAAGGCAAGAGAAAGCAAAGCGAAAGACAGAGAGACTGAGATAGAGAGACAGAGAGACTGAGATAGAGAGACAGAGGCAGAGAAATACAGCAACAGAGAGAGAAACAGAAACAGAGAAGCAGAGAGCAAGAGAGACAGAACCAACTGTTTGCCTAAAGCTATATTGATGTAACTAAAAAGCTTTAAATAAAGAACCCTGAAGACACAGTTTTCAGGAGAGGAGATCCCCCACGCCATTCTTTGAGTCCGGTCTCCTCATTTCGCCGACTCAGTCACCACCTTCAGGGAACCCTGACAGACCGTTGCTGGGGCCAGCTCCCGGCATGTGAGGATACAATTTGACCTTATAATCAAAAGGTAATATAATCAATTACTCAATAAGAAGCAGTGAATCAACATAGCTCAGGCATGGGCTCTGGAGTGACACATACTTCACTTCAAATTCTTGCTGTGTTACTCATCTTCTATGTGACTTGACTGAACAAGTTACTTAACCACATTTGAGCCTCAAATTCTTCACCAGTAAAATGCGAATTTTATATCTTACATAAACTGATTAAATAATATATGAAATATGCTTAGCATAAAATAAGAAGGTTTTACTATTTATATAAAAAGTAAAATTCAGGGGTGCGTGGGTGGCTCAGTTGGTTGGGTGACTGCCTTTGGCTCAGGTCATGGTCCCAGAGACCCAGGATAGAGCCCCGCATCGGGCTCTCTGCTCGGCAGGAGGCCCACTTCTCCCTCTCTCACTCACTCCCCCTGTTTGTGTTCCTTCTAGCTGTATTTCTCTCTGTCAAATAAATAAAATCTTTAAAAAAAAAAAAAAAAAAAGTAGGGTGCCTGGGTGGTTCAGTGGATTAGGGCCTCTGCCTTCGACCCAGGTCATTATCTCAGGGTCCTGAGACTGAAGGCCCGTATCGGGCTCCCTGCTCAGTGGGGAGCCTGCTTCCTCCTCCCTCTCTGCCTGCCTGTGATCTCTCTCTCTCTCTCTGTGTCAAATAAATAAATAAATAAAATCTTTTTTTAAAAAAGTAAAGTTCATAAATTAACGATTTTTTTATAATTCTCTAGGGTAGGATAACTATTAGGCAAGTTTATGTAAGAATAAAACTCTCCATCATACAGACTATATATATAAATATAGCCTTTCCTTAGTTCCTTACTATAAAATGCAGGACTTTCAGAATTTTAAAACTATTTGTCAAAATTCAAAACACAGGGATGACTGGGTGGTTCAGTTGGTGAAGCATCTGCCTTCAGCTCAAGTCTTGATCCCCGAGTTCTTGGATCGAGCCCTGCATTGAGCTTTCTGCTCAGCAGAAAGCCTGCTTCTTCCTCTTCCTGCCACTCCCTCTGCTTGTGCTGTCTCTCTCACCCTCTCTCTCTGACAAATAAATAAATAAAATCATTTAAATTTTTTTTTAAAAATCCAAAATACATTTAACCTTATTAATATTGGAACTGAAATATAAATAGGATCTTGGTGACTTTTGGCTCTGTCAAACATCAGTCAGTATGTTGCTTTCAAAGCTCTATATTATCACTACCTTATTCTTTCAGATCACTAAGTTCTAGCTAGTTCAAAATAACTACCTTTGCAACTTAGAATGACATGAGACTGAGTCTAACAGTATAGCATAATACAGTGTAATCCTCTACCAGATATTACTGATATGTTTTTGTCTTTTTTAAAATATAAATCTTATAAAATACCCATTTCAAAAATGTAACCAAATAAAAAGGGACTTATTTTAGAATATATGTACTTGTTTTGAGAAATGTATAAATAATGCAAAACCCAATCAATTCCCAAAATTCAAAATGACCTTATTATCTCATGTGAACACTCTATACAAAATACAAAATATAGTTTGACTTTTATTGCAATACGTATAAACTGAAACTTATACCTGCATCTATATATAATAAGACATAAGAAACTACATAACTAAGTCCAAAAAGACTGTAACTATTATACAGAAAATAGGGGTATTTCTGTTCATCTTTTTATCAGAAACAGCTATATACACTGGTCAAATTTGTTAGCAAATATATCAACAGCCCACTTCTCCTTGTGTGACAGGCAAATGGTAATTATTCTCAGCATCTTTTAATAAACTTTGGTGACCTATAAAAACACGTTCATGTGCAGACAGACAGACCAGCCAATGGAACAGAGTACAGAGTCCAGATATGGACCCTCAAAGCATGAAAAAGCATCCCCTTGAAAAAAGACAGTCTCTTCAATAAATGGTGCTGGGAAAATTGGACAGCTATGTATAGAAGAATGAAACGCAACCATTATCTTATACCATACACGAAGATAAACTCAAAATGAATGAAAGACCTCAGTGTAAGATAGGCATCCATCAAAATCCTAGAGGAGAACATAGGCAGTAACCTCTTCGACATTGATCACAGCAACTTCTTTCCAAACACGCCTCCAAAGGCAAAGGAAATAAAAGCAAAATGAACTTTTGGGACTTCATCAATATAAGAAGCTTCCATACAGCAAAGGAAACAATCAACAAAACAAAGAGGCAACCCACATAATGGGAGAAGATATTCTCAAATGATACTATAACAAAGGGCTGATATCCAAGTTCTATAAAGAACTCCTCACACTCAACACCTAAAAAAAAGATGATCACACCAAAAATGGGCAGAAGACAGGAACAGACATTTCTCCATAGAAGACACACAAATGGCTAACAGACCCTTAAAAAAATGTTCATCATCATTAGCCATCAGGGAAATTCAAATCAAAACCACATTGAGATACTAACTTACATCAGTAAGAATGGCCAAAATTAACAGAACAGGAAACAACAAGTGTTGGAGAGGCTGTGGAGAAAGGGGAACCCTCTTACACTTGGTGGGAATACAAATTGGTGCAGCCACTTTGGAAAACAGTACAGATATTCCTTAAAAGATTAAAAACAGGGCTATCATATGACCCTGCAATTGCACTACTGGGTATTTACCCCAAAGATACAGATGTAGTGAAAAGAAGGGTCAAGGGGCGCCTGGGTGGCTCAGTTGGTTAAGCTGCCTTCGGCTCAGGTCATGATCCCGGGGACTCAGGATCGAGCCCCACATCGGGCTCCCTGCTCGGCGGGAAGCCTGCTTCTCCCTCTCTCACTCCCCCTGCTTGTGTTCCCCCTCTGGCTGTGTTTCTCTCTGTCAAATAAATAATATCTTTAAAAAAAGAAAAGAAAAGAAGGGCCATATGTACCCAATGTTCATAGCAGCAATGGCCACAACTGCTGAACTATGGAAAGAGCCAAGGTGCTCTTCAAGGGACGAATGATAAAGAAGATATGGTCCATATATACAATGGACTATTACACCTCCATCAGAAAGGATGAATACCCAACTTTTGTATCAACATGGACAAGACTGAAGGAAATTATGCTGAATGGAATAAGCCAAGAAGAGAAAATCAATTATCATATGGCTTCACTTACTTGTGGAGCATAAGGAATAACATGGAGGACATTAACAGAAGGAAAGGAAATGTGAACTGGGGTAAATCAGAGAGGGAGACGAAGCATGAGAGACTGTGGACTCTGAGAAACAAACTCAGTGTTTTGGAAAGGAGGGGGATGAGGGGACAGGTGAGTCTTGTGGTGGGTATTAAGGAGGGCACATACTGCATGGAGAACTGGGTGTGGTGCATAAACAATGAATCTTAGGACACTGAAAAAATAAAATAAGTTACTAAAAATAAAAAAAAAATTAAGACATGTTCATGTGTAATGCTCTAAAAACAGGTTCAATGTAAAATTCAGTGATACTACCATAAAAGCTAACGGGGAGTCAAGACCAAACATAGGTATTTTTCTACATATTTTTTGAAACCATGTTTTGCCTTCATACTTAGTTTAGTTCCTAACTTTAACTTAAATGTACTTTGTTGTTGAGTTTTTAAAAAACGAACCTGCTTCTTGCTAAAAAGCAGCACAAAGGCTGCTTTCCAGAAACACTGTTACACAATTATTTTTCATTTACAGAGAGATAATTAGATTGGCATACTTAAACAAGATAGACTACTAGGAAAAATTCTTAGATCTTACATTTTTAAAAAAATGGTTTGGGGCACCTGTGTGGCTTGACCCATTAAGTGTCTACCTTCGCCTCAGGTCATGATCCCAGGGTCATGATCCCATTGAGCCCCACATCATGCTCCCTCCTCAGAGGGTGTCTGCTCCCTCTCCCACTGCAGGCCCTACCCCTGAAGCTCATGCTCTCTCACTCCCTCTCTCTCAATAAAATATGTTTAAAAACACTGATTTAAAGGTAGTAAATGCTACATCTTATTTATTCATGATACTACATTAATATTTTTTGGCTGATTCTAAATTATAATTTTTTATAGCTTTTATTTTTTTATTTGGAAGAGAGCGAGAGTGAGAAAGCACAAGCAAGGGGATGGCAGAGGGAGTTGCAGAGGGAAAAGCAGATTCCCCATTGAGCAAGAGAGTGATGTGGGGCTCTATCCCAGAACCCTGGGATCATGACCTGAGCCAAAGGCAGAATCCTGGAATCATGACCTGAGCCAAAGACAGACACTTACCTGAGCCACCCAGGCACCCCAATCCCAAATTATAACTCTAAGAATTTTTTCAAAAGGTAAATAACAGAATGGAAAACTAAATATATTTTCTCTCTTAAAGTCTCCATGTAGGAATATTTTTTAAATCACAAATATATTATATTAGGAAAATATAATCTGTTAAATTATTAGCAAAAGACCATATCAATAATTGTCCCCTGAAGGCCAGTGATTATCCTTTATCAACCTCATATGCAGTAAGCATGACATGAACTTAATAAATAGATGTTAACTATCTATACCTCAAGAACAATAAGAACAACAGTAACAAAATTCTCATCAGAACCAAATACTGAGAAAATCTAAACAGCTGGAATTTCAAAACAGGCCATGAACAAAATTTTACAACATGCAAATATAACATTAGTAGAAGAAAATTCTACCCTTTTACTCATAGAAAAATATATCAGGAAACTATGTATTGGCTGTGTCAACAGAAAATACATAGCCAATACTAGTTTTGAATTAATCTCAACTTGGTCTGAAGTGAAGTCATTAAGGACTGAGTAGAAACAGTGCAGATATTTAAGCACCTATAATCCTGGGAGTATATATGGAAAAAAATATAATACACAAACATACACACACCTTTTTTTAACCATATTCAGATGTTTCTGTAAACAACACATCACCTGTCTTAAAAGAGCTATATAATTAAGAGAATAAAATAATATATATATGCTGTAGATTATTGTATCTCACTGGGGTCTCTCTGGTTTTAGCATTGCTGGTTTGGTGGTTAAGATTCCATATTCTCAGGGCACCTAGGTGGCTCAGTCACTAAGCGTCTGCCTTTGGCTCAGGTCATGATCCTGGAGTCCCAGGATCGAGTCCCACATCCGGCTCCCTGCTTTGTGGGAAGCCTGCTTCTCCCTCTCTCACTCCTCCTGCTTCTGTTCCCTCTCTCGCTGTTTTTCTCTGTCAAATAAATAAATAAAATCTTAAAAAAAAAAGATGCCATATTTTCACCAATACTGTCCAGATTCATATTATGAACAGGAAGAAAATAAGTTAGTTAGGCCCTAGTTTCCCCTACTCACACCTTTTCTATTGAGTTTCACCTACCAGCTAGACCAACAAGGGGAAATTGAACCAGTGTAGAAAATTCCCATAACTGCTGGTGGGAACATATTACACATTACAGGTGTTCGCCAGAACTTTCAAGTAGACAAGAAATGCCTTTGAAATATTTACACACAGGGAGGCAGGCAGACAGACACACACACACACACACACACACACACACACACACACACACACACAGCTTTCTCTCCAGAAGGAAATGTTGCAGAAATGAAAGAAATCATATCCAGTGACTGTGAGCAAAACAATGTTAAATAAAAGGTGTAATGAATGTTGATATCTGCTTACACTGGGTCTCTCCTCTCCAAACTAATATGCTAGGGAAAATTCCCTACTAGGAGCTGCTAAATACGTAAGATAATTGACCTAAAATAGAGAACAATATGCTACCTGGTTTGCCTGTTAAAACACAAACTACCTTGAAAATATTTATAGCACTGACAAAGCTGCTATTAGTAGCTTCATCTTCCCTTAAAAGAAAGATTACTACTATCACAAGTTTCCTAGTATATATTTATAGAAGGAAGCAAATAATTTATTAAACCAAGTTTTTGGTTTTGAGGCAACAGATTTGGGAAAAGATAGTTTTACAATGGGATACATTAACTCTATCTCTAGTTATATTGATATTTTTTCATAGGAGAGGCATGGCACTGTGTGAATATTATGACTCAAGCTTACTCATCTCAACTAAGAATGAATTAAATTTGTTAGAGTAAAAACCTGAAAGAGAATTACATGCATGTAATTCTAGGTTGCCATTTTTAGAATAGGGTTTTTCTCCAAAGAGATTTTTAAAATGTGTTTCCACATTATTCTATTTGTGCTATTCTCACTTTAGTCCTCTGGTAAGTTGGTTGCTAAATAGAAACAAGAAAAAAACTCATTTTCAAATAGAAAGTCGTTTGTGATTTGACCATAGTATAAGCTACAAAAGAAAAAATAAATAAAGCAATATGTCAAAATCTTGACGACCAAAATATATTGAAAAATGGATACATGTACATATAAAGAGACACTCAAATTTGTGTCCAGTGTTTTTCCCCACAGAAAAAAAATATTCTAAGAGAAAAGTCTCTCCTACATACACAATCACAAAGTTATACAAGCCTGTAGATGGTCTTTAAAAACAGGTTACCACAGTGGTCAGTCAGCCAGTCCCCAAAGAGGATTACTCAGTCCACTGAAAAATAAGAGTGCTCTGAATCACAGTCAGGAGAACTGAGCTTTATTCCTAGCTCGGGATTTACTATATGGTCATGGGTTATGGGTAAGTTACTTAAACTTCTCTGAGCCTTTGTCTTTTATTTGTTCTATTTTACTTCTTACAGAAAATAAGAGGTAATCAAAAAACTTTAATTATGGCTGGAAGGACATCAAAGAACATGTGGATCTATATACACAACTTCACAAATGAGGACAGTAAAGCAGAGAAACATGACCTTTCACAGGTACTTAGACTAAAAAGGTTCCAACAGTCTTCATAGGTCTAACACTTTAAAATTTATTTAAAAGGACAAATCACTCTATCAAGTTTTTTGACATGTTAAAGAAAATACATAAAAGGTAAAAAAAGATAATCATCAAATTTAGGATGCTGATCATCTCTTCAAGAAGCCTTAAGAGAGGGTGCCTGTGTGGCTCGGTCAATTAAACATCTGCCTTCAGCTCAGGTCATGATCCCAGGAGGCGTGCTGGGATAAAGCCCCATGTCAAGCCCCATGTCAGGCTCCCTGCTGAGCGGGAAGCCTGCTTCTTCCTCCCCATTTGCCATGCCCCCCACCTCACTTGTGCTCTGTGGCTCTATCTCTGTCAAATAAATAAATAAAATCTTTAAAAGAAGAAGAAGGAGGAGGAGGAGGAGAAGAAAAAGAAGTAGTAGTAGTAGTAGAAGTAGTAGTAGTAGTAGTAGGGTCGTCGTCGTCTTAAGGGAATATGATCAGGAAGAGGTTCAGTTGCACTGGTAACATTTTATTTCTCAAATTGAGTCTGGAGTACGGGGCTATTTGTTTTTCTTTATACACCACATTTTGTCTGAAATACTTTCTAATCTTTTTTTTTTAAGTAACCACAGAAATATCTTTAACCAAAAACTGAATGAAATAAATGAAAACATTTCTCTGAAATATTAAAGGTCAATGGAAATAGTGCATGAGTTTCAAACATTCTCCTGCTGAGCTTAAAAGGTAAATACCACTATGATCCCCTAGTATATGAAAAAAAAAAGAGTGCTAGGCTGTAAATACGTTTATATATGCATTAACATATACACATACACACATATATATATAACTATTTGCAATTTCCAGCTTAGTGAAATACTAAAAGTACACAAATAGCACAAAATACAAAACAAACTCTATTATTAGTAGCATGATTAAGCCACTTAAAAATACTGAGGTACCTAATAATTTGTACTCTAAACATCTACCTAAGAAAAATACTTTTAAGAGTCACATCTGATAGCCTAGAGTTTAATCTTCAGGGTACTTTGTTTGTTTATACTGAGACTGCAGTGATTTACCTGAAGTAACCAAAGACCTTTCTAAACATCTACATGGAACCTATCTGTAAAAACTAAGTGCCTCTGAAATCTCTGAAATTTCCCAACAAGAAAGTATAGGTCATTCAGCAAAATATATTTACTGTATACTACCATAAAAGCTATTTAATTGTTATCATTATGATGCAGATATATAATGGAAACAGATGTTCCTTTTTCCTTTCAGCAAAGCACAGGAAAAGCATAAATTTGCTGATATTGCATGGACTACTATCATAGCACAATAGAGGAAAAAAGACATTAGCACATGACAATATTAGTTTTTACTACACAACTAATTGCATAAAAAGTATAACTTGAGATCATTAAATCAATATAATTTTCAGCACTACAGAAGGGAAACAAATAGATTTGTATAACCAGCCCATTTCACATCTGCAGTTGAGAAAATACTTCTGAGACACTAACTACATGCAAAATGCTGCACTGCTTTCAGAAGACAAGGAAAGAATGTTGCTCTGTTCTCTTTGCTCATGTAACATAAATGAGAATGCTGCTGCCTCTACAGAAAATTTTTTTAAACAGTTCTAGTATAAACTGGAAGAACCTTTTGGGAAAACAATCTGGCAATCAGTATCAAGAACCTTAAGAAACAGTCTATACACTCCTCCAAGTAAATTCTTTTGTAATAATGTATTGCAAGGAAATAACCAGAGGGACGAATAAGATTTGTTTAAAATGTCATTCATCATAATTTTATTTACAATAATGGAAAATTAGAAATCTAACTCTCCAATAGTAGAAAAATGATTAACTAAAATATACATGTTAAAACATTAAACAGTCAATATAAATGAGTTTAATAATAATTTTAACTATACAGGAAATTTTTCACTGTAGAATGTCAACTGAAAAAAGCAATATACAAAGTGGTATCTATTTATATATGTATAAATAAAACATGTAAATGCTTGGAGGAAAAAGACTTAGAGGAAATATACAAAATGTCATTTTTAACTTTTGCAAGTTATTATGAGCAAATACCAGTCTTTTAATCACAAAGTTATATTTTCTTCAAACAATTAAACAATTATCTCTCTATGCTCTAATACTCTGCCCTTGTCAAAAGTCTCTAAAAATTCTTTGCATCAAATAATCCTATAAATATTTATAAGTAAGTTGATTTAAAGTTATGTTGCCATATTATTTGATCCTAAAATCTGACATACAAAGAAAAGTGCCAATCACATAAACAACACATTTTTCCTGAGTTAAATTAGATACTTACAAATTTGAGAAAATATTTATGGTACAAAAATTATAAATGCTTACTTAGGAACTATTAATATGATGTGTTTTAAGTCACCAACCCAAAGAAATTTTTCAACCAAAACTATTTCTAAACCACATAAAGTAGCCTATTAGTTGCTCTTCCAAATATGCCAATAAAAATTTTGCCAAAGCTCTTATTAGGATTCCTGGTTTCATGATTCTATTTTTACAAAAAGGAGCTGATTTGTCTTAGACTATTACTGTCTATTACTTCTAGAAGTCTTGAGGAAAGGTGGGAAGCAGCAAATTCTGGTAATCTGCCTAAAGAGAAATCAATGAAACAAATTAATCCTTTGCAGGCTGCAATGACACAGTAATCCATCACTCAGAGCTGCTTTTATATACCAAATCAGAGAGCAGAGGAAAGAGCCCTGGGGGACATCACAGACAACAACTTACACCAACACTGGGAAAATACTGAGGAATCAGTTTATTTAAAGAGGATAGATTTCAGTTGATTGCTTATTTCATCAAATAAAGATTTTTTTCTTTCACAGTGTAGTGAACCCAAGGCCCAATGACTTTATCTTCAGAATTCAGTACCACAAATATGCTAGCTGACATCAAAAGGGGATGAATGCTTTTAAATAATCAGCATCACAAATCAGTATAAACAAATACCTGGCTAGAGTAATATTACTTTTTCCATTAAAATTCCGGGTGTTAAACACATTCTTTGTTTTCAGTAGGGACCAACTTAGCCACTAATCTACAGCTTAATTGACCAATTCCTGGTAAACCGCATGTGAAGTATTTTTTTCACACATAATATGTAAGCTTTCACAATATGCATAACTTTCTAAGTAATCTGTTAAGTTTAAAGACTTGAAAATTTTAATTTCATCTCCAGCCACGTAAGTTCCAACAGCAAATCATATCATAAATAACTTGCTTTGAAATAATAAACAGTTCTTTAGCTTTTAAACTGACAGTGCTGAAAGACAAAATCAAAAGTGGTTTCTTTTTTTAAAAATAAACATATCAATGTTTCTTTTTTTAAAAATAAACATATCAATACATTCACACTGAGTATATTTATTTACACATACAAAAGAATATCTAAATTTACTCATGCCTATGTAGAAACTTACACACCTGAGTATGTCTTACTAGAGTAGTGTATCCTGAGTGGAATTATACTTCCTGGATGGAAACTAAGAACAAGAATGATAAAGCCACAATATATTACTACTGTTAAAGATGTATCATTCTTGTGGTTAAATGTGAGATGTGAAAGAAAAGAATTTTCAAGAAATATACAGAACAAAACAAAAAACGTATCACAATGGTCCCTGAAATGTTAAAACCCAGAATACATAATCAGATGCAAAACAGAAAAAGGTTAAATAAATGCTATGTCGTCAATTTTTGAGTGGCATCTTCGATTCTGCCATCCACGGTCATATGATTGCAATTCCTGGCCATGTGGATACATTTTTAATTCAATACATGGATCTAGTATTTATTGATTTAATAAGGTTAGGGTATTACACTGCTGCTGCTACTGATGAACCGTCAGCAATTCAATCTAGTAAAATCTTACAGAGGAATATATATTTTAGGGGAGAGAGACAATAGCTATGTAAATGTAATCCCTTCACCACATATGATAGTGGCAAGAGCAAAGCCCTTTCTTTCCCAGACTGCTTTGAGCTCCAGACATTTGCCTTTAGTAAAGATGTTGGCCACCAACTGATTGAGGTTACAGTGAAGAGACTGCAGCAAAACCTTGCAGGTACACCTTCAAATTAAGGAAAGTGATGATTTATCTGCCAATTTCCACCTCTGACCTCTCCTCACAGGCTGTAGGCATGTACACATGCAAAACATACACATGCACGCACACACGCACACACACACCCAAAGACTTGAGCCCTTACCTTGTCACCTAACAGACTTTACGGGAGCCTTCAGTGATTTCTCTCTCTGGACCCTCACACTGTCCACAGTTTCATCAGTAGGCAGGTGTACATAAAAGGAAGGAGAAAACTCACTTTCTCAAAAGCAACTCTGCCAAAATACAACCAAAGGAGACAGACTTTAAAGGCTATGTGAAAGTAAGGAGGTATTACAAGATTTAGAATCAGAAAATGAGAGAAAAATCCACCAAAGTTGTTGAAACACTTGGGGACCATTAGAAAGCTTTTTGCACTGCTGTGTTACCCTGCTTGTGGGCTTATTTTCCCAACGTAGACACCTGGGAAGCATGTTGTCCTCCAGCTTTTCCCTGACTTTGAAGAAATGGATAACCTAAGGAGTGGTGCTGCTGCTGGGGTCAGTAAAACTATGCTAATTGGTGAACCTAATTGCTTCAAGCAGTCCTGCCTCTAAACAGGGAGAACAGAGTTGATGGAGCCAGTCTGTTCCTAATAAAATGAAGAAGCACTGAATTAAATTCCCAAGGAAGGCACTATAAAAGTTTCCACAGTGTAACCAAATGACTTCACCTATGCTATTACCCCTAAGATGACATCTTTGAAAGAAAGCAGAGCCCAGTCAGGCTCCATATTCATAAATTGGCTGAGCTTAGGCCAGTGAATCTGGATTGATTTAAAAAGGCTTTTTCATCCTTCCAATCAAATGAAGTCACTGTTAATTAGATACTTTCTGTTAACAATGTCACTCTTCTCCACATTACCTGCTCACACCCGCTGCGCCTCTAGTGCAACATCTGGAGCACCAGTTCCCCTGCAATCAGTCCTCACAAGTTTGGCTGGATGGTGGTGGTACTTCGTTTCTCAATCCCTGTCTGAAGGAACATACTATTCAGTGTACTGATGGCAAGATACATACCAACTCCCTAATCTGCGAGTTTATAAAGCAATTCCTGGGAAAGCTCTCCAGATAACGGCCCCCCAAAATATTTTTTTATAAACTACACAACGGCTTTTTCTGTACAGTTCCCAAAAATGCCAGAGGCCACAAAGTTAACTCCCACTGACTTTTCAGCTTTTTAATTCTGAGCTCCTTCTTAAACTAGAAAACCGGGTTTAAGGTTTCCTAGCCGCTCCCCAAGCGTTGCTCCTTACCCCTCTCAGCCCAACACCTGAAGGCGACTAGGTGCCCAAGGCAGGGCCAGCTGTCAGACAGCTCCGGAGCACGGGAACACCCCAAAGGCTCAGAGCGCTCTAGCCAGCGAGGGGCACCAAAGCGTAAGAGAAACGACTACAAAGGCGGTCTCTTTCGACAGTAAGTCGCTGAACTTTACAAAGTTGGACAAGAAGCCGGTTCACACTCCCTCCGGCCCAAACCAAGAAGTCTACTGCACGACCCTGGGACACAAATGGCCGGCGCCTCCTGAGGGCGTGGGCCTGGGGTTCCGAAGCGTGCGCCACTCACTAGCGGAGCCTGGTTTCCTTCTTGAATCTTACCCCGCATAGTCCCAGTACTTTGTCACTCCCGCCAGCTCCCGGGGTAGGGAAATGCAGCCCTAGAGAGAGAGCAACCCTTGCCCTCCCAGAGGTCCTAGCGAGCGGATCCCACCGCCCAGGACCCGCGCGGCGCGGAGCGACACACTTGCCTCGAACGCCCGGAAGCCAACCCTGCAAGCGAGGCTTCGTGCCCGGATGTGGGCCTCGCTTCCGGGAACTGCTCCCGCCGGGCCTGAGGTACTGGCCAGGGATCCCGGGCTTCGAGGGAAGCAGTGGGAGAGGCCCCGGGGGCCCGACAAGGGAGCCTAGTTCGCAAAAGGCAGGATTCGTTCGCAAGGGAGAGTCCTTGTGGGGTGAGAAATATGAGGAGACACACGGGAGTAAGGGCCACGGGCTGAGACGCAGATGGCACGGACTTGGGCCAAAAGCCTCCTGGCCACCCTCAGGGCCCACACCGCTCAGGGTCCATGTTGATTCTAGCGCTTGAGCGGGCAAGAGGTCGCCACAGCCAATTCAACCCTGGCGGTCCAGAGGCAGTAGGCCTTTAGGAAAGCCTCAGGGACCTGCCGCCAGATCCCGGGGAGCTCCTGAGCGAGGGTTGCCGGCCAGGGCGTGAACCTGCACGTGGGACCTTGTCCCTGGCTCTGAGGTGCCCAAGGATCTTGGACACCAGGGCCTTGGAGTCCTTACCTACTAGGGAAGACGGAGGGACGAGGGTAGAGGGTCCACAGGCAAGCAATAGTGAGCCTTCATTTCCTAGACATCACAGAGGGCAGAACCACACTAGATGAGGATAGACAGTCTCCGCGGAAGGACAGAACCATACCGAGATAGGCACACTCTGGAAGTTGGGACTCTTAATTACATTTCTTTAAATCTTTGACCCCAAAGATTCGCCTGTGACAACGTATGCCTTCTCCACAAGAAGATTCGGAAAATTAACTTTCCTGGGACTCTTTCATCCCTGGTATGTGGGCTCAGGGAGGAAGGCAGACAATAGCAGCCGCCGAAACACCTGCGATCTCTCAATATAATGAAATCTGGACAATGATTGGAGTTGTTTCTCCCTCCAATTCCAGAGGGAACTCAAACCTGCAGCATCAAGATTATTTTTCTCCAAAAAGTAAAACAGGTTACTCGCAAAATCTGCTAGGGACATAACCGCGGGCACCTGAGGGGCGTTCCCCCTCGCAAACGGAAGCGGCGATCTGGATTTTTTTGTTTTTTCATTCTAGTGCCAGAGGGACCTAAGCTGGGGGCTTGATCAGTATAATACAATCCTTTGACCCTCTGGAGATTAAACTAGCACTGAGCAAAGAGAAAAAAAGCAAGGTGTTAGGGAGAGAGTGGTGGGCTGAAGTCTGGTAAAGGGGCTGCGAAAGAGCTGCTCTGACCCAGCCGCGGATCAGCGCTGCTAAATCCCGGGACGCCGGGCCCCAGAGCTCGGGGCAAACCCAGCAAAAATATGGCCACGTGCTTTGGCTCTGCGGTTTAGAGCGACACACACACACAGAGAGAACGGCATTTGTCTTTCTCTCCTGGTCCTGGGGTTCCTCTGAAACAGCAGAACCGCACGAGTTCCCACGGAGCTCGGCCACTTGACCACTTCGCTCATGTTGGACGAGGAGTAACTCTTGAGAACAAACTGCTTGGCGTATGGGGACCCCAGTTCCGCGCAGAGTAAGGGCCGACAGAGTGAAGAGCTCAGGGAGTAGCAGCCGAGGCTCTCCCCCATCCCCCCCGCCCCACACCCGCCTTTCGTCCAGTCACTGGCCATCTGAGCTCTCCCGGGTCCTTGTCACGCCCCGCTCTCTGGGGCCACGCGACAACCCCTTGACAGCCCGAGCTCCGCGCCCTGGTGGCTCCCAGGTGCCCCAGACCTGGGAGCCAAGGCTCACCCCTTACTGAAACCCCTGAATACAAACTGCACAAGCGCCGCTTTTTCCTGCATCCAGATCCTCGTCTTATACTCCCACCTAGCAATGACACGCCGATGTTTAGGGTGGTGGTTGTTCTTTTAAAAGTATATTAAAGGATCATTGGAGTCTTCCCGTCAGGTCATTAGCCTTTATCCCCATCAATTAACCACACCTCCGAGGGCTGCTTTTAAGAACTAAATTGAGCTGCAAAAGTAGGTATTCCCTTTCAGGCAGATGTTGTCATCTCCCGCAGAGATAAACGGCCGGCGGGGGCAGCCCCACAGCTTCAGCAGCTGCCCGAGCAGCGCTAGACCAGGCTAAGCAGTCGCAGCTGCAGGACTGGAAAAGAGGTCCCCAGCCTACTTTGCGCTACTCCGCGGAGCCTGGAAGAACCTGGAGGAACCTCCAGTGTTGTGCACTTCAGGGGGAAATGTGTCCAGAGTTGTGCCAGGGAAAACGCCAAGAAAACGAGCCATGCGTTTTTGCGCGGAGGAAGTATAGTGGAGAATGTCGCAAAGCCCGAGCTCCCCGCCAGAAGAGGGGCGTGGAAGACAAGAGGACAAAATAATGAGTTTGGCTGGCAGCCCTCCTCCGGCAAACCTCACCTCCTCTTCCCGCCACTGTAGCCTCCTTCCTCCTTGCGGTAGCAGACCACCCCCCCCAATCCCAGACCCCGTAAGAGGAAGGCGCAGTGTTGTATAGGGATGTTAGATATGAAAAGAGGGAATCCGGGACAGAAACGTCGCAGTTAGGACAAAGGGATTCACTAGGGACGGCGGCGGGCTTCCTCACAGACCTGTCTTTCCACTCTTTCTTAACCCCAATCACTCCCCAGGACTTGAGGCAAGGCTGTCCAACGGCACTGGGAGGCCCCTAAGGCTGAAGTTAGCAAAGAATAGGGGACGTGGCCCTCACTGCAGTTGCAGGGCTTTCCTCCCAATAGTGACCACAATAAATTTAGCCAAGGCTAAAGGAGATTAATTTCCCAGCATAATCCAATTAAAAGATTTCTAAAGTAATCTTTTGCGAAAATTAAAAAAAAAAAGTGCTCAGAAAAAGAGGGGACTGGTTTTGATGACAGTGATTTATAATCTCGGCATAACTGCACTGGTGCCTCGCTCTCAAGCACACAATTTGACCAGAGCATCCCGTTGGTGCCTCCAGTCCAAACCCTCGCCTTTCTGAAAGGCAGCTATCCATCACCCTAACCTGGGCTGGGATTGCTTACAAGCACCATAGACTTTTTTAAGTGCTATTAGATTTATGGTCTTTTTTTCGACGCCCATCCTGAGTAATTAGCACATATGTTCTAAATAGATGATAGTTTTGTGAGCAATAAAGCAATTACCCATCGTTGGAGCTGACAGTTCCTCCAACTAAACTCCAACCAGCAGCTAATTGGAAAAGTCATTTCAGCTCCATTGTCTGCAATTAGTCCTGCTAAACTACTACACCCCAACTAGCTGGTTTGAGATTAATTTATTCAGTGTTGTATTTGCAGGAACAGGCATGGGCACAAAGGGACTTGCCTTTTGCCCCTCCAGACTGTACCCTAGAACTAGAGAAGCAGGTGGGAGTGAGAGGCCAATATTTTGGGGCCGGAATGATTCCCAGGGGAGGGAGTGCCTGGCTGCTTCAGCTTCAAGGTCAGTGTCCAGCTCGCTGAACAAGGCAGACACAAAAAGGCATTATTTCTCCTACTGGGCAGTAAAAACTGCTATGCATGTTACCCAAATCTTGGTTAAAAGTAAGCATAGAAGAGGTGACTAGGTCCAGAGCTCACCTTTCCTCCTGCACACTCAGTTCTGACCTTGAGCCACCAAACTGTCCTCAGGGGATAAATGTGGACTCAAACCCACCAAAAGAGCAAAATTCTGAGCCCTCACTAGGGTGAGGGCGCTTCCAGTTCTTGGAGTAGTAGTTCAGAGAAAGCAAAGACTAGAAAAGTCGGGAAGCCCTGCTCCTGCCTTCAGCCTCTCTGAACATGAAGTCACTTCACCCTTGATACTGGGGTTTCTCTGTGACTTTTCCTTTCTTTCTTTTTCTTTCTTTTTTCTTTTCTTTCCTTATCTTTTTTCTTCTTTCCTTTCTGAAGTTAAGCCTAGTGAATCCAATACTTGTGCACAGTGAGTGGAAAAAATGTGTTAAACGTCGGTTTGACGCCCCACCGGAGCTTCCAAATATCCAGCGGCTGGGATTCTTCTACTTAATTTAATCTTTATTAGACAGAGTGGCTTCTACCCTCCTATTCACCGGGAAACACCAGGAAACGGATCTGTTGGGGTTCAGAACTGAGGACTGTAAGGGGAGGAGTTAAAGAGGGATTAATCCTCTCCCTCCCAGCCTGGAACTTTGGAACTTCGATCTCCTGTAGACTAAGGTACAGAGGAGAAGTTCAAGGTCCCAGATCTGACAAGCCAAGGGTCTCTGCAGTCCGGAGCAGGGGGTAGGGAGGCTGGCAGGTTGAGATGGAAACTTGTAGCCCCGGTAACCACGTTTTCCTCTACAGGAATTTACAGCAAAGTGACCCAGGCTCTGGGAGAAATGCGAATTTCATTTAAAAGAACATGGTGGAGGGGGAGTGGGGAGAGCTTCTTAAGAGGTTTTCAGTCCTAGAAGTCAAATGTCCTTTTCTCATAACCATTTATACTTCAGCTGTGGACTGTTTCTCCTTTTGAAAGTAAATGTAATGCTTAAGGACGACAAATTAAGTGGTACTTTGGTTAGAATATGAAATTTAACTAAAATAATTCTAATTCCAAAACAAATTGTAATCAGTTGCTCGGTTTCAAAGGTTTGGAGGTATGTATCTATAGCAAGAAAAACTCTTAAATTGCCTAATGGCAGGCTATTCTTTTTCACTTATTTATTGTGTTTTAACCAATTTAATCCCAGGAAAAACTGGAAAGAAAAAATTCTGGGGAGAAATTGAAAGTAATGGTCTTGCTTTATCCCCTTCCCTCTCACCTGTTACATAATCTCTACCCTCTGAAAAGAAATCCTCCCATTAGTGTGACTTCTAGTTGAAAGCTGAAAGGAAATAAGATGTTTTCACTAAAAAGCTGCCCATCATGTTCTCAATTGTTTGCTTTCTTTGGGGGGACTTCAATATGACATCTCAGAGAGAGAGGGCAAGAAAAAGCTGAAGGGAGAGTCAGCTGGAAATATGACCAGGACTTGATAGAGAAACTTCATGTGGTGTGGGTGTGTGAAGGCAAAATAACCCACCCAAAACCTGCCCCCAGAGTGTAGAAGAAACTTTTATGTATATATCCATGCACACTGAAAAATCTTTAAGCACACGTGTGCAGAAATGTGATCCTACGCAACCTCAGCTAGCTATATACACACATGTATTCACTTCTGGAGTAAGGGCATTTCATTGCTCCCATAGTTTCTTTCCATTAAGAGCGATTAGATGCTGTCTATTCAAAGTTACTGATCCATAGAGAAAATAAGAGCAGATAAAAGGAGATTTCAAGTGACCTCCTCGTCCCTTTCACACCAACCTGAGCCCTAGAATAGCCAAGGATCAACTAACACAAAAGCCCTTTCCTTTTTCTTTTCAGCTTCAGAAGATTTCCTGCAAAGGGTTAACAATAAAACAGAACTATCCTCAAGTTTTGTTAGATCATGCTTTGGAATACTTTATTAACTCCTCCCATAGTTGGGCTAGGTTTCTTATTCACCTCTGAAACAGATAAATAAAATAGACATAGCATAACAGAGGGCATAATTATTTACTGGTCCATGTGGTTTTTATCAGTGGTGTGTACTATGCTCATACTTTTTCTTTTAAACTTTACCTAACCCCCCCTCACTGATGGAGGACACTGTAATAAACATATCTTTCCACTGACAATTTAGAAGGAAATGCTAGCTTTACTATTTAGATCAACCTCCAAATAGGTAAATACTATTGTAATATGACTATAGTTACCAACAGATCTGCTGGGTTTGTGTGTCAATATTTTTTCACTAGTTTATTTTATAGATCACTTGGAAAGTGACATTAAAGAATTAAACATATTTGAGCAGACTTTAATCAGTTACTGTCCAACTCAGATCTACTCTGATGGGCTAATCCTGCGGTAAAAGAAATAGGTGCCCTGACAGGTAACAATTAAAAGAAATTATTATATGGTTTAGTAGATTGTATTGTCAGGGAACTTTAACAAGTTCAAAGTCCTATCAAAATTCCAACTTTTCACTCAAACACCATCCATTTTCCCCCCAGGAAAAAGAACCACACAGTTATTCTTCACTCTAGTCCAGCATTTAAAATAAAGATATACACTGTGAAGCATGAAAGTCTCCAGTTCTTTCCTTCTTTTGCATAAATGCATTTAGAAAGCTAAGGCTTGATTTTTTACAAAAAGTAAATATTTGGCCTTGGCTTCTCTAGTGTGCTAGGAATGATTGTCACTCTTCCTCAGATAAAAGGCTTGGATTTGCCTCCAAAGGTCAGCACTTGCTCTCCTGCCATCCTCCCGTGGCTACTCCCGGCCCTCTAACTGGAGGCCCAAGCAGAAAGGAGAACTGCTTCCCTTATCTCTTCTTCCAAAACACATGCTTTAAATGGCTCGTTTGTGATAGAAAACTAAACCATTTTTAAGGTAAAGCATTTATCTCTGGGTGTTTTGACCCAAAGGTGACAAAGAAAAAATGCCTACTAGGGTGATAGTGAATATGCAAGCCCACTGATCCGTGGTTCAACTCCTGGGCAGGCTAAAAGCAGGTGGTCCAGCAGAAGCCCAGCTCCCAATTTGACCTGTCCATCCTTGTTTTCATTTTAAAAACGGCAGAACTGTTTACAACCCGGCAACCACAATACAGACTGAATTCAGTCTTGTGAGGAGGGATGTCTGACACAGGCAGGGGCCTTTGGTTGTTTGTTTGGGTTTTCATTTTGACTTCTTAATAATCATGAAACATTATGGAGGCATTCCTGTGCCGCTCTCCACCCTCTTCTTCAGAGTATCATTCTAAAGACCATTTTAAATATATCTTCTTCAACTGAGTTCTTCCTGGCCTTAATCTCATGCCAAGGGAAACTAATTGATTTGGCACCTTTAAAACAAGCTCTTTGGGAAAAGTCTGCAGTAAGAGCAGAAGAACTGACCTTTCTCCCAATGACTGCAGACGTGTTCATCTCTCCAGATGGGTGTGATAAAAAACACGGTTATTTCTGTTCTCTGGTCTCTCTAAACAGAAAAATATCACTTTTAACAATTTAAGGGATAGGGGAAAGGTATGCGAGATAACTTTCTACATACATCTAGTCACTTGTAGGGTCTCATCACCCTCGAACTAGATGTAGAAGGTGTTTTCACAAGGCCACCTTTGTTTAGTGTGATTTACCAAAAAGCCAAAATGAATGAGCTGGTGAGTTTTGGAAGAGCAAAATGCCAATATCAAAAAGATCACCAAAAAAGAAGAATGATTCCGCCTTCCTGGAAAGAAAGATTTGGGGTAGAAGGATGTTAATCAACTAGAAAGTCTGCTTAGATCCGGACTTGAAGCCAGGATTGCAAGTCAATTGCAGTATATGCAGCCAGGAATCTGCCTCTCTCCTTCTCCCCCAGGTCATAACTGTTTACTGGCTATCTAGCCAGGAGAGATCAAGTGTTGTGTGGAAAATCTTTTTAAAAGTAATTAAGGCTGAGCCATGATGCTAGCAAACCACAAAGGAAACTGTAAGCTTACAGCCTAATTCCTCTTTCCCAAACAGAGGGGGAACTTCTCCTCAACTCTTAGGGGAGCCACACTGGAGACCGTGTGCATTGAATGAGCCTGTGGGGATCACAGAAGCCTTCAGAAAAGAAACTGCAGAGCCCAGACCCTAGTGAGCCTTTTCCCATCCCTGGACGGGCCTCACCAGGAGACAGAGATCTTGGAGAGGACCTACTATAGACGGCCACTGGGCTGGCAGTCTCAAGTGGAGTACTGAGGCAAGGTCCACAGTGGGCCTAGGTCCAAGAGCCACGTGAACATGCTTAGACCTAAAAGCAACTGAGGTGAAGGGCTGAGGTGAGAAAGGAGGAAATGAGGTCTGGCAAAGAGGAGTGACATAAGGGTGGATACTGCAACTCTGTTTTCTTCTCCTGCAGCTGGGTGTGCCTGGACACTTGGGTGGAATAGCAGTTGGGGGACCTATGTGCTCCCACAAGATATGATCATTTTTCTGTTCTACCCAATAACAACAGATATCTTAAGTCTTGGTTGAGTGTGAGGTGCATCAGGCCCCAGGAGCAATGTGCCACGTTGAACCAGTAACAAAGGACAGTCTCACAGAGAGAAAGCAAAGCTGCCCAAGACCTGAGCTGACACCCTAGTCGCTCCATGGAAGCCATTTTGCTAGGGCTGAGGCTGTGAGCACAAGTGGAGGCACACCCACAGAGTGTGCAAACGCGGTAGGAAACACAAAGTTCATAAGATCTACAGCACCCTGAGTGCCACTTGGGCTAGAGGAGTCCCAGAGAAGGACAGTACTTTTCCTCGAGAAACCTCGGTTTCTTCCTGCCTGCCTCCTCTTGAGACAGAAATGTAGCACACAGGACCGGAGGAAGGGCGATCTGTCCCCCTGCTTTGAAAAGCCTAGAGTTTCCAGTGCTATTGGCACCACCAACAGCTCCCATCTTCCGGACTAGGGCCGGGTACTGCACCCATTCGTCCCTTCCTTCTGGTGGAGCCGGGTGGCTTCGCCTGAAGCCTCGAGGGGCCCAGTTGTCCCCACCCCAGGGTCTCTTTCAAATTTGGAAGCTCAGAGTGGAGGGCTAGGGGATAGAGCCCACATTGAGGGCGAATAGGTTCAGCCGCTCCCGGGAAGTCGGCTCGTCCTTGTACCCTGCCTTCCCTCTTGCCTGCGTGGCGGGACCGAGGCCAACCACCGCTAGCTGGCTGAATCTCTAGACCATCTAGCCCCCGGGCGCGGCCCCCGGCGTCGACTACCCCCTCCCCCTGCGCCAGCCCTGCGCGCCCTCTGACGCAAACGCGCGCCCCTGCCCAGCTCAGAGAAAGCGCTCTTGTCGGTTTTAATTGAGGCTCTTCCTTTCACTCACACCCCCTCGGTCCCCACCCCTGGGAGGTGACCCCTCCCCGCCCCAGCCCTCGTGCTGCGGCGCGAGGAGTATGGCTGCGCTGCGGGACCGGGGATCTGATGCTCTGTCGCCGCCGCCGCCGCCGCGGGTTCTCCGCTGGGGACAGCGGCTTGGTGTCCCTTTTAATCCGCTGACATTATCGCCCACATCAAAGAGGCAGCCATCGATCGCGTTACGTTAGGGGATCCCGTTACGTGAGAGGATCCCGTTACACACGGCGCCCGCAGGTGGGCGGCAGGATCCGAGCTAGTGAGGCTCTCTCTGGCTGAGCCACGCTAGGAGCAGGCAACAGGAGCAGCCCGGCCAGAGTCGGCAGTCGATTCCACCGCGGTTCGGGCTCTGCATCCGCAGCACCGCGGCACGGGTGTTAAACACCGACCCCTCCCCGGCCACAGGGCTGGAGGCCCGGCATCCGTCGCCCACGGGGGGGGGGGGGGCAGCGGTAGGTGGTAGAGGATGGGGGTTGGGAGACCTGTTTTGAATTTGGACTGACGCTTGGCTGACATGATTCTCAGCTCCAGGAGAGCGCGGTGGCTGCGGTCCCTGCCTCCGCGCTGCGGCGGGACGGAGGCGGGGTGAGGGTGACTCCTGAGCAGGCCCCGCGGAAAGTTCTCCTCATCCCGCCCTGGATGCCTGGACTCCCGCCCTGGCCTGCAGAGGCCAAGACAGCCAACCTCCCGACCTGTCGGCGTTGCCAGCCCCGAGTTCAAAAGAAACGATAATCACTGCGTTACTTGCCTGGTGGGGAAGGACTTGGCCAAGGGTCGCTTCTGGTGCCCACGACTCACGGTGCAGGGTCCGAGGGTGGCTGGGCCCGCAGACCCGAAGTCCAGAGGGCCTCCGGTTCCCTGGCGCTCGCTTTCGCCTTCTCTTCCATTCGCTCCGTCTCTCTCCACGTTCCCTTTCCTTCTCCTTGTCTCCCTCTTTCTGCCTGCTTCCTCTGCCCTCGACTGCCTGCCTCGGTACTGTATGGGGAGTAAAATTTAGAATTTATATATAGAAAGCATGTTCTCTTTTTTCTTTATCTTTTTAATCTTTTCTGCTCTTTTTTCTTTCTTTTTTTCCTTTTTCTGTCTTTTAATCATGTTCGTTTCCCCCTTTTAATTGACCAGGAGACGTAAGAGCTTACTTGGGGAGGGGGCTGAGGGCAAGGAGCCCCTGCCTGCCCCAGTCGCCTCCTCTCCGTCAGCTGCGTACAATGGGCCGCCGCTTGCAGAGTGCATTGACTGTCTCTCCATTATTCGAGCTGGAGGGGCTGTGGGGCAGGCACGGAAAAGGCTTTATTCTGCTCTTTAAAATCGTCGCTAGTCACTAAGCGGTCGCTGACTCCCGACTTGTACGCTGGAGAGACCGGGAAGCGCAAAACGCACCCTAAACACGCAGCGCTTCCCAAACCCCTCCCTGGTGAAATTTAAAGTGAGAACGAGTATTAAAAAACAAACCCTACCTCTGTCAATACAGCGTGGCCATTTACACCCATCTTTACCTGGGGGCGTGTTGCGGATCGGGATGCTGGAGCTGAGACAAACTTTTACGCTCTCCCGAGTCGAGGGGCGGGCGGGCGAGCGGGGCTCCCACCCCCAGCGGCTGCCGCCGCAGCTTTGTCACTCCGCACTGCTCCGCACCCGCCTGAGCCTGCCTAGGGAGCGATCTCAAAACGAGGGGGGTGCGAGTGTGCTATTGGAGAATATGTAACTAATAGAAGTATCATTTTCCCCAGTACGATCTTTCAAGGAAAAAAATCCATTGAAAGAATTTTCAAAGTGCTGTCTCTGTTTGGAGAAAAGGCGCAGGCTGCCTGCGGGGAGGGGAGGAGAGACCCGGTTGTGCGCCTCCCGGGCGCGGCTCCCGTCCGCTAGGTGGCAGCCGGAGCCAGCGATTCCTGCAGGCCCCGCGGCGGCGGGACCGCTCCTCCTGCCCGCCCCTCCTCCCACGACCAATCGCCTTCGGGAATGGGGTCTCACTCTCTCTCTTTCTCTCCTCTCTTCTCCCTCTCCCTCTCTCTCTCTCTCTCTCTCTCTCTCTCTCTCTCTCTCTCTCTCTCTCTCTCTCTCTCTTCCTCTCTCTCTCTTCCCCTCCTCCCTCCCTGTCTCCATCTCTTTCTCTCCCTGCCTCCCCATCTCCCTCTTTCTCCCTCGCCTCTTTCTCTTCCTCCCTCCGTCCTTCCCTCTCTCAATCTCTCTCTCTTCTTTCTCTCTCTCCCTTCCTCTCTGCTGCTTTCCTCCCTCTCCCCTGCCGCTCCCCCTACCGTCCTCTCCCCACTCCCCTCTCTCCACCTCTCCCCATTTCCCATTTTCCTTGTCAGTCGCTCGCCCCTTTTCCTGGGACTCCGACTTGACCTCACTAACTGCCCCCCCATGCGGACTTACTACTGTTTTATTAGTAATTATTTAAGCGTTGTTTGGAGTTTGGAACAGTTTGAGAATACCAAAGAGGAAAAAAGAAAGAAGGAAAAATCTGATTGATTGTGAAGTTTATTTTTAAAATCATCATAGGATGAATAGGAGCCGTTGATTCAGATTGATTTTGTGGCAATAGCTGAATATTCCAGGACTGTGTTTTGTCATAATTAAACCTTTAAAAGCAATGTATACTTTGGGCCAAAAAATAGGGAGTCCCTACCTTGTTTCTTAAAAGGATATGAAAAGAGCAGAATCCACACTTGGATTATGCTTATATGTGAACGAAAACAATTCAAACCCAGCATATTTCATGAATCATTAAAATGGTGAGAGTTTAATTCTCATTAAAAATTTTCCGAACATTTTCAACGACACTCTCTTCACGCTCATACAACCTAATTTTAAAAACTTTTCAGAAGAAAGCAAAATAATTTTCTTCTAATTCTCTTTTACCCAGTACTAGGCATTCTCCCCCTCGCCATCCCTTCCCCCTCTAGTGTTCGTGTGCGTGTGTGTGTGTGTGTGTGTGTGACCATAGACGACCCATACTAATCAGGTCTCAGAGTAAATAGCAGCGCAGGGCGATCTCAATGTAAATTGCGCTTGTCAGAAGCACACCCCCCCTCCCTCACTTTCCCTCCTCCTCCCCTCACCATCCCCGTCAGTAGGTAGCTAAGAGGGAGGGGGGAAAAGAAAGAAAGAAAAAGAGGAGGGGGGAGGGGCTCTCCAGCCAATGGCGTGCTGGAGGCTTGGCTAACCTTAGACTCCCATTTTCTCTCCCCCCCGATTCAGGGCTCTGACCAGTCAGTCGCCTTTGATTATCAGTTGCCAGCAGCCCTTCTCTTGGCTCCTTGACACGAGCTCCATATAAGGCAGCGATCTCCATAGAAACGTGTCAGTTTCAATAGTAGTGTCAAAGTTCACTATATACAGACATTCGCGCAGATCCCCCTTTCGGAAACATTGCTCTGCGAGTCCTCCCGTTTAAACGCATTCAATTTTGGGGTCTCTCTCTCTCTCTCTCTTTTCTCTCTCTCCTCTCTCTCTCTTCTCCTCCTCCGCCTCTCCCTCTCAATCTCTCTCAATCTCTTTCTCTCTCTTCTCTTCCCTTCTCTCTTCTCTCCCTTTTCTTACATATTCTATTAGTTGTTTCCTTGTATTCCTCTTCTTTCTCTTTTTCTCCCTCCTCCTAGTCTTTTACTCCATTCCTGCAGAAGAGAGAGGGCTAAACTTAAAAAAAAGAAGGAGGAGGAGGAGGAGGAGGTGGAGGAGGAGGAGGAGGCACCCCCTTCGTATTCTTCTTATCGTTATTTTATACATATATGATTTTTTTTGGAGGGAGGGTGTTGGTTCCCGGCTGAAGAGCACTTATTTAAAATACTAAAAAAAGAACATTTTTGGGCGATCTCCAGGGTTTTTTTAACTAGCTCTGTGTGTTATAGCAGAAGAAGCAGAAGAAGGAGCAAGAAAGAGGAAAAGAAGAGGATTATTTATTCGACCTACTTTGGATGTCTCTCGCTTTTTTTTTTAATTGCAATTCTTTTTCTTCTGATTTTTATTTTTTCGATTTCGCTGTGAATTCGTCGCCGGCGTGAATTATCTCGTATTTTTCTCCCTCTCCGTCACCTCCCAAAAGAAGAAGGCAGCGAGAGCCCGGCGCCACCGGCACAACAAAAAGAGCAAAGTGTGTGATCCTCCTCGCCGGCTGCCTCCCTCTCTCCAGCGCTGCCTTCCTGAATGGCTGGCTGCGTCCAGCCCTGGACCTGGCCCCCCGACACCAACGCTCCCTGATCACCGCCGGCAGCCTCGCCCCGCGCCCTGCTCGGCTCACCGCGCTCCCCTCAATCCCGAGCCCAGCGAGGGCTCCCGCCGGGACAGCGGCGGCGGCGCGGGCGGCCCCGACCCGGGCTCGCGCTCCGGCTGCGGCCCCGACTCCAGCTCGGACTCCCGCCCGGGCCCCCGCTCCTCCAGCGGCGCTCGCCGCTGCAACTGAGGCGGCGACTCCAGCGGCGCCTGCGGCCGCGACCTCCTCCTCCTCCTCCTCTTCCTCCGCCTCCTCCACCTCCGCCGCCGCCGCCGCCGCCGCCCTCGCCGGCTTCCTCTATGTCGGCTCAGCCGGCGCGCAGCGTGTAGCCGGAGCGGCCGGCGGGCGGGCGGGCGCCCGGCGCGGGTGAGCGAGTGTGTGTGAGAGTGTGTGTGTGCGCGGGGGTGCAGACGAGGCGGAGGGCGACTGTGTGCGCGCGCCGTGGCCCATGCCCGCCGCCCCCGGCGCTGCGCCCCGCGCCGCTCCAGGCTGCCGCCTGTGCCATTTCTGATTTTGCAACTTGGGGAAGAAGAAAAAAGCGAGAGAAGGGAGCTTGCTCGGTGGGGGGGGGTGGGGAGGGGGGGAAGGAGAGCGTGGCCCCCCCAGGATCAGAGCGCGGGGGGAGCGGGCGAGGGGAGCAGGGGTGTTGGGGGGGGAGCCAGAGAGCCTGGGGGGGCTGCAAAAAGAGAGAAAGAAAACAGCAGGAACCACAACAAAACGCCAGCAGGGCGGGCGGGCGCGCAGCAGCAGCGGGGCGGCCGAGGCAGTAGCGGCGGCAGCGGCGGCGGCGGCGGAGGCAGCGGCCGGTGCCCGGCTCGGGCTCGGCTCCCGCGACCCCGGGGCGCCCGGCGGGCCCCCCGCCCCCTCCCCCTCCCCCCTTCCCCTTCCCCTTCCCCTCCCAGCGCGCCCGCGCGCCCCGCGGCCCTCGGCGAGCAGCTCGGCTCCCCCCAGCGCTCCCCGGGCCCAAAGATATGGCAATGGTAGTTAGCAGCTGGCGAGATCCGCAGGACGACGTGGCCGGGGGCAACCCCGGCGGCCCCAACCCCGCAGCGCAAGCGGCCCGCGGCGGCGGCGGCGGCGGCGGCGAGCAGCAGCAGCAGGCGGGCTCGGGTGCGCCGCACACGCCGCAGACCCCGGGCCAGCCCGGAGCGCCCGCCACCCCGGGCACGGCAGGGGACAAGGGCCAGGGCCCGCCCGGCTCGGGCCAGAGCCAGCAGCACATCGAGTGCGTGGTGTGCGGGGACAAGTCGAGCGGCAAGCACTACGGCCAATTCACCTGCGAGGGCTGCAAAAGTTTCTTCAAGAGGAGCGTCCGCAGGAACTTAACTTACACATGCCGTGCCAACAGGAACTGTCCCATCGACCAGCACCACCGCAACCAGTGCCAATACTGCCGCCTCAAGAAGTGCCTCAAAGTGGGCATGAGGCGGGAAGGTGAATATTTCTTCTCTGCTTCTTTCCCTGAGCTTCGCCCGCCTCCCCGGCCCTCTTTCTTTCTCTCGCGGGGGTGGCTGATGTGTGGGGCTGGAACTCTTGCGGTCCCGGCCCCGTCCCAGCTTCCCCTGTCCCCGCTGCCTTCCTCCCCCGGCGTCACCCCCCCCCCACCAAGCTCGCTGCCGCTGCCTCCCCCTCCCGGCCTGCGCTCCTCTCCCTGGCTTCTCCACCCCTCCTGCTGCCTGCTCAGGATTGTGTCCCTGGGATCGTGAGCTGTGGCTTAAAATCCCTTACTTCCTCTGTCTTGGATGTGCTCGGTGTATGTCTCTTTCCCGGGTGTGCGTGAGGATGCTTGGGGGCTGTGCTGGCATGAACTTGGGGAGGGGTGCTGATTTCCCCCAGAAAACTCTTCTGTGTTTTTCATTCCACTCTCCCCTCCACCTCTTCATACCCTTTATTTAAAATTGGGGCGGGCTGGGGACTGGAGTACCCTGAACCATAGATTCATTGCTGCATCATCCTTCTGGAAGCTTAGCTTGGAAAAAGAGAAGTGAGATTTATTGCACTTGTAGGTCTAATTAGGGGGGAAGGGGGGCTTCTGGCCTGTTCACTGGTTCCCTCTCCTCCTCACGGAGCTGGGGACGCCTCCTCCAGAGCTGTGGCCTTGTTTTCACCCCTCTACTTTGAAAGGAAAGTTTGTGACTGAACCGTCCTTTCATAGTTGTGTCATTTTTTTTTAAAGCATGATACTGATTTTATTTCTTCATCAAACTCCACCCTCTGCTTAAATACTGCATACAAATTACAATTTACAACGGCATTTACAGATCCTTCTGATTTGGCTATAATGCATAGACTGCAGTTGGCATGAGCTTCCACTTCATTTAATCCTTGTGGTGTATGGGTTTGGTTTCTTTTAACACAACTTTTGATGTTGTATTTAGATATGCTTCATGTTCATGTGGCAAGAGATACAGCACTTTTCTTATAAATATATTTAGCCGTTTACAGTTAAAGTTTATCTCCTGACAATCATTAAAGATGTCTTATAGTCAAATTAGCGAATCAGTCAATTTTGCAGAATGCAGATTACTCGTTCTTGTAATTGACTTTAAAATTATATTTTATATGTCACAAGAAAAGAAATTGAATTCCTTCAGATCTCAAGGAGCAGGCAAATATGACGACTTCATTTCTAGCTCCAGGGAGATTTTGTAGGCATCTGAGAGAAGAAAAAAAAAAACTGAATTGTGCTCTCATTTAATTGAAAAATAACTGCCAAGTTCAAAACTATAATTAGAAAAAAGTATTCTAGTTGTTATGTTTCAAGAGCTTAAATTGCACTGGGGCTTGCATTAAAATTAGAATCAAAGCAAACTTAAGAAAATAGTGCACAACCTGAAATAAGACAGCTATGTGTACATGGACATATCTATATTAATTTGTTGGGGGGAGAGTTCAGTAGCCCTAACTTTTCCTAAAGTTGTCTTTGTTTACATGGCAATTTAAAACGCTGGCACTGTTGAAGTAAAACATACACATTAAAAAAAAAAAAAACTTTGGTCAGCTTTAAGAACTCAAAGCATGCTTACGTTTTGCATTCAGATGGTTAATGAATCCAGTGTTTTTGCAGTTGCAAGCTCGTGCATTCACTGGGTAAAAGCTGGCTGCAGGTTGCAGTGGCACCTCACAGGACAGACATTAATAATATTTCCCACTTTTTTCAATAATGTTTGGCTATTGTAAGTTCAACTTTTTATTGAAATTTTTCAATTTTGTTGCTTTTAACAGTGAACTTTGTGTGGGGCGAAGGGGAGGAGAGGGTAGGGGAGGGGTGCAGGATACTTGTTCTATTCAAAAGTTGTAAGTGGTTATGTAACTTGTACCTATTTTAAGGATAATTCTATAGCATTTTGAGAGAATATGGAAACATTTTGAGCAAAACACTCCTTGCTTGCAAATGAAGAGGCAGCTAGGCATTTGCCTGGAACCACAACCTTCCTCTGGTTTCGCTTGTTCTTTTTTGTTTGTTTCTGTTTGACTCTGATTTGTTTCATTCTGGAGGGGTGAGTGGGATTTCTTTAACCTGTGTGTCACACCTTGGTGGTGGAGGGGTTGGGTGGCACTTTTTGGGCATGCCGGGCTGGGGACCCTGAGATCAGGCCTAGTTCTGGCAGGGTTAGGGTGGCCAGGGGCGCAGGCGATGGTTGGGCATATTGAGCCGCGGAGCTGGAGGCCCTCACCCCAGATTTCCTCCCGGTGTAGGCTGTGAGAGCCAGAGCGAGAGAAGATGCGCCGGGCGCGTGTGGCTGTAGGAAAAGCCTCCGCATTGTGTCGGGTGCGCTGCGGCGCGCCAAGGTTCGCAAGCCCCCTGGATGCACATTGCCTCTTTTCTCTCTTTCTTTTTGTCAGCGGTTCAGCGAGGAAGAATGCCTCCAACCCAACCCAATCCAGGCCAGTACGCACTCACCAACGGGGACCCCCTCAACGGCCACTGCTACCTGTCCGGCTACATCTCGCTGCTGCTGCGCGCGGAACCCTACCCCACGTCGCGCTACGGCAGCCAATGCATGCAGCCCAACAACATCATGGGCATCGAGAACATCTGCGAGCTGGCCGCGCGCCTGCTCTTCAGCGCCGTCGAGTGGGCCCGAAACATCCCCTTCTTCCCGGATCTGCAGATCACCGACCAAGTGTCCCTGCTGCGCCTCACCTGGAGCGAGCTGTTCGTGCTCAACGCGGCCCAGTGCTCCATGCCGCTGCACGTGGCGCCGCTGCTGGCCGCCGCCGGCCTGCACGCCTCGCCCATGTCCGCCGACCGCGTCGTGGCCTTCATGGACCACATCCGCATCTTCCAGGAGCAGGTGGAGAAGCTCAAGGCGCTGCACGTCGACTCGGCCGAGTACAGCTGTCTCAAAGCCATCGTGCTGTTCACGTCAGGTGAGGCTGCGGTCGCCGGGAGGGCAGGCGGCGCCGGGGACCACAGCAGGCCGCGCTCTGCCCGGCCTGGCCTCCTCCGCCGCGTCGCCGCACTGGCCCGACCGGCCCTAGTCCGACCTTGGGCCTGGCGGCGACTTGCGGCCCCAGCGCCCGGACGCGGCCCGCCGCGCCGCTGCCATCTTGGGAGCGCGGCGGTGCGGGAGCTGAGGCGGCTGGGAGGCGGGCGGCAGGCGCCCGGGCCTGGGGGCCTGGACCCCCACGCGGGGCTGCGGCGGCGGCGGGCGCGCGTCTTGTGTGTGTGCAGGGCGTTGGGGGGGCGTTGGAACTGTCTGGCTGCGCGTGTGTGCGGTGTGTGTGTGTGCGCGTGTGTGTGCGCCAGCGTTTGGTATTTCTGGGGGAGGAGAGGGAAGGAAGAGAACGTGGGAATGTGGCTTTCTCCTGTGTGTGGCATGCTCCCTGGATGAGTTTCCCGACACAGATAGACACACACAGAGGTGGAAAGAGAAGAATACGCACAAATAAATCATAAATAATCCGACTTTATTGCTGCCTGATTTTCCCTTATCGGAAACCATTCATGTTTGCAGTTGCTGAGGTTATTGAGGGTCGTAAAAAACGGATTCAATCTAAACAAGACAGATAAAAACAAAAGGAATACTGTAGAGCCCGCAAGGGTGGGAGGATTCCCGCCCCAGAGAGAAATCTCATAGCCATGCCAAACACACGGACATTGGAAATTTAACAGAGTGCCTTAAAAATATCAAATTAAATGTAGGTGGTGGTAACATGCATGTTAACAATTTCTCTTATGATAGATGGTTCAAATTAACTTCCAGGAAAGTGCATTAACGTTGCCTTTGAAGGCTCTAGTCAGAGCCTCTGAGAACACTGCCCGCTTTTTATTATTGTAACCTGCAAGAGAGAAACATATAAACACCCGGGACAGCAGGTAATGGGGGGAAATATAAACAAAGCTAGAAAGGAGGCTGGTGGGGAACAGAGCTGCTCAGATTGGGTCCCCGGCCTTGCCCACTGTGAGTAGGGTTAGCTGCAGTTTTACTCCCATTATTGGCACTATTGTTTTTAATTCCTCCATTCAGAGAACAAATAAACCATCCTAATAAATCTTTCCTAGAGCCAGAACCTCCAAGGCCAAATTAAAACCATTCCTGAGCAGAGATGGCAAAACCCCTTTTCCAAGGCCTTGTTGAACAGTAAGCAATGGTATAATCTATCAATATTTCCTGGCTTTCATGCGTGAAGAATCGTATTTACATTGTATTAAAATGACTTTTAAATTTGCACAATATTGTAATGTAGCAAATGTAGTATTAATATCGATCTGAACAGCAGATAATTTATTTAGACAAGAGCATCTCATTTGTATGCAGGGTGGCCAGAGCCATGGACTTGGACTGCCCCCCTTTTACTTTCAGTGCAAATGCAGGTCTGCTAGTGGGAGAGGGAGTTATTCTTTGCAGGAGGATAAAGTGCAAACCTTAAAACAAATGGAAGATTTATTGAATAGCCTCCTCAGTGTTTGAATGCATTTTATCTTAATAAGTCTTCTTGATGGAAACGTGTTTTTCAAAAGTGACAAAGAGCCTGGGAAGCAGCGATCGGGCTGCTTTCGCTCTGGCAGGCCTAGGGCCTGGCTGGCTCTCTACTACCCGGCTCTTTAGCCAAATTAATCAGGAAGCAAGCCAGTGTCGGGGAAGCTGGGGTTTTAAAATCTCATCCAGTGAGGTGTCTTGAAGCAGAAATGTGACTTGGAGCTGGACAGAGGTCTTCTCAGGAAAGGTCTTTCCTCCCTTTTCCTTGTTCCCTACTAAGGTTCTTTGAACTCCCTTGACTTTTCTGATCTCCTGCCCTTTCCCAGAGAGAGGCGAGGGCTGTGCTGGCCGCAGGGAAGATTGTGGAATTATTCATGCCTTTCTTTCAACTTTCCATCCTAAAACATCCCCGTGAAAAGCCTTTTAAAAAAGTTTTCCTGAAGAGGTTTCCCAACTATATCTTCAAGGTGCAGGGGGGGCTGAGAAGTGAACAATAACATTATTTTGTTGGAAAATTGCAAACAGAATATCTGAAAATGGAAATGGAGCTGTCAGTAGTAATTCACCCCCCTCCTCCAAACAGCACATTTCCACTTTTGACTAAACTTGTTTTGATTGCTAGCCAGAAGGGAATTCATGGGAAGCCTTCTCAAAGTCATCCAACTTTTAAGCAAACTTTGAATGATGGAAAAGACAGTTTTAGACATATTGTCCAACGAGGTTTGCTCCGGCTAAGTATTTGAAGCTGGCACAGGGGTTCCCTGTGGTGGTTTTCACATTTGGCCTCCGGATGGTATGCTTAATCCTTAATATTCTGGACAGCATCCAAGGACTAGGTCATGACCTGGACTTACTTTTTTAAAAAAAATTCATTAATTCATACACCTAAATATTCCCTCAAATAAATGGGACCTCCTCTGAAAGGAGCCATCTAGTTAACATAAATACATTAAATCCATTTTCAGCACAATAATAACTTTGATTTCTAGTTATGGCAGCTGATTACATCTATATTTCCTGAACACTAAACTCTTTTGGATTGCACACCATGAAATACATTCTCTGCACTACAAAGGCTAAGCCGGGAGGGCCTGAGCAGTAATGGTTATTTGTTTGCATAATTTCTTTTCCATAGAAGAAATATCGAGGGTTCCCACATTGACACTACCACATAAAAAGTGAGGCATGGATTCTGTATATTCCCCCTCCTTTTCTGATCTTGGGTATATCTCATGGAATGTAAATATGTACTTCATTACATCCCCTGCTCACCTCATTTTGCTGCCACAACCACCCAATCGACCTGAGAGCTCACACTATCTGTCTGTAGTTGGGGGACTCCTGTTGCAGTGGGGATGAATATCTAGAGTGGGAACCCAGGCCTGAAGTGGGACTCCTGCTGGAGGGAGGCCACAGAGCTGGCCGCCCCAGCACCTGGCAGCCAGGCCCCACTACAGGCATCCTGTCTTCAAAGGAGGAAAGAAATCCAAGCAGCCAGCCCAGGGCCCAAGCAAGCCCTTCCCGGACTTCTGTCCTTTAGAGTGGCCTAGCTGGGAGAAGGGTAGTGTCCTAGCACTCTGGGGGCCCTAATTGTAAATATCAGATAAATATTTTACAGACCTAAAGGGATGCCATATGGGTCTTTTAAAAAATCTGCTGGGGTATCAGTGGGTCCTTTTCATACTGCATTGTCTGAGGCTGAAAGGAATCCAGTGGCACAAAGGGCAGATAATGCATGTAAAGCAAGATATATGTAAATATGGGTCTACGTGGTGGCCATTCAGCAGGGCCAGGTTAGCAAGCAAGGCCAAGGGCCCCCCCCCTCAAGCAGTAGAGCCCCAAAGTGCTCCTGCCCTTGCCCTGCCATCCATAAAATCTCACTGGCTTCCCAGGTCAGGCCAGTGTGGGTGTACCCGAGTGGCTGGCAGGAGTAATTAGACATCTGAGAGGAACCCATTTTGGATCCAGGGTCAAAGGAGACCCGCCTTAGAAGTTCTTGAATTAGCACTAGTCTTATTTGTATTTTTGCTCAAGGCCATTGCCTTGTAGATGAAGGTGTTAGAATGCTTTGTGAAGCCCAGTTCTTAAAATATAAAGACATAAAGCTCAGAAACTCAGCAGATGCGGGTTTCGCTTTGAATCATTTGGTAGGACTTCTTAGGGTCATGCTTGCCCATTCACAATTATATAACGTCCTTTTGGGGGCATGGCCATGCATGAATTTCTTCCCAGATCTATATATCAGCAAACTCTGCCTTTGATCTCTAGTCAACCTCCTGACTGACTAAGGGCTCCTCTGTGATCTTCCTGTTTTTTTAAATATTTATTATTAATATAAGAACCAAGAGAGGAAGCTTTCACGTCATTCCTCTGATCCCACCTTCTCTTCCCATTTCTTTGCCTTTAGTTAGTTTATATAGTATAAACTGCTGTCTTGAAATATTTCTAGGAGACCATGAAGAGCCTTGGTTGATAAGAGATAAACAAACAGGTTTTAAGATGCTGTCATTGTGTGTAAGTGCCTTTTTCTCCTTGGTCCTGTGATAGGAAGCCTGTCTCCCCAAACCACCCTCCACCAACTCCCCACCTCCCAGTTTGGAAACAGAAACAGCAGCTGCCTCCAGCCCAGCTTTGTGTCTGATTGTTGAAGATGTCTCCTTCTCACAGCCTGGAGTAACTGAGCCATATTCCTTCTGATTATTACACAGCTTACAGAGATGTGACCAGTTTTCAATTACTTGATCTAAAGCACAGATAGAAGGACACACCCTCACGGAGGATTTGCTGCAGAGTTCTTGCTTGTATAGATAGTGGCTCCCAAATCCGTCTTGCTAACACATGGGCTCAGTCTGAGTCCCCGCACTACCGGCCCATGATTCCTTACCCTTCCCAGGTGTTTGTTCTCTAGACAGTCTAGGTTCTCCTTGAGGATTTTGGTTGGGGTTATTTGGGTGTGAGAGGGAGGGCTCCAAGAAGCCTGTAAGAACTGTGCCCAGGCTATGTATTGCTCAGGGCTCCTGAACACCCCGAAATCAGGAGCAAAAGGGGCAAAAGTCCTCCCTTTAATGAGCACAACGGAATGAAGTTCCCCTCCAGGCGGAGGACAGGTTGCTTCACACAGCAAACATAACTCCAACATCGTACATTATTTAATCCAAAGGTGAAAGAGAAAAAACAAAGGGACTAGAGAGGTTGCAGCCTCCGCACCGGTGTGTGCTTCTGTCTCCAGCTCCCTTAGGCTTGGTTGGGGTGTGATTTATTTTTATTGCTGTTGGGGGCTGAGGGGAGGCAATGGTGAAAAAGGAATAGAGAGGTATGGAGAGGAGGATTTTTCCCCCTTTCCCTTCTGTTTCATTTCCCCCTCTCATTAAAAACATTTCTGAGGGCTTGTTTGTGCCTTTACTATTCACTAACCTGTGTGTCCCCTCCCCTCTTCTGTCCTTCTTGTGACCACACGGGCAGACGCCTGTGGCCTGTCGGATGCCGCCCACATCGAGAGCCTGCAGGAGAAGTCGCAGTGCGCACTGGAGGAGTATGTGAGGAGCCAGTACCCTAACCAGCCCAGCCGCTTCGGCAAACTCCTACTGCGACTGCCCTCCCTGCGTACCGTATCCTCCTCGGTCATCGAGCAGCTCTTCTTCGTCCGTTTGGTAGGTAAAACCCCCATCGAAACTCTCATCCGGGATATGTTACTGTCTGGGAGCAGCTTCAACTGGCCTTACATGTCCATCCAGTGCTCCTAGACCTTGGGCGCTTCCCACCTGCCCCCACCCCCTAGAGACTCAGAGGACCAACGGGGGCCATGGACTCCAAAGCTTCGGGGACATCAGGCGGCTGTTGCAGGGAGCAGCCAGGCAGGGGGGAGGTGGGCCGGGCCAGCAGGAGCAGCCCACCCTGCAGAAATGCAACCCGAGCTGCAAACCAGGAGAAAAAGAGACTCTCTTTAGGATCAGATCTGTGAACATGTTGGAAAGGAAAGAAAAAGGACCTTGTGTCCGGTGAGAAAAGGAAAAAAAAAAAAAATGGAAGAGAGGACCATGAGAATTTTAATAAAACAGAAGGAGACTAATGGACCTTCCAGGATTTATTGTGGACGGATGTGGATATATTCTGTACAGAAAACAACACACATGGAAGTGGACTGAATTCTATGTAGAAACACACACACACACACCCCAAACATTGTTATTCATTTTGTAAAATACTAGTCTTTATTTTCATTTTTTTGTAAAATTTAAACATCGTATGCACATAAAAAAAGGAAACAAGAATTAGGGGAAAATAACATTTTCCAAATAATTATAAAAAATTGTCCTGTGTCTATGTATCTATATCTGTTTTGTATTTTTTTCTGGTTCCAAACCAGATTTCCTGTGATTCTATACTAATAATTTTTGATATAACCCTTTGCTTCTTATAATGAGTGCGATATATGTTGTCGAGGCTGTTCTTCAAGAATTAAAATTGAAGTGAAAATTTAAACAAAAAAATAAAAGAATTTAGCAAAACCCACGTGTCTGGTTACTTGACAGATGTCATAAGTGCAAGAGAATCCTACAATTAATTTCCACTCCAATTATTATTAGAACGGGGAAGTGAGGGTGGAAAGTTTTAAGGTCCATTACTAAGTTGTCTAGATTTATTTCCTAAAACCCAGCCACTGCCTTGGTTTTGTAAATGCAGCGGTCCGACTCTGTGGGCTGGGGTGGGCAGGAAGAGGGCAGGGCACCTTGGGTGTTCCCAGCAGCTCTTATGACCTTGGGGATTGTTGGTGCCCTGCAGGGACATAAGCAGGAGGCTGGGTTAGGCTTGGTTGCAAGTGGGGCTGAGTCTGGGAACCACCTGCTTCATTGACTGCATGTGGAAACTTGCCTGGCTAGAGAGGCTGCAGAGAGGTGTGGAGAGCTGATGTGGGGTCAAGGGCAGGGGAGGGCTGCTCAGAAGCCTCTTGTGCCTATAACTGGACGGTCGGCCTCCCCTCAGCTCTGGGAGAGAGTTAGGGTCTCAATGCTGCCAAACCTATCTTCAATCCCCCTTACAGTCTGCCACAGAGCTGGCTACAGTTTACCCTTCCCTCCTGACCCTGTGACAGGGGTTCCCTGGAGGGCTCTCAAGCTCAGTTGGGTGAAGGGAAAAGCCTCCGTGGCAGCACTATGGGAGGCAGAACCTGGGAGTTGGTGAGCTAGGCTAGAGCAGGTTCTTTCCAGGAGCAGTGTTTAGGCTCTCATGGCGCTTCCAGTGCAGAAAGCTGCTGCTGAAGCATCACTTTGGGTGTGCGTGGGGGGCTGCTCTCTGTTACAGCTTTTGGCGCATGAATGTTTTATAGGAGTCTAGTCGGCACTGCGAGAACACATACTATCAAGGGAGCTTTTTCCTAACGTATTAATAAAGCCAAATCTTTTGAAATAACACCTCTAACCTCCTCCCCCATCCCTCACACCCAAACAGGTCTTGGATGAGGCAAGAGCTTCACTTTCAGAAGTCATTGACAAAGTTTTACTTTCATTTGTTCTCTGGAAATCTCCAGGTTTAAAGGAGTGGGAACTCCTTTAAAAATGTATTAAGGAGCTCAAAGCTGCCTGAAGTTTTACTATTCTAGGTGCAATGCGGTGGGGGGGAGGGGCAATGCCAAGCTCTCTGTGGAGAAACACTCCCCGCCCCCCCCCCCCCCCCCCCCCCCCCCCCCCCCCCCCCCGCAGGTCCACCTGCCACGGGGCTGAGCCTTAGGGAGGCAGGGCAGGTATGTGTGGTGCTGGTGGGGGGCCTTCCAGTCCTCACTTGGGTCCCATCCTGCCCTCGGCCTCACCCTTTGCACTACACACAGGGACAATGTCTTTGGGCCTAGCCTGACTTCCCTGCAGAGTGAGCACCCAAGGTGGGAAGGGCAAGGGAAGAGCTCATATTTAACTCCCCGAAGGCCACCTCCCAGAAAGCCCTGGAGAGCCCTCTGGGGCTGCTGGATCAGGGAATGTGGGGATTGGGGTGGAGTAGGCTGTAGCCAGGCGCTGAGGGGGAGGGGAGAGGAGCTGCCTCCAAGCATTCACCCGATCTTTGCTGCCTTTCTTGAAATGAGATGTAAATATATTCATTACCGTGTGATCCCTCTGATGAAAACAGATAAATATTTTTGTAGGTAGGAAATGTATTTTTCAATTAATTTCAATATGGAGGCCCAAGCACAAGGTGCCCAGTATGGGGACCCTTCCAGAAATCAAGGCCTGGGATGTACGAGGCACTTGCTCCTGTGTCCAGAGGTGACAGCAGTAACTTGTCTCTTGCAGGACTGGGCCAGGGTCTTTGCCCTCTGTCTGAGGTATCCCGCGACCTTTCTAAGCCTGGGCCTAAGCCTGGAGCTGACCAGCACAGCATAGAAGGAAGAGCAGGCCTTCCTCTATATGGACTCCATAGCAGGCTCCGTGAGGGAACTAGGAGGCCCTGGGGCTGAGTGGAACAGAAAAGGAGAAGGGGGTCTGTTCCCCATGCTCAGTGGACCTGGGGGGGTTTGCACGTGGTGGGGTTCTCCTGCGCTGTGTCCTTGGGAGCATTACTCTTGGAGAGGCACTCACTTTCAGAAGTCTCTGTGGGTCTCAAGCAGAGAGACAGAGGCTCCCCAGAGACTCAGTGGCTCTGTGGGTGCTCTTGTGGGGCGAGACAGGCTGCCTGAGTTTCATGGCTCTTCCCTCTCAGAGTACAAGGTTGGACCCACAAATCTGCTCACTCTAACAGAAGCTTTAGGAGCTGAGACTGCAGTATGTAAGCCACAGGCTAAGCCTTCCAGCAGCCAGGAAGTGCCCTCTCTGCTCCCTGAGAATTCTCAAGGCTCCCTGGCCAGGCTGACCTGTGTCCATGGCCCAAGAGCTGAGGGCCGGAACCTTCCCATGGTCTCCTTGCTGTGCAGAAGGGCAGCCCCAGGAGGGGCAGGGCTGCCCCTGCTCAGTGCCCTGCCTCCCCTCGGACCTTGGAAGCCACTGGACAGAAGGCGACATGGAGCAAGTGGGAGTCTCCCCTGCCTGGGTGGCCGCCCAGGGTCCCCTGAGCAATGAGCCCACTTTTGAGCCAAGCGCCAGGGGGAGCCGTGGAACTTGGGTGTGAGGTTGCAGTCAGATGTGGGCTCGATGGTCACCTTGGGGCACGCAGCCCCACTTGGCCTGCGGAGGAAGGAGTTGGGAGGGAGGATAGGATTGGGCTAGCTGGGCGGGGATAGAACTGACAGGGTCCCCAAGGCCGGAGGAAGTGCTTCGTAACTGTTGGAGAGCGGCCCACACAAGTCAGTGCTCCCCTTTCTAACCGAAACACTTGCTGGGCGACTGAGAACTTTAGGGGCTTTGAAGTCAGTTTAAACTACTTTAGCCACAAGCTTTTCTGAAAACATCAAAAAAGCCATCTTAGGACGTGCTCTCCTCTGGGAATTTCTAGGGCACGAGGCTGCGCTTCATCCACAGCCAGGGGACAAAGAGTGGCCTGAGTGAGTTAAAAAGTGGCCTCTGCCCTCACATGTACACCCCAAACCGTGACCAGGCCTGGGGAAAGCCCAGGGGCTGGGAATGGGCGTGCCTCCTGGCCACCAGAACAGCCCTGGGCTTCGGGGACTCTGCCCCTTGCGTGGGTTGTGGCTCTCGGTCTCTGGCAGCCGTCAAGGGTCTGGGTGAGCTCCTCAGAGACCTCATCACCCAGATTGGAGGTCAGGGGTATTAGGGATATGAAGCCGACTTGGATCCAAGCCCACCTGAGCTCCTCTGCTTAGAGAATGCAAAAAGTTTATTTTTCAAGAAATCCTCCTCCCCAGCTTATAGGCAGTCCTTGTATCTCCTATAGTATCTGAATACCTCCCATAAGCTACTCGATTCTCCACAACAAATCACCTGAATGTCTCTGCAGGTGGAAAACCATGAAGGAGAGTGGGGAGGGTAGGCAGGAAGACACAAGTTGAAACTAATAAAACTCTTGTTAGAGGGGCCTGCTCAGGATCTGCGCGTCACCCGGCCTTTTACTTGGAAAGCCAAAGAGTTGTATTCCTAAATGAGTTAAAGACCCATTTACCTCTGTCGTGTTCTATTCATCAAGCCACAAGTTGAGAGTTCCTAACATGAAACTATTTGTTTGCTTACACAACCAGCTGGGCGCAATTTCACGTCTGAGATATCTATCTGAAAGCGCCTCTCATTTATTATCTCTCCTTGTCAGCGAATCCATTTTCCAGCTCCCCCTCCCCCCTTTGGAGTTATTTATTTATTTTTGGTGGGACCTCTTTGCCTGGGAGGACCTGGGTCTAGAATGCTCCCCAGGGAGCAGCCAGTCCCTGCGATGGGGGGGGGGGAGTTCTGCGGTACCCAGGGCGTATGGGACCAGAGGGCAGCAGAGGCGCATTCAGGGCCACCGCTGACCCTTGCGGGCGCGGGCCAAAGGGCAAGGATGAGGGGCGGGCAGCGGGTTGGCCAGGCGGGACACTGCGAAACTGCCTTTCTCCCCGGATGTCCTCCCTGTTAGCTCTCCCAGAGTAAGCCGCAGCAACCACCTGTGCGAGGAGGGGGTGGGAGGAGGCCCCGGAGAGGAGTCCAAGAACCTCTCTCCCAGATGGGGGCCCGAGATACGGATTTGAGAGATGCTTTTGCAAAAACCTCACCTAATCCCAAGGGGCCAATTTCTTCTCCCAGGCTGGGCCGGAGCGCAGAGTGAGTAACCAAGATGTAAATAGTTGTGTGATGGGTTGGGGGAGGGGGCAGTGCATTTATTGTGTGTGCAGAGGGAAGAAGGCTGCACGTGGTTTCAATTTTGAAGCACAAAGAAATAACATGCAATGCAGAAAATAGGTTTATGAATGTAATTGAGAGGAAAGAAAACAATTAACACGGTGCAAGGTTGCACACTCGATTCTCCACCCCTCGCCCTCTCCTCTACCCCAATTTTGAGAAATCCGGGTCATGTGAATAGAGTGGGTCTAGGCAGTTGGATCCGGCTCACAAGGGAACCCCTGATGGAGATCACAGTGATGGGTGGATAATGGTGTCTATCCATCTCCCAGTCGGCTAAGGCCTCCTCCAACCAAGCTGAAAGCGAGGGATCAAATCCCCAAGTCCATTGTATAAAATATCTGTAGTTGTAAAGGTGGAAAGGAGAAGGGGTGTCTGTAAGAAAGGGGAGAGGGAGAATGAGAAAGAGAGATAGCCAGGGATTTCTTTAAGACAGACTGGGCTGGTCTCCGCAAGCTATCCTATTGTGTTGATTTAGGAGGACATTTGCTGTATATAACATTTAAGGCTGATAATATCATGCTCAGCCAGATAAATAAAGCATTGGCCCAACAGTGAGGTCAGCGATCGATCTCTGGGCTCAGGATAAAGGAGAGAGACAGGATCGAGCACGAGGCTCTGTCTGTGTGCTTGTCAGTGGCGTGCAGGAGCCTGAGTGTGTGTGAGCGTCAGGGTGTGCGAGAGAGAACCAGTCTTCAGCTGGCCAAGAGGCTCATTAGCATTCCTAACCCATGGACCTTCACTGACAACTAACAGAGATATCCCGCTCACCACCAGGCCTCCTCTCCTTTTGTCTTCAGATCTGGAGGAGAAAAAGATTTCTCGGTGGAAGCTGGAGCCTGAACTTCCATGTGGTTGATGGAGATTCTGGGCATAAAGAGACGTTTCAGGATCTCGCCTGATCTTTCACACTGCTTTTTAAAAACTTCCTTCCTAGAAAAGGAAGTTTTTTGATTTATTTTTCCTTTTCTCTCTTAAAGTGTAATGTGTTTGTTGAAACACCAAGCTCAAATGAGAGAGAAAATTCTCTGAAAATATTTTGCCATTTCTCCCTGTTGACATGCAGAGAGGTGGATGTTTACATGTTTGGCTCACATACACATGTAAAGCTGGTACTTTTAAAGATTTCTAGAACATAGCAAGCAGGGGTTGTTTGAGATTTTTGTTTCTCTCCTTTCTTCTGCTGGGTTTTGTTTTTGTTATGACAAAATTCATTGGATTTTCTATAATAAGTGTTCTGCTTATTAGTCTATCAATCCACTGCTGAAGTAAAGGTCATCTTTCAAAATGAAATAGGGTCTACTCTTGTATGAACTCTCAGAAATGAGCAATTTGAGAGGCCTCCACTATTCTAAGAAACATTTTCAGATTATACTCATCCGTACAGTTTTAATCACCTCACACCTATTTTGGGAAAAGTGTCTTAGTTAACTACATCTCATAGGGATAAATACTTATCTACTGCTCTCCTAGATCCTGCGCCTGAACCCCATCAAATGAGGCAGATAGTTTTACATCAGAGCACACAAATTATCCCATGTTGACAGAAGTTTGTCACTTAGTAACTTCTTTCCAAGTTCCCCCCCCTCCCCTAAGCCTTCTTTCTTGCTTGCTTTGTTGTTTTAAAATATGCATGTCTCTCACTGGAATGCCAGTCACGAGTGCAAACTTTGTGTCCAACCTCCCACATGAAATGATCCTTTTAGAGGGAACTCGATATGTCTCAATCTGCACTTCACTCAGAGCCTGTGGGTACGGGCCACTCACTCACTGGTCCTGCCTCCAAAATAAGAAACTCAGCAGAAAAGAGTTTCCAACTAAAAATCCCCTCGAATGTCTCCCAGGGAAGAAATATAGCTCCTATAATTAAAGGAGGCAACGGCCAGAGGGGGAAGTGCAGCCGGCAGCCAAAAAAAAAAGTAAGAGTTTTATTTATTTGCTGATTGAACTTGGGTTGTCAGGACGAGCAGGTTTATCCCCACCCTGGAAGGGCTGGCGGTTCGTGCAGTGTGTGCGCCAGAGGGCGAGGTGGGCAGGAAAGAAGGGAATGGGGAGGGTGACGTGGAACAGGGGGAAGGAAAGAGGTGAGGACAAATTTGGGAGACAGAAAAAACGATCTCTGTGGGACGATGTGAGGCAATTTCTGAGCACTGGATTTGCATAAAAACTTGTAGCTGAGGGACATGGGAAGGGAACTTCAGAGGAGAGGAGGGGTAATTAGAGTAAACTCTTAAATGTGGGGGTATCCTCAGGAAAAAGAGGACTCTGATTTCCCTAGAAAAGTAACGTGGCAGCAGGAAAATTATTAGCTGTGCTGTGTGTGGAGGTTTCCGTATGTGGGGCGTGGAATTATGAAGAGAGGAACCAGAGAGTAGGGAAGAAGTTCCAGGACCCATAGCAGAAGGGCCATGGAACCAGAAGCCCTCCATCCTCCTTGGCAAAAGTTGCCTACTAGATGTGGATGTGAGGTCTCTAGAAGACATCATCTTTACATCTTATTTTAATTAGTTTCATCTATTTGAACTGATTGTGGCATTAGAACCACTTCTAGGATGATTCGGCTGACAGGATGAAGAACACCTCCCAATCTCTTTGACCCCACCCCCATGCTTCAACACAGAAGGGAGTACTCAGGCAGGGCAGCTCATTTCTATTAAAAAGGCAAAACTTTAGCACTGATGAAAAACAGATGAATTTTTTTTCTCCCTCTCTCTGAAACAGTTACTCTCTTTTACTGATGTGAAGTGACGTCAGCAAAGCCTATCCTATCCCCTTGGAGAGAAGGGAGGGAGGAGGAGGGGATGGAAGGAGGGAGCTGGGAGAAAGAGCTAGAGAAAAAGAGAAAGAGCGAGCTGAGAGAAGAGGGAAAGGGGAGGGGGTGGCAAGGGGAAATTGAGAATGAATATTCTACACTTTTTAACCAAAATCCCACAAAGAGGAGGCCAAACAATGCTTTAGAACCCATAATTGGTTGGACACCTTTCTCTACTCTCGACCGATCTACATATTCTAACATATGGAAAGCTTGCAGGCCCTGTGCACTTATAGAAGCCGATAATGCATTAGCTCTCAGCAATATTTACAGCACCACTTTTAATACACACCAGATGGTTCGCGACTGTGCCGCCCCAGCCAGCTCACTCCTCGATTTTACTCGGCGGCACTTTGTTGCAATTACGCTCCATGCTGAGACCAATTTTATTGGTGACCTATTTTTCATATTTGCAGCATTTTATGTTAAAAACCTCCTCTCTGGCCTTTTTGTAAAGGGCAGCGCTCAGGAAGGGAGAGCTTAGGAGGACGGTGGAGCTGTCTAGGTGGATATTAATATTTATCATGATGTTCCATACCTCAGGTTTAAGTGAGTAAACCGGATAGACATAAATACTCTGGTCATTACGTTTGTTCACTCACCTCCTGTTTGTCAGACCCCCACGGACTGTCTACACGGCGCGCTTTGCCTCAGCGTCAATACATCGGACCATAAATATTGTATTCCATTAATTATCACGCCACTGGCTTATCCTAGGCGCCGGCGTCCTCGAGCGACGCAGGGCAAATGAGGACGCTTCCCGAGCATATTTCTAGGCTGGGAACCCCGCTGAAATTTCCGCGGTGCCTGGGAATTCCTAGAGCCTCAGCGCCTGGCTCAACCCGGGCTGGGCCTGGGGCTGGCTTGGGGGGGCAGGGGGCGCGGCGGGCAAAGGCCGGACGCTGCCAGGAGCGCTCCGTACCTGTTATCTTGCGACGCAGAAGGCCACAGGGAGAATCCCATTTGGCACGCCAGGAAAGGCTTTCAACTTTATCTCCCGCCATGTAAATATCCCCGAGTGCCCGACTGAGGGACTTTGTTTTGCACCGAACAATATAAATATCCTATTTGCTACAACGCAGGTGTGCTCTTCCTACCCAAACTCTCCCCCCACCTCGTTTGTAGTAACTCTTTATACTCCCTTACCCTGGTTTAAAAAAAAAAATCACAGATGTTTACTTTATTGATACAACGTATACCATGGTTAGGCTGAGAATAATATGCCTCAACTAACAGTCATTTAGCAAATAATAGAGGCGTTCTGGATGCTTTCCAACGTTACACATGTACTTGGTCATAAAATGATACGTGAAAAAATTAACATCTGCTTTCCTAAAATAAAGTGTGCCAAGTAGCTTTTTATGAATGCTTCCCTCATTTTAAAAAGAAATATGGAGAGATAAACTGGCACCCAGATGTATAGCATATTTATAATGGTTTTCGGATTTAAAGGTAGCTATTCATTGCACAAACCATTTGAAAACTGACGGTTTAAAAGCTACTTAACCCCAGACATCTTCGAATCCTGAAGAGTCTTCCAATTTTTATTATTTAAGGAGGAATTTACTGTAATTTAATTGTGTATCAAAGCAGAACTATGTGCCAGTCCAGGCACCGCAGCCTGAGCTCAACAGAAATTCCAGGCCGCCTTTTATTTACCTAATTTCTCAGCAAGGTTCCCAGGCCCTTAAGAAAGCAGAGCTGGAAAGTTTAGTTGGGCTCTTTTTTGTTGTTGTTTAATTCCACTATTAAGAAATGAGGCCTACCTTTGAATTATTTCATTAGGATTTGGCCTTTTGGGGGAAGGGGTGGGAACCATAATCATTAGTGGCTTTTTATTATTTCTACAATAAATGGCTAGATTCTTTGTTGAATAAGCTGCTTGAATGTTTTGCAGATGTTCCACTTAGACCAAATCTGACCCCCTATTTCCTCCCAAATAAGTCGCTTAAACTCTCCCACCAGTGCACTTACTGGAGAGCCCACTCCCCCATCCTGGCAAGTTTATAAGTGTAGAAGATATTCTTATGAAATTTCCACCTAACTGCACACACGCACGCACACACACATTTACACACACACACACACACACACACACACACACTCCCACCCACCGAGCCTCTGAGCGTGGCAGAGGATAAGAGAAAAAAAAAGAGGAGAAACTGGTGAGGCGGAATGGAAAGGAGGAGGGAAGTCAGCCCAGTGGTGACTCCCCTGTGCGGAGGCGCGCCCTCCTCGGGCCTCTCACCCCTCCCCGCTTTGTGCCTTAGGTTTGAAACATAGGGGGTGGCCCGGATCCGTTTCCCCCAAAGTGCTGGGAATCGCGATGTGCCAGGCGCTCGGGGAGTCCGCCCTAGGTGTTCCGGGGGCCGTGCGGGCGAGCCGAGGCCAAGGCGGGTCGGCCCTGCGGTCAGCTCAGAGCCTCAGCGCCGCGGCCGCGCGTGGGCCCGTGGGGCTAACAAAGGGCTCCGTGGGGCGCGGGGCGCGGGCACGTGACGGCTGGAGCGCCGCGTCGCGGGCCCGCGGCGGGGAGGGGCGGCCCGCTCCGGGGTGCCTGGTGGCTTCTTGACATAAAAAGCCCCGGCCGCCTCGGGCTGGCTACGCCGGGCCGTGCTCAGCCGGGAACAGAAGTACTTGTCTGGCTCCGCATTGGAGAAGCCGCACCTCTCATCTCCAGCTCTTACTTGAAAAGCACTTGGAAGCAACTGGGTGCGGGGAGGGCCGCGGGGTGGGCCGGGGCCAGGCTGTGAGGCTGAGGGGGGCCGGCTGGTGGGTGGATGGGGAGGAGGTTGAAGAAACAGCTCCTTTCTGAGTGACAGGACTCCTTTGCAAAGGGCAAACAAGGAAAGGGGGGGGGGACCTCCTAATATGAATAGAAGAATTTTCAAGATTTCTCAGTGACTCCCACTTCTCCCTTTTTTAAGACAGAGATCCTTCTTTTTTTTCCTTCCCCCCTTTTCTTTCCTTTTCCTTTCCTTTCTTTCTCTTTTTAGGTAGGAAGTGCGTGTGCAAACGGGTCTTGATGTGTTTCAGGAGAAAAAAATGATCTATTAACTTTTAAACATCTTTTGGGGTTGGGAAAAATTGCTGAAACATTTTAACATGTTTTTGTGGACTCGCTGACCAAACTGGATGAGGGGTGCAGAGGAGTCACGCCCTCAGAGGTCTTCAGTTAAAGATGGTGTATTTGTGAGGGAAAGAAAGGGAATACCTTACAAAGTTCTCTTTCACCCCAGTAACAAAACCTGTCACACCCTTACTCCTCACTAGAGAAGGGATAATGTCCTTATTTGAACACCTCTAAGGTGATTATTAGATGCCTCTGTGAAAAATCGGGTTGGGAGAGGACAGCTCATGTCTCTCACACACGGATTGTAAAACCCTGCCTATATTTATAATTTAACCTTAGAAACACTTTTTATTATGTCCATTCTCAACCCTAGCTTTTTTTTTAATTGTTGAAGGTCCATGGCTTTAAATCTTTCTTTTTAAAAGGATTTAAACCCCCAGTACCAGTTGTTTGTTGTTGTTATCATGATTATGATGGTTATTATGTCATCCCTTCTTTTTGCACTTGATCTGATGAGAGAACTTTTTAAAAGAGTGTGAAATGAAGGACACAAAGACAGTATATCAATGAAAAGAAGAAAGTGGCCCTTTTAATGAGAACTAAAGAAAACCCAAATGTAGATGAAGTGTACCGTAAAAGCTGCTTCAAAGTCCATCTTAATTCCCTTGGGCTCAGTCATCACGAACTTGAGGTAATTGGGAGTTCTTCACGGAGGTAAGGCGGCCATGGGTAGGAAGTCATGCAGAGGCACCTGCCCGCCCTATAATTCCAAATACATTTGAACCAAGAACTTGGAGATTTTACAGAACTCAGATTTGGCTACTCCACTTTCAAATACTTCCTGCCCATTGAAGTATTTTGTTTTCTTCCTGAGTAAGCGTACTCACTAAGGGAGCTTCAACCTCCTGCTCCCCGCAACCCCCAGCAGGTTGGTATATTCTAGGTTTTGTCTATTATTTTGTGATCAACTCTGTTTAATTTTCTGTTTATTTTTGGACCTCAGGCTTTCTGGATCACAAAAGTCCCCACAAGCAACACAGCAATAAATCCAAGCAAAAATAAGACAGATTTCCTCATCGATGTGTAATAAAGTTAAAGGACATTGTTTTGTCAGACAAGCGCTAAGTAGAAAATAAATCTCAGAGTCTGGGGAAACAAAACGGAGCGCTGCTGGCATGTGTGTAAATTTACTTTTAAAAGCAATAAATCAATGTTAAATTAAACAGCTGGGTACCCTGTCTAGGATAAGGTTCAGTGTTTAAGAAGACCTTGATGGGAGAAATGTGCTATTTAACAAGACACCCCCCCAAAAAAGTTAAATTTTTATTGTGAGCTGAGGCAAGATTGGCCTGGGAACTTCTCTGGACTTCATAGAGGAAGATGAGGCAGTGTGAATTGTATCCACTTGGCATCCTGAGATCTTTATATATGTTTTCAGGCATCAGGAGGCAATGAGGTTTTCGTGGAAATGTTTTAGATGTTTTGTTTTGGAAATTGTCGATGAAGCTCCCAGATCCTTTCTTTATTGGCTTAGGTTTGTTGGAGGAGGGGTTATGATTTTTGTATGATTTTTTTCCTGCAAATACTATAACCTGTGGAGATATTTTAATGAGCACATTGAACATATTCTTATCAAATGGTTCCTTTATTCTCAATGTGCCTGTTTTGCACAGTAAATAGCATAGTAGAAAAATAAAGAGATGTGTTATTTCCTATCTATTATGCCTGTTTTAATTGAGAAGTAAACCTGGGAGTGGAGTAGCCTTTAAAACTCAATTGGAATATTATGGTAGTAATTTTCAAAGGTTTCCTTCTTTCTTTCTTTCTTTCTTTCTTTCTTTCTTTCTTTCTTTCTTTCTTTCTTTCTTTCGTGGTTGGCTGGTAGTGGTGATGGTGGTTTTTCACAAAACACTTCACTAGGAAAAATTGTATGTATGGGGTTGGGGCAGGGGCCAGAACAATAGGAAACCTAAGCTCCTGCTCTGTATTCTAAGAACAGTGTGAATCAATGAGTTATTACAAAGGCAATCGTCAATAGCAGGAAATTATAAGAGTTTAAGGCTAGCGTATATGTACATTGGATTTCTGTCCCTCCACTCCCAATATTCAAGTAAAATTCTGGAAAGGCTCAACAGAAGTACTTTAGAAAACAGGCGTATTACTGATGAGCCCTCTTGATCTCTTGAATTCAGATCGACTGGCTTAAAAGAAAAATATGGGGTTCTTGCCTATACAGAACCCAGTAGATTATTCTTTATTCCTTACTTTCTTCATATCACAATCCCAGAAGCTTTGTCTTGTTAGCCCAGTTCCACAGAATATTCATATAATTAGGTAACATCATTTAAACCTTCAAAAAATTGGAAAAAGCGCTGTCTTTCCCCTCAAGCTACAAACTAACAGGCATGTTTGGCAGCATCCTAGCTACCTTTGACTTTTCTTCAGCCAAAGGAACTATCAAAGACCCGGTTGCCTAGGGAAGACTGAAGTTAAACTATTTATATTTAGAAGGCAGCATTCAGTTTCCATGACCGTCCGTGGCATGTTAAGTAAATCTGTGTCTTATGCCACTCAGAGATAGCTCGGATCGCCTGTCAGGCGACGTCTGGGCAAGCCTTGTAAATTCAGTGACTTCTCAAATCCTGCTAGGTTTTCCCAGCGATGTGCTTTCCTCTGCAACGAAGCCCTGGGAGTCATGTCAGCCCAAGGTGAGCCCTTCAGGCGCTGCTCTTTGTCCTCCTCTGGATAGGAAGGTGCAGAATTAGTTAGATACTGGGCTGGGTTTGTGTTGGAGGGGAGTGGGAACGGAAAGGCCGCTTGTTCTAATTAAAGACAATAAGCAACCCTGTGAGGAGCTGTCCTTTAGCCTTAGCTGGAGGCAGAAAAGGTCTGTCTCACCTCAGTAGTTAAGTTTGTTTAACTGGCTGGTGGGGCGAAGAGTCAGAGACAGCAGGTAGAGCTGGGCTCAGGTGACACTGGGCTGGTGGTTAAGTCACAGCAAGTCCTTCTTTGCCTCCCAATTCCCTCTTTGCCTCCCAATTCCCTGGGCTCGGTGCTCTGTGCTTGATTCGGCGCTCTTTGATTCTAACTTTGCTTGCTAGATGGCGCTCGGTGTCTCAGGACATCGCATTTCAGAATTAAAGCAGCTTTTTAGCACCGTTGTTCTCGACTAGTTGTGGGTATTTGATTAGCACAGTGCTGGCAATGTTATTATTGCCCTTGTTTTTGACACCCTTGTTCACTTTTTGATTAAAGTAGCGTTCAGGTGAGAGTTACCCGTCTTAGTCAGTGTAATAAGAAAATTCAGTGAAACTCTGCACCTGAAGTTAGGGCATATTTATGGCTCCATTACTCTTTGTGATGCATTTCAGAAAGCACTTGAGTAACTTTTCCTCCAGTAATCTGATTGAGGTTTTCAGGAAGAAGATAAATCAGCAGGTCCAGGCAGATATTTACAAGCCTTGAGGTTTACCACCGGAGTCCTCCTCCCACTTTACCATTACTGCCCCCATTCCCATTTCAGGATGAATTAAGCTGATCTTAGGGAACTTGTTACTTTCATTTATCCTTTGTGGTATACCATTAATTGATTTTAAAAGTATCATAATTTGTTTAAAACCCAAATACTGAAATTCATAACCACAAAAGATGTGTTTTAATATTGGTAATAAAAACCTACACAAAGATTGTTTCACAGGAAGGGTGATTTATGGATTTTAATGTATATTTATTTCAAACACTAGTGAATCTCCCAAGATATTCAAAACACTTTTTAAGACTCCTTTGTGTTGAAGCACAAAGAGACAGAAAAATCAACGGTTCTAAGTTTCTGATGGAAAAAATTAAGATGAGCCAGAAAGAATTGTATATTGTTTTGTTGAATGAAGATGTCACTTTCACGGCACGCACTGCTCCCACACTAGTGTGTGTCCCTTAAAGACAAGAATGCAGGTGAGGAAGGCAAATGGAGGGGGAAAAAAAGAAAAGAAAAAAGAAAAAAAAAAAAAGGAAAAAGAAAAGCCCCAATCCTCTATATAGACATCTTGCAGAAGAGAGTTTAACTTGTTACTTGCTTTTAGGATTTAGAGAACTAACTTGTATGGAAATGTTCCACCTTTGGGAAAATCAATAACACTATGTGGTTTGGAAACCTTTTATCAAACCTTGGCTGCTTTGGTGAAGAACCCCGCAAAGTCTCTCTCTAGGTGTTAGGCTGAAACTAGCAGGCGCTGAAAACCTAAAGCGGAAAATTTACAACTTGAGCAGCCCCAGCCACACACCCAAAACCTGCTACTGCTGCAAACATATGTTCCAGATTAAGTTAAGCAAATGGCTCTTGTTTCTCAGGGTTGAAAGTTGATCATGAAAATTCAAATTTGAGTGAGTTGTGCTTCCAGTGGATCCCCAGATCCTCAAATGCTTATAAATCCCTCCCAACTGTTTATTCAAGAGATTTTATATACTTTCTTAACTTCTTGAGAGCTTAATTTAGAATCTTCTGGAAATTTAAAACAATCAGGTATTATTTTCCGGGAACACATATAGGCTTTAAAAGTTGGCTAAGTTGAAAATGAGATATATTCTTCCTTTTAATGTTAAAATGCTAGATAGCTAATGTGTAATTCAATTGTTTTATGCTCTATTTCCTCGCATACACACTAACTTTAAAAAGCAGAAATGAAACTGTCGATTTATTTTCAAGTTCCTAAAAGTTTCATTCGCCAGAGGACTAGGTGACTTTTTTTTCACAGCATGAGATCAAATAAAGGAGTGTTATCAGACCCTTTAATTATGTCAGGAAAGACTAAATAATGGTATTTCTTTTACTGGGGGGAACTGTCTTTTGCAACCTCCCTGTGGTCATCCAGCCATCTCCCAGCTAAATTATTTGAAGACCAGTCTGGTTACTAAGGTGTCTTGTAAGGAAATTTAGAATTAACTCCTTTGAAGAGTCCTTCAAAGTATCTGGCTCCTTGGGTAAGTTGCAGAGGATGGAGACAGGCATCAGATACCTCGGGTCCCTTCCTGTGTAATCGCGGGAGTCTGAAGTCGTTCCCTACTACCTCCCGCATTCAAATGATCATCCTGCAGATTTTAACCGATATTGTCATGTTGAAGTTTGGTAGTTATTGTTTACATTTCTCCCTTCCCCAAGGGGTCTTGGCAAGTGTTTAAGAGATTATTGATTTCCAAGAAACCAAATAAAGAAGGCTGCTCTTTTATAACATATGAAATACACACTTTTCTTTAACTAAATAGGCAGTGTGTATATGACATTGACAAATGGACAGGAGACAAGAAAACTTATTTTAAAAGATTTTGAAAGGGGGGAAAATGGACAGGACAGCAGCAGTCCTGCAGAAGAGTAGGACTGGAATTAAGAGAAAAGCTCGGAGAAAAGTAGGGGGTGCTATCTGTTGTAAAAGTTTAAAGTGTCATCGAACACATACAGGTGGTAAGCAAACATCGCTGAAGAAGCTCCTTTTAGGGGGACCTAATTATTGCAGTTTTTATTCATTTATTAAATGAGCCTCTTGTACTTCTTTTCTCCACATTTTTCTCTGGCATTTGGTAATGAAATATCCACCCAAGTTTGGGAGCTTCTGATTTACTTACAATAACCCAGAAAAGCCATTCTGAAACTGTGTCAAGAATACATTTTCTTTAAAAAGTAATAAATACCTGATAGAGATCTTAGCTATCCCATCCCCCAAGTCAAAAGGGAAATACCCAGTGAAGGAAGGACATTCCCCAAAACCGGGACTGAGGGAAAAAAATAGTAGGCACCCAGTGTTATATATCCCACCCCAAATCTCCACAACTTCCCTGCGTGAACAAAGGAAAGCCCCCGGTCCTTTCTTGCACCGGATTCTCTTTCCTTGCTCCTGAGCCTTAGGAAAGTGAGAATGAAGTATTTCATTTATCCAAAGATGGAAGCTCAGTTTATGGAATGGGCTCCCCCAAAATATACCAGCCAAAGACATGTAAACATTATGGAGATATTTCACTTGAGGTTTCACATCTAGAATCTGCAAGTCTCCAGGTCGCGAATATTCAACAGGTCCCCTTCCCGCTACCCTGCATACTTCAGCTGTAAAACTTTGTCAACCCAAGTTCTCCCCAGTTTCTGGCACCTTCAGTTTGAATAGCTCACAACCTGGCCGGGGTTCTCTAGTAGCACAGACTTCTCTTAGTATTTGGGCAAAAACGACTCTTGAGACAGCAAGAAAGACCAAACTAGGAGGGAAAATTATCATTGGAGAGAACTCAGTAGTGATTTTGCACACTAAAAAGGGGGAATACTTTGTGTAAGCAGCGCTGTGTGAGAAAACAGTCTAAATTGTTAACCTGTGAAATATTTAATAAAACATTTGTATGTTTTTAAGGGATAGGAAAAGAGTGTTTTGAAGCTAAATTGCTACTATACTGAGGAATTCAATTGTTAAAGTAGAGAATAATTTTATCCTGAAATATATTATAATTTCTGTGTCACTCTACTAATCAATTTTGAAAGCGGTTTATTGACGATATTTTATAGGGGGAAAGGCCACTTAAAATACAAGGATTCTCTCCTTTTTTCTTTGTTCATCCTTTCTGGTAAAGTATGGATTAAGTTGGTTTGGAAGTTTATTTGTATAATCATTATTTAATAGAAGTTTGCTTTTGGCCGTCTTACCTTCTCTAACCATATTATTTTCGTCCTCAAAGTCCATTCAAGAGAGTAGATGACTAGAATGGTGTTCCAGTGGGAGGGAAGAGATTTTACTCAAAGGCCAACAAGTGAGGCGAGTTTCAATAAAGCAAGGTGCAATTTGAAATCTTTAAAAACCAGTTTTGTCTTAGGAGTGGTAACTTAAGTGTTGCTAGGGAGACCATGCAAGGAAAAAGACGCCACACGGAAGTGATTTTCAGTTCTTGTACTTTGGTTAAAGCGACAGTAAGGGGAAAAAAAAGAAAGAAAGAAAGAAAAAAGAAAAGAAAGAAAGAAAGCCTAACATGAAGACACGCTGACATTTGGAGCTTGGAGTTGAGGTCTGCAAGTAGGAGAAGAGGTAGTGGTGGGTACTGAGCCAGACTCGCCCCCTTTTTAGTGCTGTCAAATAAGTTGCTGTCAGGCTCTTTAGCGCGCGGGCGGGACGCCCCGCCGCACAGCCGCCTCCCCTGGGGCGGTAATTAACGAGTACCTGGGCGCACACGACCGATAGGACAGCATTGGCCACAGGCAGAACGGTGGGGACCAAGGGCCCGGTGGGTCTGGATGTACACTTCCTGGAACACAGGTCTCCCGTGTCTGAGATCACCAGCCCCGAAAAAATGTCCTCAAAGTACAGACCTCTTAAACTGGAGCCTGTATGGAGCTGGCCCGCTAAAGGATGGTGGTGAAAAGTTAGGCAAAGAATAGTTGTGGGGGTGAGACTTCTATCACCCAAATGACTGAGAGTGGCGCTGCTTTCATCATAAAGTAGATGCAAATTCGGGGAGCAGGGAAATGGTGTGTCAATTCTGGGGCACTCTGATTAACACCGGGCATGGAGCAAGCAAGATTCTCCACCCACAAACTGTATACTTTTAAAAGTCATTGTCGCTTTGGGCTCAGATCCTAAGATTTCAAGAGCCAGTTTCCTATGGCGAGGGAGTGGTCGGAGAAAGGAATCAGGCGAAGGCTGGAACTTCGGGGTTCTGGCGGACGGGAGGGAGGGGGGGGCGCGCCGCTGGGCGCTGTCCATGGTGCTGGGAAGGAAGCAGCTTCTCTTCGTTGTACCCAAACCAAGATCAGGTGTGAAAAGGGGAAGATAAACCAACAATTCAGGCGGCAGGGAATTTTTTAATTCCCGCAAATGTGAAAAATACGCATGTGGTTGTGTAATTTAAACAGTAATCTAGGAGTGCTCTGCTCTGTCTCCCAGTCGGTACTGTTTAATCAGACAGCAGCGTTAACTGGTCATTAGAGGGTGGAGGGTGGTTTTCTCCTTAAGATGTTCCATATTGCAAAGTAGTGTAATCATCAATTTTTGACGTACAAAGTAAAGAGGAAGGCGGGAAGAAAAAGGGTGATTTGAGACTTTAAACATATCCAAAGGTACTTAGTTATTTTCAGATTTGATAGGGTATAAAAGCAGAGCATGACTTACTCTGCTAGGTAACATGGATGTATTGAGAAATTATTAAAACTATATAGATCCAATTTCATTTTAATAATTCTCCAAACTCTACGCTGGCCAAATGCTGCAGTTATATTTTTGTCAGCAAGAATAACAAGAAGCGAGTTACCTATTGTAGTGTGTGTGAGAATTTAAAATGGCTAAGATTTCATTGTAAGTTCTAAAATGGTACTCTAAAAGCTGCAGGCTCTTAAAACAAATTTGATTTCTTAAAAGACAGGCGGCCAGGAAGAGAGTAGGATGCAGATAAAAATTATTTCAAAATGGGGATAAAGAACTAAATGGAAACATAACCTATTTAGTAGGTGAATCACACTTTTGTAAAACATACACACACACAGAACTAAAAATATATCCTGTTACACTCGTGTATAAAATATATGACTTTTTAAAAACAAAAGTGTGTATATCCATGTATCTACAAATATATCAAATTATGTAACAAAATTTCAGGCAAACTATTACCTATGCTTGGTCAAACCAGAAATATGAAAAACAGGAACAAATTTATCTTAATTGTGTTAATCATGAAAATCTTAGCCTTGGAAACTTGAATCCATGTGACAATGAAGAAGGAAAAGGACAAACATTCAAACAGCTGACACAATGATCAGCAGCAACTGACAGCAACTCATTTGATATTTGATATCAAGCACTAGATCAATATTTGTGAGATCAATGCAATTTTAATGGTTTTTCTTTTGAAACTGTATGAAAGCCAAATCGTGACACTCTGTGCTAGGGTTATTTTTAGAGCTGGTTATTCCAGGGGATGATATTAAATAATTTATTGAGGCAAAGGAAAAGAAAAAAAAACCCCTAAAACCTCCAAAACAAAACCACTACAACAAATCCATCAATATTTCTTTAGTTGGTAAATCCTTATTATCTAACTACCTAGAGAAGGTGTGAACATTTATTGGAAAAAAAGTCATTTTTAAAATTATGGCTAAAATAAACAAGAAAAGAAGACTTTGGAGAATTATTTGGAGGTACATGAATATGAACTGGATCAGAAATACCTTTTTCACTCACAATGGGATTAGGTGGTACTTAAGCAAAACTAAATGAAAATGATAAAAAGAAAAAATCTAGGCCTTTCAGCTACACAGTCACTCCCTGCATGTGGGGAATTCAGTGGGAAATAACAGATTTTTCTATGTCTCAGGCAGAGTAGAAAACTGAGAGCCCTATCTGAAACTCATACACAGCAAGGTTCCTACAAATGTCAAAAAGAGGGGAGAAAAAGTAATTAGGTATATGGTATTGTGTTCTATTTTCCTTTGGAGAGTTTATACCTTAAAAAATAAAATGCAAATTAATCTAACTCAGAGGCATATTGGTCCTCAATCCATAAATCTTTAAATAGTAATCCAGGAGGATTCTACACTTTATTTTTTAGCCTTTACTGCTTGGACAGCAGCGTTAACCCATGTGCCTACCAACTCATTTTGATAAAAATGCTAAACTTTATTTATTTGTTTTTACAGATTCAGTTCTGAGGAACTTTCACCTCGAGGAATCCAAGACCTTCACCAAACAGCAATTTCTGGGGAGGTAGATGATGGGGGTGGTGCAGAGGGAGTACAAGCAGGTGAACATTTCAGTAAGGCAGTAAGTAGGTGAGATGCTGTGATTGTGGATAGTGCTCCTGATAAGCAGATGTTTAAGATTTCAGACTAAAAGAGAATGAAAATGTCATTTATTTGTAATTCAACTTTTATTAAAAAAACTTGGGGGAAGTTAGTTTTTCACTTGAGATAATAGGAATATTTTAGGAAATTTCTAATGCCTGAACTGAACACCTCTCAACTTTGTTCAAGAAAAAAAAATACTTCAAAGCTATGCAATTCTTAAATTTTTTTCCTCAATGTCTCTTTTTTCCTAATATTTTTCTTGATGGTAGTGAATTGCCTAATAATGAAACTGTTAATATATTACAAACAGATCACTTCAAATAAAAGGCAATGCATTATATGCTTTTAGTAGTGAAATTCATACCCAAGTCCTTTTGCAGTAGGCTTAAATAATGCACCTGGTATATTCCTTAAGTGCCTAGGTAAAGACATGTTTTCCAGGATTTTAATAACTCCATAACAAACAGTCACTCTCTGCATGTGTCTCTATGCTCTATTGTATTTCAAGTCTGGCAGATTGCCTACAAACCAGACACCAACAGTTTAAATCAATTTTTCTTTAATGAAATAAAGCCAACCTTACACACAAATACACATTACATACAAACAGAATTTACAGACACAAATGGACTCGAGGCATTTAAAAATATTTATTATAATGCCTTGAAGCATTTGAACATGAATCTATTTAGAAGAAAATAAATTTCCAAACAATCCTGGTGATCAACATACATTGAGCCCCTACTATGTAGCAGGCACTGCAAGGACATACACATACTGTATATAATGTTTATTTCTGGTGGGATGGGTATACATACCACACAGATGGGTGTGTATATGAATATATGTGTGTGTACACACACATAAATGCATATATATTTTTTTCTATTAGGTCTTTTTAAAAAGCCCTGAGTTATCTCAAAGAAGGAAATCAACTTTATAGTCAATTGTAGTTAATTGAGACTTCATTTTGACTCATCATAATTTGACCACTAATTTTTTTCCCCATAGCATGGACAGTACTTAGAAATTCAAAAGTTTAGTGTTCCAAAAATGCTGTTCTTCTTAAGCCACTTTGAAGTAATGCTAGTGAGTCTAAAATCCAGATCTACATGTTAATCTCTAGTTTTGCCTTCAAACAGAATTCAGTTACAAAGAACTTGGAAAGATTTTGAATCTATTCAGAAGAGGAAAACTCTTTAATTTTCTGAGGAGTAAAAACTCCCCAAGAAACTTCATATAGCTTCTTAGATTTTGCTTAGCATACGTGATAAAACATTGATTGTTGCAGTTTGGTGACCCATGAAATTTGGGGGTTAGTTTTCTCTTCAGACCAGAGCATATAATTATGCAAATAAAGAGCTGTCACTGATCTAGTGAAATACTCACAAACACATGCACTCTGAAATTGGACAGAAAAGTGAAAATGGTTGGTGATGTGATGGTGCCATGGTTTGTTTTCCTGCCAAGTTTCTATCCAAGTTCATTATTCAAATTGTAAACTTTAAAAAGAGACATATCATTCTTGGGGTGTTGGTTGTCTTTTCATTTCAGATTCTTTGTATTGGTATTGCAGGCTGGTTACAAAGTACAGTTCAACATTATTTTATCTATGACAATCTCCCATATTACCCTATGTAATGGCCAAGGAAGAAAAGCTGAATAATCTAGAAAGATGCAGGGCCTCCCTGGATTTCTTTCTAGAAACATGTTTCATCCCTGTTTCAAACAGAACTCAACCCAACAATACAAAGAATATAGTGAAATGTTGTTCATAAATCTCAATGCAAAGGGCTGGGAAAAGTTGCCTGGAGGGCCTCATGGATTAAGTCAAATTTCCATTTTCAAGTTTTTACATTGAAGGGGAAAACACTGGTCTCTGCATGGTATCCACTTAATGGTCAAACTTTCAGAACAACTTTCTCCTACCTAGCAATTAAAGCCCACTATATAATATTTGGTGACTTTAACCTTTATGGTTCATTTACAATTACCACTGTCTAAAACCTTTCTGCTAAGAATTAACAAGAGTTCTTCAATCTAACTATGCTCTTTGGCATGGAGGTCTCCCAATTCCAAAGTTACCACTGCACAGGCTGTTGCATAATTTTAGATGTCATGGAGAGTACCACTGATGAAATCTGAGAAGGCTCATGTCAGACCACTGACTGCTAAAGACATCACTACATGAAAGATCAGTGGTGTGAAACTTTAAAAACATTGACCCAAATGAATCAATTAAATCAACATTCATCCCTCCTAAGTGTGAGGTTTAAAACTATCATTGTTGCTTTTTTTAAAACTCTATATAGATTTCAAGATAAACGCTGGAATGCTTTGATGGCTACTTCTTTTCTCAAATCTCCGTTAATCGACTTTGTGCTATTTCCCTCTTTTCAACATCTTCCACTTGGTGTACATTCTTTACTTTTAGTACAGTGCATGACAGTTGCAATGCTTTAAATCTAAAACCGCCTAACAAAGCTGACGCTTTAGGTAGGGTAGCTTTAAGCTCTGTGAAGTGTTGATTAAAAACCCTTTCCCAGACTCAAACTGATCTTTTTGGAGATTAATAGAATATTAGATAAAAGGAAGACGAACAATTCAAGAGACTCCCACTCAGTCACTCTATACAAGGAAGGAAGGAAGGAAAGTATTCAATTTTTGAAAAAGAGTACCTCCTGGAGTCTTTTATTTTATAATATTACAGCCCCTAATAAGTAATCATAAAATAACCACCACTATTATCCTTTTTATTTTGCCACCCATATTTCAAAGATGAGAATGTCTCACATTTATTTAAAGAATTTTCTCCTATAGAGGGTTGGGGAAAGTTTTTGAGAAATATTTAGACTTTCTGTAATAGTAATCTTTCTTAAGTGAATTGCAGGAACCTGTCAGTTTACAGTTATAAACTACGGTTGTTAACAGGAAACACACGTGTTTGGATTGGGACTCCAGATAATCCAGAGAAACATGTGAAAAAAATTTAACTTATTAGCCTTGATAATATAGTTAATATATTTTGTCATCCAAACTCTCTCAAAGGAATTACAGGTTTTAAAGAAGGAAAAGCAGTAAAATAAATGTAAACATGTTATTTTCAGATTAGATGTAATACATCAAGGACTGGTATGGGGACTTGGGAGTGATGTAATATTACCAGACTCCTTTTGGAAAACACATTTCTTTACAGCATATTAAAGTATATTTTATAAAATCATACCTTAACAATGGGTTCAAATTTCTTTGTAGCTAAGGATATTTCAGATATTAAAAACAAACACCTTTAAAAATGTTGGCTTTGTGAAAGGTCCCAAGCAAAGAGTAAGTGATCAAGTGAAGTTAGGATGTTACCTTACAGCAACAGTAATAGAAATAAAAGCAACTACATGGTTTAAAATACTGATGAATGCTGTTCCATCAGTGTTTCTGCTTTTAACCTCTACACACAAATAAATGAACCTCTGAGCAAGAATAATACGCTGCTGCTTGTTGGGAAAATTGTTTTTATTTTAAAATGGTAAACAGAAATATATAATATATATGAAACTCGTGTGCTTTACTTTTTTCCTTTTTGTATAAACAATAATGCAATCCAGGTCAAAGCACAAGGCAGAAACCTGAGAAAACAACAATTATTACAAACAGATCTTCTTCCCCCTTCAAATATCCATGAAAACTTTTAACGGCTGCATGGTTACATACCTTTATACAGTTCTAAAGCCAGTATTTTGAATGTCAGATTTATCAACAACTCCTTGCTTCCCATTCCATTTGTTCTAAGAACTGAGTATATAATTTTTAAAGAAGTCTATATCCTAACTTTAAGCCACTACTGTCCTAAAAACCTGTCTAAAGAAACCAAAATGGGTAGCAGATAGAGCAGAAATACTGTTAACACTTGTCACCTCTAAGCAGGCGGGCTACTGCCAACTGATTGTTGTTACTCCAGGAAAATGGAGGTGGATGATATTACTACATTTATACCAACAGACACATAATCAACAGGTAAAAAAAAAAAAAAAAAAAAAAAAAAAAAAAAAAAAAAAAAAAAAACCAACCCTACAGTACAATGAATCTTATCACTTATCAGCTGGCAGTCTCCGGCGGTTTGCCTAGCTCTCTCTGGGTTGCTGCAGCTCAGATCCACAAGTAGAAATTACATATGCACAACTTAAGTTTGCAAACAGCTCCCTATGGATGGTTAAACAAGGCTAACAACCCAGTAGTTTTAAAGTATTAAAGGCAATTAAACAGTGATTCACTCTAGTTGCAAGTAAAGGTTTTCAAAAAGACAAGCGAGAAAACCGAAGAGAAGGAATAGGAGTGATCTGGTGTCTAAGCCGAGAACATTTACTTTGCTCTAATTCAGGTGCATAAGCTTCATACATTTAGCACTGCACAAGTACTGGTTAGAAAAAAAAGCAGTAAAATTAGTTTTCCTGTGAATACTTTCATACAGTCAGAACACCACACAATTTATAACACTTTGAAAAACATACTCAAGCCACATCAATTTTCAAATCCTCTCAAAGGAAGGTACCATTATTGTATACAGTTCACCATTACTTCTAAAACAGAAGAGACTGCAGACCAACATGCTTGACATTGTTGGAGTTACACATACTAAGTTATCCAGGTGTGGATAAAATGACGTTTTGATTTTTCCTGTGTTGTTTCTGCTAAAATAATATCAAAAGGTATATATATATGACCACTGAAAAAAGATCACTTAAATTTGCCATCATTAAAACTATAAGAACAAATGAATGTACTTATATACCAAACACAGATATTATCAGTTTTAAAACTTGCTGAAATCGGTTCATAATATAAAAACATTTTATCCATGAGGTGGTTATTTTAAGTTATTTTTCTGAGGAGTCAGACAGTTCTAAGTCATTTTGGGTACATTTTATCATGTCCTCAAATAAGGCAGGCATATTGTTGCATATACTTTAAAAAAGGATGAAAAAATATTAAATTCAGACCCTCATCTGCTAGAAACAGAATCATTACTAGGTAACTAAATTAATTCAAGTAATTAACTGATAATGTTAAGATTTAATATTTGAATTTAAAAGTCAGCAAAATCTTAACTTATTTTACCTCTTATATTTCACAGTGTTGGCCAGATATTCGCTGGATTAAAGTAACTGTTGAAACTGTAGGGCAAAACCCTAGAGAGGAAGTGGACTACTGAAAATTATGCCATTGTATTGAGAGGAGAAAATCTTTCACACCAGGTCTTTCTTTCCCTTTCTGTTGGAGCAGAAACCTAAAAGAATCATTTTTAGCCCCACTTAGCCTTTCAGAAGGAAAAGGTGGAACAGCACACAGGTTCATTTTCCTGATGGCAGTAAATCCTATCCCTAACAGGGTCTAACTCCATGAAAGCCCAGAATAGTCATTCTAGTTAGGATTATCAACAACAACAAACTTTCTCCACTTTAGGATTTAAAAAGCAAAACAAGTGTGCGATCTAAATTACAATGCTACTGAATACACATTATACATTTAAAAAGTAAAGTCAATTCTAATGGTAAAGTTGGAAGTTCCATTGAAAATGGGACCTTTCACACTTAAAAGATTTGCTCATCATTACATTTTGGTTTAAAGAATCTCTTCTGAAATCAGAGACTTGTGTAAAATCTCATATTTAAATGGCAAGGATTTTCAGCGGTAATGCGTCATTGGTACTTTATAGATTTTTATGCAAAGTTTTTCTTCTGGTCTCGAAATGAAAATAATTGTTAGAGAACAATTTGCACTCCAAAGACGACATAGTACATCACGGCATTCACGTTCTGAATTTAAATTTGTTTTTTCTGAGGAGGTTGAGGGGGAAACTTCCTTAAAAAAAAAAAAAAAAAAGAGGCGTAAGAGGCTCCTCGGGAAAAACCTACCTAGAATGGAAGTTTGAAATCTAGAATAAAAGTCTGCTTCTGTTCGGAGAAAAAAAGGCTGGCATGATTGAGGGGGGCCGGGGGCCGGTGCCAGCAGCGGCTGCGCTTGCAGCGGGCGGTAGGACCGCGCAGACGCCGCTCGCCCCGCAGCGCCGGCGCGGGCTCCGTCAGGGCAATTAGAGGTGCGCCGGCCGCGCGGAGCAGGGCGCTGTCAGCCTTAATCTGCGCGCTGACGGGCCGCGCGAAGCCCGAGCTCAGCCCGCAGGAAGCACGACCAGTGAACCCATATTGCTTTGACAGTTGCACTCATCTAGAAATAATGCAAAACGCTATTTAGATGTATATATCACGACCCTGTGCTCTGGGAAGAAAACAATCTAATGAGGGGCTGGGAGTCTGCTCGCCGACAACAAGCAGTTAGGAGACGTGTGGATGCATGCTCGAGTGTGGTGCCTTGGCTTCCCCTCCCCCGTCTCGCTCGTTCTCCTCTTACAGCTCTTCGTGCTTTATTCTGTGGGAGCGCCGCGTCAGAGCCGGCTTGAGGGAACTGGTCTTTGCCTCAGAGGCTTCGGTAAAGAATTTGAAAATAGACGGGAAGCTCTTCCAGGAAGTTAGCTCGTGACGGTCGGTGCCTGCAAAAAACACAGATTCGATTATGAGGTGGCGTCGCTCAGTGCCAAGGCACAGGCGCCCGCCTTCCGCCTCCGGAGCCCGAGCTCCGCCCTCGGAGCCCGCGTCCCTCGCGTTCGGCCCGCGCTCCGGCGCCCGCTCCCCAGTCGGCGCGCGTCTCCGGGCCGCCGGCGCGGCCCTCCAGGCCACACCTGTGCCCGAGGGTTCACTCTGCCCGCGAGGCCGCGGGCTGTCTACGTCGGCTCACTGCGCATCTCCGCCGGCGGCGCCCGGGGCGGTCCTCCGGAGGCCTCCGCCGCCTCCCGCCCGAGGGCCCTTCCCGCCCCCGACGGAGGACGCGGCGGGGCCACCCCTAGCGGGTTGCCCGAGGCGCGGCCAGGCGGCCCCGGGACCTCAGCCCCTCCGGGCCAATCGAGGCGCTCGGAGGGAAGGGCCACTCCCTCTCCCGCCTCGAAACCACCCACTTCCCCCGGCTCCGCGCGCGCGCGCGGGGATTGGTTTCCCCTGTGCGCGGAATCCGGCATCTTCACCCACCCCGGAGCACCCACGTTTTTCTGCTTCCCAAGAGTATAAAACAAATCGTATTTTTCTTGCTTCTCCCGGAAGCTGTGCCGTTAGACATAATTTGTCTCAGCAAGGTCACCGCGACCAGATGATATGGGATGCTTCAGAAAGGTTCAGATTAAAAAAGAGACTATGCCTGGAAGTGTCCTAGGAGGTTACATTTTTGAAGATGTTAGGGGACAGTTTTAGAAAAGATAAAAAGTGTTTCCAAGCACTGACTACAAAAAGAGCATCTAGGCCTCCTGTTTTGTCAGGAGGAATTCAACTTAGAAAATACAGGTTTAGTTTGTCACTTTACAGGGTTATTTTATTTTACCACAGCTTCTTTCTGTTGATGGACAGTGTTTTTCAAGTCAAACCTCCCTTCAGTTTAACACAAGCAAAAAAATAACAGTGATGTAGCCATAAGAACAGATGAGGATATTAATCGGTTTCGACTCCCTATGATAACATCATCTTACCAGTCTCTTCACAACAATTTTTTAATTAAAAAATAAAAATAATAACGAAGACTCTTTGAAACAGTTGAAATCTCTTCCTAGATCACTTAATTATGCAGAAAGATACTGCCTGGAAGTCTTGGGATTCAGGGCCTCTGTCTGATACTTTAACATTGTTAATGATAATTCTTTAGTCTGTAATAGTAGGTCATTGCTATGGTTACTCTACAATGGTGCAACACTTTGCTTTCCCCTTCAGCTATTCGCTGAGACCTGGTAACCACATTTGTTGCCTAGCAACAGTTTTGTGACAGTATCACAATCTGGGAGTTACAACAATAAGGATGCTATGGCTGCAGTCGACCAGAGAGCAGAAAGCTACAGTCTGTGCATGGGACTTAGACGTGGGAGCTGGCCCTACTAGAGAACCCCTATCTTTATAGGTGCCCTCACAAGGATGCTCTCTATCTTCTTCTCTTCTGCAATTTGGCCTTATGAACCTGAATTGGGAACTACGATCTTGTGTTGAAATCATATCCTTGAGAAATATCCTCCAACACTACTGTATTCAGATTTAAAAATGAGGTCATTTATCTGCTTACCCATTTTGGGAAAATTTCAATGTTACTCAATGGGAGAGACAGATTAATATAGGTTTACCCTGGCAAATCCTGAAGTGCCTGACTCAATTTTGACAAGTCTTCACAGAATTCTTGGGGGAAAAAATTATATATATACACGTGTCTTCCTACATCAATAGGTGTGCAACTTTCAAGTTCTTTAAAATATATGTAACATCCAGGTATTTGTTATTATTCTATTTTTCATTGATTTATTCATATGATGATCTTATATAATTCTTTAGAATTTGGAGGCATTTATATTCTCCAAACCCAAGTAAGCAGTTCTACATATGCTCAGACAAACCTACGTTGGGTATATTTGAAAGGGGCCTAGTTTCTGGATAGGTTTATGAAATTTCTGTTCCTATGCTATTGTGCTTGCAAATCTTGTTTCATTTCAATTATAACTAATTGCACTTATAATGATAAGATGCCTCAAAATCAATTGTATTTCTTCCTTTTGAAAGACTGTTCTCAGATGCATACTGCATGGCAGCAGTACCCACCCCCAAAACAATAAAAGAAAGGGGGGAAAAGGTGTTAATTGTCTTCTTTTCCTTTCTCATTTCCCATGCTTCCACACTCATTTGGCATTTCCTCCATAGTGATCACACTTACACTTACTAGTGTTACTAAGGCTATGATCAATTTGTAAGCTTTCTCAGGGAATTCTTCTCATAATTCCTCCCACCCCTTGAAAACCAATTCAATCTAGGAATCTAGAGGGACCTAAGGAGTCAATGGTCTGAAGCAATTTTAACTCCTTTATTTTTTCTTTCCTGGTGACAATCTTTCTGAAGGATGAACAAATTTCCCTGGTGATAAAATCACGACAAAGGCTTTTTAGTTTTAGCTTATGATGACTCTCTGCTTGATTAGTCCTGGGTTGCAAAGACCATAGTCCCTTCAGATAACAGAATACCTGTACTGGCTCTCAACATTTAGCCCTGCTATTTAAGAGTATAAATAATGAGAATGTGTGCTCTATCAGAGGAAGGGAAATTGCTGGGAGTAAAGGCAATAAGCAAAGTGGGTTAGAAACTGAACTACAGAGAACCAAGTAGGGGTAGGAGAATTCTCTCTAATAAACTAAGTGACGTAAAGTGAATATTTTATACAAAAATGTAGTAGTAAAATGAATATTTTATACAAAATGGCTTTCTTTTCAAAATAGGTTTTTAATAATTTTATTACAATAGCAGTTGGAAGTTAGGTAATTGCATATCCACCTGGGGCTGCATATATACATTGCAAGAACATGTCTGGAGATCATTTTTGAAAAGTCAGAGCCAAAGTTCAGTGAAAATATTTACAAATTAATATGAATATCTACCCATAGCACTGCTTAGGGAATGGGAACTTTTGAGAGCAGCTTTCTAGTAGTTAAAAAATACACCACTTTAGGAAAAATTATTCTATCAGGACAGAAACACCATTGCATTATCTATTCATAAAAGGCTATAAAAGTGGTAAATTTAGGCCAGTCAAAAAAGCAGCCATTTATTGATAAACCGTAATGATGTGTAGGTAATGTGGAAAATCATTTAATAATAACATAACTAATCATGTTATTTGAAGGATATAACCATGATTCCTAGACTCTCCTCTAGCACAAATTTACTCTAATCAAAAGCTCTTATTTTTTTTTAAAAATATTTTATTTATTTAACAGAGAGAAACATAGCGAGAGAGGTAACAGAAGCAGGGGGAGCAAGAGAGGGAGAAGCAGGCTTCTTGCAGATCATGACCTGAGCCTAAGGCAGTCGCTTAACCAACTGAGCCACCCAGGTGCCCCCAAAACTCTTCTTTTTAGGGACTATGAACTTGTTTCCACTTTCCAGACCCCCATTTTTCTAATCTAGAGAGGTTCCTGCAGTGTAGGAAGTAAAGGGTCTCCCATATTAAATATCTGCCATGTTCACAGGGAAAGATTTTTGTATCTTACTGAGATTGGCAGGCTTGTTTTTTCTGGGTAATTCACCTTTGGGGAAAATTCAGTTCCCTATTCCATAGAATCAATTCAGTATCAAAATAAAAAGTACAGCAGTGCTTCATTAGAAAAAAGTGCCTTTGTTCAGTCTCAGTAAGTGATTCTTTTTTTTTTTTTTTTTAAGATTTTATTTATTTGACAGAGAGAAACACAGCCAGAGAGGGAACACAAACAGGGGAAGTGAGAGAGGGAGAAGCAGGCTTCCCGCCGAGCAGGAAGCCCTATGTGGGACTCGATCAGGGATCATGACCTGAGCCGAAGGCAGTCGCTTAACCAACTGAGCCACCCAGGCGTCCCTCAGTAAGTGATTCTTAATGGGCATGGTTGTGGCTTCTGGGGCATTTTGGAAATTTGTAGGGATATTTTTGGTGGTCAGGATGATTAGTAAGAACTATTGGCATTTAGAAGAAGGAGGCCAGGGAAATCCTCCAATTGGAAATCCTCCAATTTGCAAGGCAAAATGAAGAACTGTTTGCACCACACATCTTCCTTCCTCCCTCTCCTTCCCTCCTTCCTTCCTCCTTCTCTCATTCCCTCCCTCTCTCCCTTCCTTCCCTCCTTTTCTTTCTTGTAAAGATTTATTTATTTGAGAGAAAGTGAGCATGGTGGGGCAGAGGGGGGAGGGGCAGAGGGAGAAGCAGAGCGGGGAACACCACAAGGGGCTCAATGCCAGGACTCTGGCATCATGACCTGAGCCAAAGGGAGATGCTTAACCAACTGAGACACCCAGGCGCCCCCCATGTGTTTTTCAAATGTTCCACCAGCTATTCATGTAGTTGAAAACCCTGTTTATAATTATATGGGTTTAGAATTTAGGTATGTTTAACAAATACTCTCAAAGTACTTTTGGCATCATTTGAACATACACAGAATTTTCTAGGAATCTGACTACTATGTAAACTGAAGAGATTTTGTATTTTATGTTGTTCAGAATATTAATAAGAGTGGTTTATATAATTACCTAGAGTGGACTACCCTATGAGAAAAATCTCATCACCAATGGTATCACTGCCCATGAAACTTGAGTCACCAATAAGCACACCCATATCAACCTGCATTTGTAGCTGTTGAATCCATGGTGATTTATGCCCAGGACTAAGTAACTGACTACTATATGCCTTCTTATGTAGATTTTCTAGAGCACTTAAAATATTGATATGCATATTATTTTTATTATGAGTTTCTTTTCTTTTATTCCTTCTATGTGTTAACTAAAGCATTATAATAATTTAGCTATCTTCTAAGTAGGTAGATCATGTTATTTTTAGAATTAATTTCAAGATAGTAAAAGTACTAGGTAATATTTGTTTTAATGGGAAGTATTTAGATGACCAAATGTCAGCTTAAATAAAAATGAATAGTTAATTCTTTTAAAAATATTATAGAATAATTTTCCTTTTAATCTGAACTCTATCTCTTTTATCTAATATAGAGTAGAAAAGGCCTTTTATTTCTCTTACTGTTTCTTCCATAAAGACTGTTTGTCAATGATGTTATTCACTGCAAAATAACCAAAAGCGAGGGGACAAGGGGATCTTCCATAAATACTACATTGAATATTTATCCTTTACCCATACTTGTTTTTTAAAAAAATGAACTGTAGCAAATTTCAAGGTGGTAGAGATAGCACAAATGGTCAAAGGAATTAGAAACTTAAGGTATGAAGTATGAGACTGTAAATCATATGGGAAAGATTAAATTGCTAAAATGTGTCATTTGTTTTCCCCAAAGACTATATATTTTTAAAAAGTGTCTTGTAATGGAACTAAGAAAGAGGGAGGCATTTAGAAATTAAATTTATATAATAGCATTTAGAAATTAAACAAAAAATGGTTGGAAATAGTACTGAGAGTGGAATGCTCAAAGAATAGGCTAAGAGAGAAGAAAACATTGCTGTATCTTCTGTCTTGTCTATTCCCTTTAATTCTTCCTGTAATGACTTCCATCCAAGTGTTTCTTACAAGTCTGCCTTGTCCACACTCCTCTTCACTTGATCTTAGTGCTTACATTTTTTTGGGCAAAAACGATGCCAAAATATGCTAGTGAGTTAGCAGCCAAAATCCTGATGTTTACTTTGGCAGATGTAGGCTAGTCTGAAGCTGTACCTCATTTTATGCTGTAGATGTCTTAAAAACTTCTATGTAAATAGAATTTCTGTAAATAGAATTTCTTCAAAGGAAGAAGTGGGTTATTTACCTCTTCAACGAATCTTTTAATAAAGTGAAGAAAAGTCTGGGAAAGCAAATAATCATTCTTCAAGAGATATTACACACACACACACACACAGACACACACACACACACACCACACATCAAATTTGCCAGAGATGAGGTTTACTAGTAGAATGATGGACAGTTCTCACCAAAGAGATAATTTAGAAGAATTTCTTGGTCAGCTATTTGCTATTCTAATTATTGCTAGTTGCCTTATTTTACATGGTCCTAGACCAAAAGGTCATGGAATAATTTCAACAATCTATGCATAATTTACATTTTACGGTCTGGTTTAGAATAGGGAATGTAACCATTGACAGACTCATTTTTGAATACAAAACATAATTTTTATGTCTTTGTTTTGGGGCATAGGAAACTAGCACATGTCCCTATTCTCTTGCTGACATTCCCCAATTTCGCCCCTTCCACACACACAAATTTTTTTTTAAAGCAATGGGTAATGAAAAAATTTTGTTTCCTAAGATAAAGGGGGAAAGAAAAAAAAAACCCTAGAAAGATATGAAACATTAATATTAACAAGATAACATGTCTATGATAACTTCAAAATGACAAGGTTTGATTTTAAAAATTGATCTTTAACAAGAAAAAGAAATATGGGCAATTAGGAAGTAATGAAGACCCTGTCAATATAGCTATGTTGATAATAACAGGTAAGGGAATTCTTGAGAAAATCTAATTTATAAAAATCAAGAGGTCTGTAATATGCATTATTGAGTCCCACTGGGATTAACTAATGAATTTATGAGCTTACCAGCAGTTATTTTTAGAGAATTATAAAGAATTAGAGAAATACCAGAGCACTGAAAAATAATGTGCCTTCTAAAAAGAAATAAAATATAACTACTACAATTCATTTTAAAATAAATTCTAGAGCTTCTAAGGAGAACATTAACCACCCTTCCCCCCACCCCCAGCTTACCAATATTTGAACAGAGAAGGGCTCCTAATAGAGACTTTCCCAAATTAGAAGTCAAGAAAGTGTGAGACTCAGCCACTGTTTAGTGTAGTAAATGGAGTGGGGTGGGCTGTTCTTTGGGACTGTGTGAGGGAAATGCCATGAGCAGCTTAGTAAACAAGTTGCATTGTCTTGTTAAATTGTGTAAGAAATAGGCAAATCTCTTTCCATCAAATGGAAAATGCAATACCCGTTAAAGCTGAAATTGTGTTGAGACCTGAAGGCAAGTTGTCAAGCTTAACCAGAAATAAGATACAGGCTGAAACAAAGACATAAATTCAGTGGTAGAAACTTTTGGGTCACTTGTAGCTTCTGGGCATCCTGTCCTTTCCTTCAGCTTCTTTTCTAGATCTCTCATCTATAGAAGGGGAGCTGGGGTGGTGTGGGCGGTGGGTACAGCACAGGGCATCTTTTTTTTTTTTTTTTTAAATCTTTTTTTTTAAGATTTTATTTATTTGACAGAGAGAAACACAGCCAGAGAGGGAACACAAGCAGGGGGAGTGAGAGAGGGAGAAGCAGGCCTCCCGCCGAGCAGGGAGCCCGATGTGGGGCTCGATCCCCGGTCTCCAGGATCATGACCTGAGCGGAAGGCAGTTGCTGAACCAACTGAGCCACCCAGGCGCCCCACACAGGGCATCTTAACACCCAGGAAACAACTCTGGCCAGCCGACTTATTCTCAGGCAGAGTAGACAGCCTGCAGTAGCTGTGGTTCTCTGGCATTAAACCTAGAAGACCTCTCTCTCTGTTCAACTGCCTGTTTATTGTCTGTCATCTGCACTAGCATAAAAATGTATTCATTTTTATTGCTTCAATTGCCTATCAAATCCAGACAGCTGCTGTAGAAGTGCTTTCTTTGTTTTTAATTCTTGCCCCAAGTACTACTCCTACTGTTGCCACAAGGCCTGACCTGGAAGGATACTGTTTCCTTTTAAAATTTGAGCCCGGGTGTGTCAAATGCTCCCCTTTTCCAGTTTCCCTTTGTCATTTTCCAAAGTAACTTTACTAAGGGGTAGTAAGAGGACAGAGTCTCGAACAACGGAATGCAAAAAACCAAAAATACTGTTATTTCTCTAAGTACAGGTTCCTAATTCTATTATTCCCAAAACAATTATCAGCAAAGAGCTAGCAAACTGGACTCCATTTTATTTATTTATTTATTTATTTATTTATTTATTTATTTATTTATTTATTTATTTATTTTCTGGACTCCATTTTGTTTGTTTTTATTTTTTATTTTTTAAAGATTTTATTTATTTGGCAGAGAGAAACACAGCTAGAGAGGGAACACAAGCAAGGGGAGTGAGAGAGGGAGAAGCACGCTTCCCCCAGAGCAGGGAGCCCCCCATGCAGGGTTAGATCCAGTGACTCCAGGATCACGACCTGAGCTGAAGGCAGATGCTTAACCAACTGAGCCACCCAGGTGCCCTATGGACTCCATTTTAAAACAGTTCTCTGCCCAACAGGGCTGGTACAACCCGACAGGTACTGTCAGGATTCCCTTTCTCCTGGCTTCTCTGTCTGTTACTAGATAGATACCTATGACTTATGGCTGCTAATGGTGACTCTGCCTTGTATCAGGGGAAGGGCAGGAGCTGGGGAGAGAGGAGGAAGGGAGGGAGAAAGAGAACGAACTACCAAATACTTCACTTATTTCAAAACCAAGCCAAACCAAACTAAACCAAACCATTTACTAGTTCAAATATTCAAATTTTTTGTGGTCCTCCTTTCTCAATCACGGAGTCTACTCTACATGATATATTCTGTGGGCAGATAGTTTTTCCAGAAGTTCTGTGATGGATCGATTAATTTATACATTCATACATGTATTTATTATATGTCAGGCACTATTTCTTGGGGCTGAAGATGCAGTGGTGAGCAAGATCTATAAATGCCCCACTCTTGTAGAATATATGCTAGTGCAGACAATAAACAAGTGAATCAGCGAACATGATGATTTCTGAGAGTCAGAACACTGTGCAGAAAACACGGCAAGGGGATGTGAAGAGAAAGAAGAAGGAAGATGAGGTGAGATGAGGAGAGATGGTCACCCACTTACAAGAGGGGAAGACTTCTGACCTGAGACCTGAATGGCAAGGCAGACAAAGGTTTGGGGGCAGAGTGTAGTAGGCAGAGTTCTGGAAGACTGGGAGCAGGTGCTCTGAGGAGGAAAGAGCTTGTCACAGTTGAGGAACTGAAATGCTAGAGTGACTGGAGCGCTGTAGGTCAGTAGGAAGTGGTAGAAGATGATTCAGAGTTGGGCAGCCTCCAAGTCATAGGAGTTATCAAAGGCCAGAGTAAAAGGTTTGGATTTTTTTTTTAAGATTTTATTTATTTATTTGACAGAGGGGGGGGGAGAGAGAGAGAGAGAGAGAGAGATATCACAAGTAGGCAGAGAAGCAGGCAGAGAGAGAGGAGGAAGAAGGCTCCCCGCTGAGCAGAGAGCCCGATGGGGGATTCGATCCCAGGACCCTGAGATCATGACCTGAGCCAAAGGCAGAGGCTTTAACCCACTGAGCCACCCAGGCGCCCAAAGGTTTGGATTTTATTCCAAATGCAATGAAAGGGCTATTCGCAGAGTTTTGCGGAGAGGAGAATGAAATCTGACTTGTGTTTTAAAAAGGAATACAGGCTTGTAAGTGAATGGTGAATGGATTATGGGGAGTTAGAATAAAGGACTGCATTTATCCTGATAGCATTTATTGACTCCACCCACCTCTACAGTGTTCTCTGGGGCACATTCTTCTACACACTTTGGAGTATAAAATCCCCTTACTGCTAGTTCACCTAAATAAATTAATGATATAGTAATAGTAATATGCAGTAAGAGTTGAAAGAGACTAATAAAATAATATTTCGAAGAGCTGAATACAAAATAGAATTGAACTAGAAAAAGCATTTTCCTAACAATTTTGCCCTTGTGATTTATGCTGATACCTCTGCTTTCTCGGCCCTTAGAAGCACTGTTGTGTGTGGTGGGAAGGTACTAGGAAGGCGATTATGCTGTCACAGCATTCCATTTCTGCAAGCAATCCAGAGGAAACTGCTGGGCTTACTCTTCACACAGGCATTTCCACTGAGTTCTTCCTTTCTATGAATGGACACAACATTCTCTTTAACTACTCCAGCTCAAAGCCTCTCAGCCATCTTTGATTTTTTTCTCCTCCCTTGTTTGTGGTCTTCTGATCCAGTTACCAAATCCCAACAATTACAAAGTTTTTCCAATCTCCTTCTCCCTTTCCAATCCCTCTGTTATCACTCTAGATTTAATAACCTATCGTTTAGGTTCTTGAAACCTTCTCCTAACTCATTTCATTGCCTTCAACCTCTCCTCCTTTATTTTGTATCTTGCTTGCTACCAGATGAAAAATTCTAAAGTATCATTTGTGTCATATGCCTCTTTCTTTGTTCCAAAAATATTCAACAGCTCTCCACAATCTATTAAATCAAATAGAAATTCCTTAATATGGCTTAAAGCTCTCTATTATCTGGCTCCAGCCTTCTTTTCTCAGTTTATTTCTCATAAACGTTCTCAGTCGTTTATTTCTCATATAAGTATCCTCTATCCTCTCAGCCCCGCTCAATGGACATTTTTAAAACCTTTTTGAAATCTCAGGGACTGGACATCTGTGATTCTGAAGTTCAGCCAGAGAAAAAATTATCATTGTAAAGTTCTGAAGAGGCAGGAGTCAAACTTTACTCATTTTAAATGCAGATTGATAAATATACCTTATGTTGAAGTGTATGTTAGCTTTTGGAGTTAAGAAATAAATTCCTCTCAAATTGGAATATAATGACAGTTGGATAGGATACTCCATGACTAAAAGCTGAAGGAAGTAGAATGTTTTTCTTGCTCTTTTCAAAAAACTGATGAGGTGATGATCCACAGTCCATTAGCAACCGGTTGATAAGCACTGACAAATACTCAAAGTATCTTCCAGCTCTCTTTAGCTAAAATGTTGTGCTCATCTAGTAAATACAATTTGCTAGCATCAAAAAGAGGTTTAGATAAGTGTCAGAACTGAGAACTCTTAGAAAACTTTAACTGTAATTGTTCGAGAGCTTGTATTCCCAAGACGTAGTTGGCTTGGTCTAAATTTAGATGCAGATAGAAACATACCAAATATAAAAGAGTAAAGGTGTGGAAAGGACCCTGGATAAAATTCTATCCAACAGTTTCATTTCACAGGTAAGAAATCTAAAGTTAAGGGAGGTTGTGATAGGCACAGAGACATTTTGCCCTAATATCATCAATATTTACAAATTTCACTGTACAGTCCTCCGCTCTACCAGCTGAGCTATAGAAGGGTGCAATATTTACAAGTTAATAAGACACTGAAATGGTAAAAAATTTCAGATGTACATCTGATCGCTTTAAGGTCCAGTTCAATATTTACTTCCTCTAATAAGCTGTCTTTGGTTAGCTTTACCCCATAGCAGCTACTCCCTTTCTTTATGTTTCAGTACCGGGCATATAGTAGATACTGTACTGTCATACACCTGTTTTGCTTAACTAGTTATTTCATGCATGAAAAACACCTTGCTTTATCTCTAAATCCTTTGGTGGGGAGTAATGCTTCAAAACATGTTATCCCAGAAATCATGGTTGAGGATTAACAGATGTTTGTTAAGTAAACAACTTCCTGGAACAGAATTCACCAGAAAATTGATGCTTATTAAATGCTATTAAATCTAATAAAGCATGGAATCATAAAGGCTTTTTTGTGGTTTTTGTACTACCTTAATGATAATTCCCATTTTGAAATTGGGGAAAAGGAGTCATACAGAAGATTACGGAAGTAAAAACTTGTGAATTTAGAAAGCAAAGTGTTACTGGTATTCTGAATACATAAACTACTCTATGAACTTTTGTAACCACACCTTCATTTGTATTGCTTTGTCAGGCTTTAAAAGCAGATATGTTTGTGGGGTGCCTGGGTGGCTCAGTTGGTTGAGCAACTGCCTTTGGCTCAGGTCATGATCCTGGAGACCTGGGATCAGTCCCGCATCAGGCTCCCTGCTCCGTGGGGGGCCTTCTTCTCCCTCTCTCACTCCTCCTGCTTGTGTTCCTGCTCTGGCTGTGTTTCTCTCTGTCAAATAAACACAATCTTTAAAAAAAAAAAAAAAAAAAGCAGATATGTTTGTTTCGCAGTCAGCAGAAGGAGGAAGAAAGCAGACAGGAAGGAGGAGGTAGTAAAGTAATCATAGATTGCCCAAGTCACTTAAATTATTCGGAATTATACTAAAGCCTATAGGCCAATTTGGGGAGAACTGATATATTTACAATACCAAATCTTCCAATCAATGAACACTATACATTTTGCCACTTATTTAGATCATCTTTAATGCTTCTTAATGAGGCTTTATCATTTTCTCCATAGAGAATTTGAATTTCATTTTTAGATTAATTAAGCTATCAGAACACTTTTTATCTTGAGATAATTGTAGATTCATAAGCACTTGTAAGAAATAACATTCATCCAGTGTCCCTTTTATACTTTTCCTCAATAGTAATATCTTATAAAACCGTATTATGAGAGTGCTCTAGTTAAGATACAGCGTATTTCCATCACCACAAACGTAACTCATGTATCCTTTTATAGCCATGATCACTTCTCTTCTGGCCCCTCCCTCACCCCTGGCAACCATTCATCTCTTCTCCATTTCTATAATTTTGTCATTTCAAGGAAGTTATATAAATAGAATTATACAGTCTGTAACATTTTGAGATTGGCTTTTTCATTCATCTGAGTTCTTTGGACATTTAGCCAGATTTTTTTGCATCAATAGCTTGTTCCTTTATATTGCCGAGCAGTATTCCATGGTATGGATGTACTACAGTTTGTTATATCATTCACCTCTTGACGGATATCTGGGTTGTTTCCAGTTTTTTGGTTATTATGAATAAACTGCTATAAACATGAATCGACAAATTTTTGTGTGAGATAACATTCATTTTTCTGGGATAAATTCCCAAGAGTGCAACTGCTGGCTACATATTAGTTACCTGCTTAGTTTTTTAAGAAACTGCCACACTATTTTCCTGAGTCATTGTACCACCGGATGGTCAACATGTCAATATAACTGAGCTCCAGGAAAAACTTGGACATCAGGCTTAGGTGAGCTTCCCTGGTTTGCAATACTCCACACATTGTTGCTGAAAGAAGACAGCGCTGTTTGTGACCTGACTGGAAACTCATCCTTGGAACTTTCCTACACTATGCCTTACATGTCTGACTTCCTTGACTGATTTCAATATGTACCCTTTTGCTATACTAGACTGTCACTGTGAATAGAACAGCTTTCACCGAGTTCTGTATTTCTGGCAAATGATCAAAACCGAAGGTAGTCTTAGGGACACCCAATTGCAGTTGGTATCAGAAGTTACAGTGGTCCTGGGGATTCTAGAATTTTATATCTACAAAAAAGTCTTGCTGGGATTTTGATAGGAATTATGTTAAACCTGTACATCAATCTGGAGAGAAATAACATCTTTACTATGTTGAGTGATCAAATCTTCAAACATGATATACTTCTTAGCTTTATTTTTTAGTACTACATATTTGGTGACACTACTATAAATGGATCTTCAACTACTTGTTGTTGGCATATAGAAACACAATTGACTTTTGTATAATCATTTTGTATTGAGCAATCTTGCTAAATTATACATTTCATCCAAAAGATTTACCAACAGATTTTGAATTTCCTATATAAACCATCATATCATATGTGAGAAACTTCAATTTTTTTCTTGATCTTATACCTTTTATTTCCTCCAATTATAAATTAAGGAAAACTTTTAAAATAGCCTCAAGTGTATTTATACCACTAATTCTTGAGATGAATAAAATATCACATAAAGCCAATTAATATAAATAACATAAAACTGGCATGAAATGACCACATTTTCTATTTTGATGGATTTCTTGATGTTAGACTTAAAAAAAAAAAACAAAAACCCTAGCCCTGTCAGGAAATGTCATCCAGTTACTCACTGTTGGTCATGAAAGCTTTCTGTTACCTTAAAACAGACACTGACAGCTTCTGGAGTGTCACTTATGCTCCTAACAATGTGATTTCTCTTCATCCTAGTTAGTAATGTAGAAATAGACTATTTTTGTTACCTTCAAACTCCAAGTCTACAGTTTCCTTCATGCTGTCTGGTAATACTTCAATTTCCTTACCAGTTCTCTTCCCCAAAGGTTGCCTCTCTGAATATCTTAAGAAAACAAAAAGCCCCGGGAAGATGCACTGGTTTTTAATTAAATACAGATATTCACAAATATGTAAACATAGCAAATTCCTACTATGGACTAGTTTAGAAAATGACATGGAAACATATTAGACAGGACTGATTACTAAATACCACACAATATTTCAGATTATCAGGACAGGGAAAATTCATGAGCACTTAAACTAACATTAAGTTCTACTAGGGACTGATTTACAATAAATATTGAATGGAACCAGATATGGCTTAATAATTACTAGAAAGATTATGAAAATTATTTACAATTGTAATCCTTCCTGCATTTATACTGAACTTTGTCCTAAAAAAATTAAAAACTCTAATTGAGCTTTCCATATAGATTTTTGTGCCACGTCCAGAAGACTTTTAGGCTGAAATTTTTCATTATTGCTCATGGAACTTCTTCCCAGGAATTAAATCTGCTTCTGGGTTTGTAAAAACTTTTTTTTTTTCTTCCCTTCCCTTCCTTTTTCCTTCCTTCCTTTCTCCCTTCCTTCCACTTTTTCCTTCCTTCCTTCTTTCCTCCCTCCCTCCCTCTCTTCCTTCCTTCCCTTCATTACTTCCATCTTTCTTTCTTTCAGAGAGAGAAAGAGAGAGACAGAGAGAGGAGGGGGAGAGGGACAGAGAGAATATTAAGCAGGCTCCGTGTCCAGTGAAGCAGGACTTTGAGATTATGACCTGAGCCGAAATCCAGAGTTGGATACTTGACTGAATGAGGCACCCAGGAGCCCCTAAGTTTGTAGAAACTTTTAATTGAGGTTTGAGATGCTGTAATGGATGGAAAGTATATTTTGTATGTGTTAATGTGTTATAGAATTTGACAAGTACCTCTTTGTTTTGTAACAATTCCCACCTCTTTGTTTTGTATACTTGTTCTAAGTAACATTATAAATTTAATTATAATTTAATTATACATATAGTTAAAAAGTCCTTCCCCTCAATATTTATTTATTTTAATATTTTATTTGTTTATTTTATATAGAGAGTTCGAGCAGGGGGAGGGGCAAAGACAGTGGAAGAGAAAGAATCCTAAGCAGACTCCACACTGAGTGGGGCTTGAGCCTAGGATCCTGAGATTTTGTCCTGAGTGGAAATCAGAGTTGGGCGCTTAACTGACTGAGTCACCCAGGCTCCCCATTCCCCAAGTATTTTAAAATCAGGGTGAGAATTGTTACTTGGATCTTGTTAAAGTAGCAATGGATAGGCATTATTTCTTGATGAATCTCAAATCTATCCTTTGGGTGTCACTGATAGGTGGACAGAATCTATTATTTTACTTCTATTCCAGAGATAAAAGTTAAAAAGTCATCCTGGTGGAAAAGCCCGTGAATCCACTTGCAAGGTTAACAAAGGTAGAGGATTAATCTGTACACTAAAAAAGAAAGATGCTAATTATTCAAAATAAGATGCCTTCTGTTAGTCAGATTTCAAAGCTCTGGGTCAACAATTTACATTCATTAGTAGAAAAACAAAGACTGTGGAAAACTTCCTTTTTAAAGGAATTCGTGACTGAAGGAAAACCTACATTATCAAGACAAAAGTACTTTAGGAATCCCATTAATAAAGAATGCTAAAACCCATATACTAGAAAAATGTTTACAAATTGTGAAAAGAGGGGCTAAAAGTTATATACCTTTACAGTGATTTAATAGTGAAAAAATTTAATAATATCATTATGTAAGAAAATACTAACAGAGTTACTTTTGCTTGTTTGTTTAATAGTTACGTATCCTATTATTGAAAAAGGCATCTGAGATGACATATATAATAGCAGGATAGAAGAAAAAGGAGTGAAGAGTAAAAGGAGTTAGAAAAACAGGATAAAGGCAGGGATAAGGTAAGATTAATACATAAGGCTGATTAATACAAAGACCTGTACAATTGATGGATGATGATCAAATTTGATTGAGCTTCCTATTAACCAATACAAAGAAGATTATACAATGGATCACGATGTACTATAGCTAGGTGGAAAAGCAAACCAGGTGTGAAGAACAGCTGTTTTTTTATACTTGTGTCCATAATGCAGACTTACGCTACAACACTACAGGGCAACTTGGGAGAAATCACTCAGAGGACACCCAAATAATGTGCTTCCGGTGACTTGGTAGTCTGTAATAGTCTGGCTTGTTCAAGAGAATAATTAATCACGTCTAAAGGAATGGAAAAAAAATTTAAAAATATTTTATTTATTTATTTGACAGAGAAAAACACCTGGAGAGGGAACAGAAGCAGGGGGAGTGAGAGAAGGAGAAGCAGGCTTCCTGCGAAGCAGGGAGCCTGATGTGGGGATCTATCCTGGGACGCCGGGATCATGACCTGAGCCGAAGGGGGAAGCTTAATGACTGAGCCATCCAGGCACCCCAACTCTATTATTTTTAGGTAACTGTATTATTTATATTTTTGCCCAATGATATTTGAGCAACAGAAAGTCTGAGGTTACATTCTGTGGCAGACATTGTGTTTCCTATTTTTGGGGTCATAAATATGCTTTAATATCTACTCCAAAGGTTATAAAGTCTAACTAGGATATGTGCCTGAATAGATGATTCCTCAATAAAAAATGGGGGCTAACGGAGTGCCTGTGGGGAGGAAGGGCCAATATTTGCTAAAAAAAATTCTTTTTCTGACTTCAACAGATGTAGAAGTAATTATAAAGGTTCCAGATGGAATAGCATGTCTGTGAAATTTCAGCCTAGGTATTACTGTAGCTACATATTATTACTAATAAGTAGCACAGAGAGGGGTGCCCTGGCTGGCTCAGTCAGTGGAACATGCAACTCTTAATCTCAGAGTCATGAGTTCAACTGGCATGCTGGGCCTAGTACTTAAAAAAGATAGCCCATAGAATGTGGAGATTTTAAAAATTCACTTTTAAGCTAGGAGGTTTAAAGTTGTAGTATGGTTGTAATATGTATTCCTAATGATTATTATCATCATTAAGAAACAAAAGTTAAGGAGCACCTGTGTGGCACAGTTAAGCACCCAACTCTTGGTTTTGGCTCAGGTCATGATCTTCTGGTTGTGGAATTGAGGCCCACCTCCATCTCTGAGCTCAGCATGGAATGTGCTTCAGATCCTCTCTCCCTCTCTCCTGCACACTCTCTCCCTTTCAAATACGTAAATAAATCTTAAAAAAAGGTAAAAATTAAAACAACTATTTCCTGTGTTTCTGGCATTGGACTAAGCACTTTATCACACTAATCCATGTAAACCTGGGAATTATGTTTGCAAAGCAGGTGGTGTTGCCCTATTGTGCTGTTGAAAAACCTGAAGTCTGAAGAGCTTATGGTGCTTGCTAAAGGACACAATGCTAGTAAGTAAGAACATAAGCTCTATGCAGGCAGGGACTTTGTTTTGTTCACCCTTTACTCCTATTGCCTAGGGCTGTGCCTGACACCTAAAAGCCTCTGCATAAATACCTGTTGAAAGAGTAGAGTCCAAATGCCAGACTATTTAACTCTACACTACAGGGCTACTAGGGTATAAGCCCATACAAGGTTTCACTTTAAGGCAGCTGATCCCTTACTTCTTTCTTAGTAGTGAGCCCTACTGTGTTGACTTCTTTCTTAGTAGTGAGCCCTACTTGTGTTGACTTCTTGTTTCTGTAAGTTAAGTGGATAGCTATCATTGGTATGCCAGTGTAGACTTTTAGAAGACATTTTGGTGCATTCAAGACTTTTTTTTTCTCCATTTTTATACTCTTTTCCTGAGCTGGTAAGCTCAGCTAGATCAAAGAATGGGTTTGAATGCTAAATGATTCACCTAATTTTATAGGATAAATATTCTATATATATCACAATATAGAGTGAATTCTGTAAAGGGTTCAGGAATGTTCACAATTACCCTCTGTTGACTAGAGGGGGATAAACCTGGAACATATGGATGCTTCAGCAAAAGAATAGCTCAAACTGGCAAGCATTTTTCTTTCCAGTAGGCAACCAGTATGCCACAGGCAAAAAAGAATACAAACATTTAATGCACTTTTTTATTTAATTTCCATCAACTCTCTTCTCCTTTCCTCATTACCTCACGAATTTAATCTCTTCAAGCCAGATGAAAACTTGTTGTAAAGACCCAGTTTTCTTTCTCTCTCTCTCTCTCTTTCTTTCTTTCTTTTTTTCCTTCCTTCCTTCCTTCCCCCCTCCCTCTTTCTTTCTTTCTTTCTTTCTTTCTTTCTTTCTTTCTTTCTTTCCTTTTTTTTTTCTTTTTTCAGATTTTATTTATTTATTTGACAAAGAGAGAGAGACACAGCAAGAGAGGGAACACAAGCAGGGGAGTGGGAGAGAGAGAAGCAGGCTTCCTGCTGGGCAGGGAGCCTGATATGGGGATCAGTCCCAGGACCCTGGAATCATGACCTGAGCTGAGGCAGATGCTTAACAATTGAGCCACCCAGGTGGCCCAGACCCAGTTTTCCTGGTTAGATTTTTAAAGGTGGGTGTTAAACAGAAAAGTTAACATAGGAGCCATGTCACCAAATAAAATGATGACCCACATCACAGTGATAAGCTATGGAAACAGCTAATTCAGTACAGAAATAACTGCTAATGTCATAGGTTAGTCCAGGACATTTAAAAAATCTGTGTATCTGTTCTTTCTTTATACCCGTATCATTATCTTTCTTTGCTAAAAAAGCATCTTGAATGTGTCTTGACTGAGGAAAGATGAGCATTTGCTCTCAGATGACTATGGACAGCAAACTTTCATAAAACATAAATGCAACCCTATTGGAGAAAAAGCTTCAAGGTCATTGTTTCTAACTTTAGATAGCCAATCAATAGGTCATTTCCTAAACAGAAGGTTTCTGTGCAACCACTGCACAGCAGTACTTTTAACAAGAACAATTTTTTTCCTACATAGTGCAATAAGCTTGTTGTAGACTTACAACATTCGCAGAATGTTGTAAAAGAAATCTTGTAAGAGAAATCTTCACCTTTACATAAATCGCATCTCTTCCTCACATGAAAGAGCAGCCAAAAGGATGAAGGGCAGTATAGCCTCACTGAAATATGCTGAATTGTAAAAATCTAGATTCTCATCTTTAAAGGGGAAATAGTGAAACTGTTAAGAATCTGGGATGATACAATGACACTGACATTTAGTATCTACAATAATTATTAGAGAGCATTTTTTGAAAATTTGGGACTGGTTTTTGCTTAAAATCTAAATTTGTATTTTACATCTGTAAGTCAAAACACACATTGACTTTGTAACTGATACTACTTCATCCTTTATTTCAGATTTACACCGGACCTAAATATAACCGTTCAAGTTTTATGGCCACAGAGAAATATCCAACTTATTTAGAAAAGTGAGTGTCTTACCAACTAAAGTTATATTTAAAGAAAGCACTTCTAGAAAAAAGAGTTTCATTAAAAGTGAGTGTTAATATTCATAACTCTGGACTTAAAAATTCTTTTCTCAAAGTTCAGACAGCCTGTGGACAGTCATATTACTTCATAATTACATATTTAAAAGGAGTATTACATATTTAAAAATTATCAAATTATAAAAGAAGACAAATAAGGGGCGCCTGGGTGGCTCAGTTTGGCTCAGGTCATGATCCCGGAGACCCGGGATTGAGCCCCACATGCCTGCTCGGCCGGAAGCCTGCTTCTCCCTCTCTCACTCCCCCTGCTTGTGTTCCCCCTCTGGCTGTGTTTCTCTCTGTCAAATAAATAAAATCTTTAAAAAAAAAAAAAAAGAAGCAGACAAATAAGATTGTATCATTATGAAGTATTGGTAATTCCTCACTTTGAAAAATTACCCCTAAAAGTGACTGGAATAATCCTACAGGCAAATCAAAATTTGTGGATTAGGGGCACCTGGGTGGTTCAGTCGTTAAGCATCTGCCTTAGGCTCAGGTCATGATCCCAGGGTCCTGGGACTGAGCCCTGCATCGGGCTCCCTGTAGTGTGGGAAGTCTGCTTCTCCCTCTCCCACTCCCCCTTTTCGTGGTCCCTCTCTCACTGTGTCTCTCTTTCTCTGTTAAATAAATAAATAAAATCTTAAATAAAAATCATTACTAAAAAAACAAAAAAATTGTGGGTTAAAACTATTTTAGATTTTCACAAGGGGAAAAATAAGAATCTTATCTCTTAATCTATATAGTGACAGCTATTCTTATATTATTCAATAACCTATCAAAAAGAAAAAAAAAAGAAAAAAATTCTTGCTTTTAAATGAAGTCTCTGGTTAAACCATTTAAGTAGTGAAGTTTTAGGTCCCAGAACAAGACTATAGAAATTTAAAACTGCTAGAAATGTTGACAGATGCTTAATTACAGTGTTACATATGGTGGAAAACATACACAATTTGAGTGGATATTTTTATGAACAATTATTTAAAACAACTTTGGAAATAAAATTCATTTTATGTCATTCTTAATAAAAATTATTCTGTTCAGTCAGTATTTTTTCTATATTTCTACATACCTAAGATCATCATGATTTTGCAAATAAATTCAAACAACAAGATATTCTTTTGGTTAGCATCTCAGGTTCCAAATTTTCTTTTATTAAAAATAACATAAAATTTAGTGATAAATTATGTATGGTGATGCGATTCTGATGTTTTAGATTGAGAAATGAAAAGCACTGATTTGAATGTATGCTAAGAAAATGAACCCGGAATTATTAAATTTATAAATAAATTTTATTTTAAAAATAACTTTAGACTCGGGGTGCCTGGGTGGCTCAGAGGGTTGAGCCTATGCCTTTGGCTCAGGTCATGATCTCAGAGTCCTGGGATCGAGTCCCACATTGGGCTCTCTGCTTGGCAGGGAGCCTGCTTCCCCCTCTTTCTCTCCCTGCCTCTCTTCCTATTTGTGATATCTCTCTCTGTCAAATAAATAAATAAATCCTTAAAAAAAATAACTTCAGACTCACAAAAAGGTCAAAGAAATAATACAGTTGGCTCCTAAATACCTTTAACTTAGATTTCCAGTATTTAAAAAATATTTGTCATAATTGTTTTTATTTATATATAATTATATAATTATTTGTATACTACATACATATGCATATACACAAATACACTTTTTTTTCTGAGCTGAGAGTAGGTTGCAAATATCATTCCTTTTAGTATGTGTTTCCTACCAACAATGAAATTCTGCTATGTAAGTACAGTTATCAAATTCGGATTTTACATTGATAGGTTACTGTTTTACTCTACCGTTTGTTTGCTGATTTTTGCCAGTTGTCCAGATGGCACTTTTACTGTCTGGTACAGAATCTAGTCCAGGATCACAGAATGAAAACTATGAAGGCTTAATAATTATTTCCTTTTATTTTCATGCATTTTTACAGATGTTTTAAAAGATAGTTTCATTTGGTTTTAATTTGAAACTTCAGAATGACACTAATTCTATTACTATGGTCTATGAGAGTTTTAGTCAATTATCTGCATAAAAACATAAGAATATGATTAAGATATTCCTGTTTCGGGTTATATATCTACCAATGAGTAACAAATATTCATTTGACTGCATTTTATAAAGAAGCCTGCAATTCAGAAAGAAGAAAATTCCTCACTATTTCAAGGCATGCATTCCTGGGATTTTCTTGTTATAGCTTTTGGAAGGTTATCTGAATGAAAATTTAAGAATCAGTCAAGCATTCTATTAGCAAAGAATTCTAGTAAAATATTTCTTTGATGGAGAGGAGACTGAAATCAGTGACTTAGATCAAGTTTCTAACATTTTTGAGGCTTATATTCATTATGACAATTTTCTTTCATTCCCATTAGAAAATACAGAATTAACTGCATACATTGTTGCTAATGGCCTAGAAATAGTTTACATGGCTGTACTGAGGGACTTAAAATTTAAGATCTATTTCTGGCTACTCTATCAATACGCATGAAATTCTAGATAAGCCACTTAACTTCAATTTGTCCCAATTTCTGTATTCCTAAAAGCAGAAAAAGAAATTTTTGCCATATAAATAAATTGCTAGGATTTTAAACACTTAATCTAGTGAAATCGTAATATTAAATGTATCAAAGATTACAAGGAACATGATAAATATTATATAGAGTAATGATAAACAATTTGACTAGGACAGCAAAGAAAGGATTTTACTGTTTAACCAACATTTGTAGGAAAAAGTAGAAAACACAAATAAAGAAAAAAAAAGAACCATGGAAATTACCAGTAATCCTACCAAACAGAAATAACAAACTGGAATATATTATTTCAGACCTTTTTTCCTATACATAAGCATACATATTTGTTGGTTAAAAAATGCATTACTTTAAGAATACAAAAGTTAACCATATTTCAACACAAATACATTAAAAAGTATTATACTGAAGCTTCTTATTCTAGTAATCAGTTAACCATTGGTAACAATGAAAAACTCTGAACAAATTATAACATACAGCTATTTGATGGTACTGAAGAAAAACCTAAAGCAGATAGAAACTGAAGGAGATTAAACCTTTCAAATAGTTGGGTAGCTCTTAACCCAAAAGAATTCTTTCTGTAAGGTAGAGAGTGGTTAGAATCCAAGAAAAGGCTATAGTTCTTGGCTTTAAGTGTCCAGAGATGGAGTTGGGGATACTGGAATAACTGGAAACTAGGAAGGGAAATTCGTGGGGGGGTAAAAAGAAGGAGCCAACCAGAGAGGGGAAGTTCAGAATCTGTGTACAAAAAAAATTACTTTCACTTTTTTAGTTGAATTCTGAACTGTGCTTGCAGGGAGAAGACTCCAAGGAGCTCTAGAAGACTACAACTGGAAAGCTGAATAAGATGAATAGAGATTGGGTGCCTGGGTGGCTCAGTGGGTTAAAGCCTCTGCCTTCAGCTCAGGTCATGATCTCAGGGTCCTGGGATCGAGGCCCACATCGGGCTCTCTGCTCGGCGGGGAGTCTTCTTCCTCCTCTCTCTCTGCCTGCATCTCTGCCTACTTGTGATCTCTCTCTCTGTCAAAAAATAAATAAATAAATCTTAAAAAAAAAAAAAAGACTAACAGAGATTTAAGCTGTTGCAGCCATGAAAGAGAAAGTTTAGGGTTTCAGTCTTGTCAAATTAAAGAAGCTGCATTAACACCCTGGTCTTTCCACTGTCAAACCGAGAAAGAGAAAAATGTGCTAGGTTTAAGGGATTGCCCTAAAACTAAGGGGAAAACTCACCATAACAAAGTGCTAAACCACATCTGAAGAAAGTCAATGTCACTGACAGAATCCAAAAACCCAACAACTCACCACCATAATGTCCATATAATAAAAACTTACTAGATATGCAAGAAAAAAAAAAACATAAACTGTGATCCAAAGTGAAGGGGTGGGAGTGGGGGACAAAACAATAGAAATGGACTTAAAGATGACTCAGACATTGGAATTAGCAAACCAAAAAAAATTTTTTTTAAAGGTTTTATTTATTTATTTGACAAAGAGAAACACAGCTAAAGAGGGAACACAAGCAGTGGGAGTGAGAGGGAGAAGCAGGTTTCCTGCTGAGCAGGGAGCCTGATGTGGGACTTGATCCAGGTCTCTGGGATCATGACCTGAGCCAAAGGCAGTCGCTCAACCAACTGAGCCACCCAGGTGCCCCGGCAAACCAAAATTTAAAGCAACTATTGTAAATATGTTCAAGAGCTTAAAGAAATGGCTCTAAAGAGTGAAAGGTATTTTAACAAAAAAATCAAAACCTTAAGAAAAAAGTCAAGTGAAAATACTAGAATTGTAATGTATAATATCTGAAGGGAAAATTCACTGGATGGCCTAATATCCAACTGGAGAAAGCAGAAGAAAGCTTCAGTGAACTTGAAAACTCATTAACAGGAATCATTCAAGCCAAAGAACAGAAAGAAAAAGATCATTTAAAAAAAAAAAGAAAAGAAAGAAACAAAGCCTGAGTGATCTGAACATAAAGTCACTTAATTTTTGTGTAATTGGAGTCCAGAGGAGAAGAAAAAGGGAACAGGGAAGGAAAAACATTTGAATTAATAATATCCATGAATCCCAAATTAGGTGAAAAACATTAATTCATGAATCAAAGAAGTCCACCAAATGCTGAAAAGGATATATAAAAATAAAAGCACACAGACACAACATAGTAAGACTACTACTACTCAAAGATAAAAAGTCTTGAAAGTAGCAGGGGTAAAAAATACAATACATAGAGCAGAATGATACAGAGGACTGTTGATTTTTCACCACTAACAATGAAGGTCAGAAGACAATGAAACGACAACTTTAAAAAACTGAAAGGAAAAAAAAATACCTCATCAACCTCATCAACCCAGAACTCTATTTCTAAACAGGAAAAAACATTTCTTCAAAATTAAAGTACTCAAGTGACCAAGGAGAGAAATGCAATTATCAAATAGTTTCACTCATAAGGAATTGCACGGAGGACCATAGCAGAAGGGAGGGGAAACTGAAGGGGCAGAAATTAGAGAGGGAGTTGAATCATAAGAGACTGTGGACTCCAGAGAAACAATCTGAGGGTTTCGGAGGGGAGGACAGGGGAGGTATGGGGTAGCTGGGTGAAGGGTATTAAGGAAGACACATGTTGTGATGAGCACAGGGTGTTATATGCAACTCATGAATCATTGAACACTACATCAAAAACTAATGATGTACTACTATACAGTGGCTAGCTGAACATAATAAAGAATAAAAAATAAAACTTTTCACAACTATTAAAAAAATTAAAGGAAAATATTAACTATGCTGGAATTAAAATATACAAAAAGGTCAAATAAGACATTTTCAGGTAAGCGATAAAAGGCAGAATTTTGGTCAGCAGGCTTGCACTAGAAGACATACATGCCAGAGGAAGTTCTTTAGGCTGGAAGGAAAGAATACCAGATAAAACTTCAATCTACAACATATGCCCAGTAATGGAAGTGGTCAAGAAAAGGGCAAAAACAAAGACCATTTTTTCTTCCATTAATTAAAAAAAATACAATGGAATCATTATTATTTATTTATTATTATGACAGAATCTTTATTTATTTATTTTTAAAAATATTTTATTTATTTGACAGAGAGAAACACAGCCAGAGAGGGAACACAAGCAGGGGGAGTGAGAGAGGGGAGAAGCAGGCCTCTCATCGAGCAGGGAGCCCGATATGGGACTTGATCTCCTGTCTCCGGGATCATGACCCGAGACGAATGCAGTCGCCCAACCAACTGAGCCACCCAGGCACCGTATGACAGAATCTTTAATACAAAAATTACAACAATGTGTTTGTGGTTTTAGGGTACACAGATTTAAAATATATGCCAACAGGGGCATGTGACTCTTGATCTCAGGGTCGTGAGTTTGAGCCCCACGTTGGATGTAGAGATTACTTAAATAAATAAAACTTTAAAATAAAACAAAATACATAACAACAATAATGAAAGGACAGAGGGATAAACGGAATTACAATGTTTCAAACTCCTTACATTTTATATGAAAATGTACAATATTAATTCTAAGTAGACTATGGTAAGGATACACAGATCAACCTTAATCCCTACAGCAACCATTAAAAATAACACAAAAAGGCATACTAAAATGACTTTTAGAGCAAGTAAAATAAAATACAAAAGAAAGGAACAAGAAAACCTGTACAAACAGGGGAGACATAAACAATGATATTAATAGCTACATGAAATTTAAATGGGCTACTTAACTCCAATTCAAATACTAAAATTAAAAAAGTTACAATACAAATGTTGGTGAGCATGCAGAGCAACTCAACTAGAACTCTCAAAGGATTATAAAATGGGACAATCACTTTGGTAACATGTTTGACAGATTTAATAAAATATAAATATATATATTTATATATATGTCATGATTTAGCACTCCTATTGTTAGCTATTGATCTAATAGAAAACAAATGACTACAAAAAGGCATTTAAGAAAATGTTCACAGAAGCTTATTCATAATAGCCAAAAATTAGACACAGTCCAGATGTCTATCAACAGGAGAATGGATATAGAGATTGTGATTTATTCATAAAATGAATACTACTTAAAAATTAAAATGAATGACCTAGTATTATACATAACAATTCAGATGACTCTCAGGTAAAAGAAGCCAAACACAAAAAAGTGTATGCTCTAAATGACATTTATGTGAAGTTTAAGAACAGGCAAAAAAAAAAAAAAATCTATGGAGACAGATTATAGCTCATTAATCTACACTGTCCTTTCTCTTTTTCGATAATCCTCAATGATTTAAAATTTAGCAAAAGAATATGTCTATATTAATTGGATGGTGTTTGGTAACACTACCTCAAAAAGATGAACTCATCTACTAACCTGTAGAGAAAAGTCTAAAATTACTGTTAATAAGATTACAAAATCACCTTATTTGCTTATAAGATGGTGACATTTTAATCATGTATTCTTGGTGACTCTCTAAGTAAGGAACTTGTCAGATCAACATGGTGTTATTTTCAACATTTACAGGTAATAGTTCTGGTTCTTAACAACTTGTCGATGATAAAGACAGTACTGTATGAGCACTTTATCACTAAAGGATTTGCAAAGCTTCCAGAGAATGTTAAAAATTATAGTCCCAAAAGGGCAGTTCAGTAAAAACTCACCAACCCTTTTTATTACATAGACTACTAATATGAGTCATTACATCCCAAGGCAGCAGAACTAATGGGCATATAATAATAATTTAAACTCTGACATTTTAACAAAATATACGACAATGAAGTAACAAAAACAGGCAATGTACCTAATGTTTCCCAAGAAGAAAAAGAGAAAATGTAGTATTTTTTAATTTGAGTTGATTCAAAAGGTATTTGGAGTTCAAATATAGTCTGGGACCAAACTGGCCTCACTCAAAAGAAGTTTTAAATAACTCTTATGCAAGTGGAGAATCCTAGTCTGGCAGGATTAAATGAATTAATGTTCTTCATTTTTCTCCTGGTTTTAGAGGAGGAAATGTCCTGGTTTTAGAGGAGGAAATGGAAAGAAGTAGCTTTGACCATCATTGGCTTCTCCTCCGAGTAGAAATGCTTATTACATTGGTTTAAAACCACCAATTTAAACTAATATTTAATAATCAGGATGGTAACTTTCAGTATCATAAAATAAATTCAATCATTTATTACAGTACAATTTCTTACATGAAAAAATGACATGAATTTCTGTCATCTTTCATTATAATATCAGTTGTTGTCACAGGAAAAGAATTATTTTGAAGGATCTCTAGGATATTGGTTGAACACATTTAGGAAAATTATCAGATTGTTTATTTCCAATAATTTTACATATATTTTATGGAGAGGATTGTGTTCCATGTCTCTTGGTGTAGGGCCATAATGACTGGCATAATGATTATTGCATTTACTGTTTAGCTTATTCAACATTTAACTATTCTTAAAGTTTATTCTGTGGACCTGTGGCTTTGTGGGATCCCAACAGCTGTTGATTCAAGGTTATGTTCAACAGAAAACTCCTAATTGCCGCCTTTCTTGGAGGTTATCAGTGTGCTAATGTGCACTGTGACACACAGAAGGGAGGATTTCTTTTTCTTTTTTGTTATTTTTTAAATTTTATTTTTAAATAATCTCTACACCTGACATGGGACTTCAACTCACAATCCCAAGTTCAAGAGTCGCACGCTCCACCGACTGAGCCAGCCAGGCACCCCACAGGGAGGATTTCAATGTGCACCATCTCCCAAACATACTGGGCCAATGAGTTTTCTTGGAATGATTTTCTGGACTTCTGTTTTACAAAACACATTTTGGAAAATTTTGGTGTAGAGGAAGTACAGATATCAGCTAGAGTTGTAGCAGGTTGAAAAAAAAGGAGAGAAAAGAAAGAGCAAATACTGTTCTAAGTCACTTGTTTCTCAGTGCTCATTTCCTTAACTGTAAGATGCTACATACTAGCTGTACCCTAGGGCAAGTTCTGTAGCCTCTCTTTCATCTGTAAGAATGGGGCTAATAGCAATAATACCTACTTTGCAATTTGTGATGAGCACTGAAGATGACATATGTTAAGAGCAAGTATAGTACGTGCCACATGGTCCTGCTTGAAGAAGGAGGGTGACTAGTATTATTGGAATATTTTGGTAGGACCTATATGAACTGAGGCTTTCTTTGGATTATACAGAAAAAAAGACATTCATTCCCATGTTAACCCATTCCCCTACTTTCATAATACTAACTACTAAGTGAAAGATATTGAGCAGACCTGCTCATAAGAAGCCTGCTTACCTTTCTGGAACCTAGCATTCAGGTTTAACCAAGAAACCTGCTGACCATGGAAGCATTTTGGCACTATTGTTTCCATAGAAAAAGACACTTTTTTTGTGTAGTTCTTGGTATCTTCTGATCTATCTTCACGTGTACTCTTAGATTCTATACTTCTAATAAACCAGTGGGGTTAGGAGAGCAGAAACTGTTCTCTCTAAATCATGGATATGGAAACTGAGGCCTTGGAGAGGTTACATTGCAAACTGGCCAAAGTCACTGAGTTGGCAAATGGCAGAGTCTAGATTCAAACTTAGGTTTTTGGCTTTTGTTGAATATCTGCATGAATGAGTGGCTCAGACAGGGCTCCCTGATTTGGCATTTTAGAATACTTTAGTTCAGTTCAATAAACCTTTATGGAATTGCTCCTATATGTTAGCCACTGTGCTAGGTGTAAATGAGACATTTCTGTTTTTGTCCTTGAAAAGCATATAATCTAGTGGTACTCAGAAAATCAGAAAACAGAAAAAAAAAAGAAAACTAATGATTCTGAATAGCTTTCTGTGGTAGTGACCTCCCTGAAATGCTTTTTGGCACTAGTTCCCCAGAGGTTCACCAGAAGAGAGTTTATGGTGACCACAGCAGGGGCTTCATGTAAGAGCGAAAATCTTGAGATCTGTGGTGAAGTCTGTAGTCCTTTCTGTGTTCATTCAGTCACTAATAATATGCCAGCCAGTAACAGCGAGTGCTGGGGAAGCATTTGGTATGGTGCCTGTCACTCTTTGCTTGAAATACCTTCCCTTCTTTGTGTCCATACTTCCTTTCCCAAGAGATCACAGAAATGTACTTTCTACCTTAGAAAGCTTAGTTTTTGGAACATCATATGAGAAATATGTTTTTTCCTTTCTTTGGCATCATTATATTTCTACTGTATTGTCCTCATTCCTTTTTAGCATCCTCATGTTTCCCCAAATTTATTACCGATATTGACTACTCATTGAACTGCTAATGCCTATTTATTCACAGAATTACTTGAACATGCTCTTGGCATGAGAACCCTCCTTTAAAAAAAAAATCAGTCCTTCCTTGATAACTGCAAAACTTTAATCATAGCCACTTTGCTGTTTAGAAACTTTGCTTTTAAAAATCATTGATTAATTTTCTGACTGAACCTGAGATCCATTTTTCTGTTCTCATCCCTATAGCCTTCTGTTGTTAAAAGACACTGTTGATGACTTTCTCACTGATGGGTTAGCCATAGCATCAGAATCACAATCCCATCAACTTTCTACTTTTTGTGTCTGCTTCCTCTTGAAACTCTATTTGTAGCTGTAATGTAGTGGAAAGCACAGCGGCCTCATAGACATAACTCCTGCACCCCTAGTTATAACACTTCCTGGCTTTATGATTCTGTGCAAATCACCAGGCTGAGTCTCAGTTTCTTCAGGTATAAAATGAAGTTAATAATAGTACCTATTTCACATCATTGTTCTTGAAGACCCCATGATATGAAAATGTAGAAGTATTTTTATACTTTCTGAAGCACCCTCCAAATGGAAATAATTTCCATTAATATTAATACTGAATGGAAATACTAATCTGAAAAATTAACATTCAGATATGAAGGTTTAAAAAAAGTTTTTATTTTAATTCCAGTTAGTTAACATACAGGGCTATATTAGTTTCAAGTGTATGATATAGTGATTCAACACTTCCATACCTCACCCTGAGCTCATCACAACAAGTGCCTTCCTTAATCCCCATGACCTATTTCACCCATTCCCCTGACCACTTCCCCTCTGGCAACCATCAGTTTGTTCTCTATAATAAACGGTCTGTTTCTTACTCTCTCTCTCTCTCTCATTTTTTTTTTCTTTGCCTGTTTGCTTTGTTTTTTAGAGAGAGAGAGAGAGTGAGAGTGTGATCTGGGGAGAGGAGAGACAGAGGGGGTAGGAGAAAGAGAAGCCCAAGCAGGCTCCTTGCCCAATACAGAGCCTGGTGTGAGGTGCTCGATCTCAGGACCCTGAGATCATGACCTGAGCCAAAATCAAGAGTCAGATGCTTAACTGACTGAGTCACCCAGGTGTCCTGTTTTGTTTCTTAAATACCACATATGAGTGAAATCATATGGTATTTGTCTTTCTTTGACTGACTTATTTTGCTTAGCATTATACTCTCCAGCTCCATCTAACTCATCATAAATGGGAAGATTTCATTCCTTTTATAGCTGAAAAATATTCCAGTGTGTGTGTGTGTGTGTGTGTGTGTGTGTGTGTGTGTGTATACACACCACATCTTCTCTATCCATTCATCAATTGATGGACACTTGGGTGGCTTCATATCTTGGCTATTGTAAATAATGGTGCTATAAACATAGGGCTGCACATATCCCTTTGAAATAGTGCTCTTGTATTTTCTGGGTAAATACCCAGTAATGCCATTGCTGGATCACAAGGTACTTCTATTTTTTTTTTTTTTATCATAAGGTACTTCTATTTTTAACTTTCGAGGAACCTCCACACCAGAAATATTAGATTATTTAAAATTTTATTTTATTTTTTCAGTGTTCCAAGATTCATTGTTTATGCCCCACACCCAGTGCTCCATGCAATACGTGCTCTCAGTACCCACCACCAGGCTCTCCCATACCCCTTCTCCCTTCCCTCCAAGACCCTCAGTTTGTTTCTGAGTCCAAAGTCTCTCATGTTTTGTTCTCTCCCTGAATTACCCTACTTCCCATTTCCTTTCCTTCTCTTATTGTCCTCTATATTACCCCTTATGCACCACAAGTAAGTGAAACCATGTGATACTCGACTTTCTCTACTTGGCTTATTTCACTCAGCATAACCTCTTCCAATCCAGTCCACATTGCTACAAAAGTTGGATATTCATCCTTTCTGATGGAGGCATAGTATTCCATTGTATATATGTACCACATCTTCTTTATCTATTCATCTGTTGAAGGGCACCTTGGCTCTTTCCACAGTTTAGTGATTGTGGCCATTGCTGCAATGAACATTGGGGTACATATGGCCCTTCTTTTCACTACATCTGTATCTTTGGGGGTAAATACCCAGTAATGCAATTGCAGGGTCATAGGGTAGCTCTATTTTTATTTTTTTATTTTTATTTATTTATTTATTTATTTATTTATTTATTTATTTATTTATTTAAAGATTTTATTTATTTGACAGAGAGAAACACAGCCAGAGAGGGAATACAAGCAGGGGGAGTGAGAGAGGGAGAAGCAGGCTTCCCGCTGAGCAGGGAGCCCGATGTGGGACTCGATCCTGGGTCTCCAGGATCATGACCTGAGCCGAAGGCAGTTGCTTAACCAACTGAGCCACCCAGGCGCCCCGGTAGCTCTATTTTTAATTAAAATTATCTCCACACTGTTTTCCAAAGTGGCTTCACCAACTTGCATTCCCACCAACAGTGTAAGAGGGATCCCTTTTCTCTGCAGCCTCTCCAACACTTGCTGTTTCCTGACTTGTTAATTTTGGCCATTCTGACTGGTGTAAGGTGGTATCTCAGTGTGGTTTTGATTTGAACTTCCCTAATAGCTAGTGATGATGAACATTTTTTCATGTATCTGTTAGCCATTTGTATATCTTCTATGGAGAAGTGCCTCTTCATGTCTCCTGCCCATTTTTTGATGTGTTCATCTTCTTTTTGGATGTTGAGTTTGAGTAGTTCTTTATAGATCTTGGATACCAGCCCTTTGTCTGTAGTGTCATTTGCAAATATCCTCTCCCATTCCGTAGGTTGCCTCTTTGTTTGTTGTCTCTTTCCTTTGCTGTACAGAAGCTTTTTATTTTGATGAAGTCCCAAAAGTTCATTTTTGCTTTTGTTTCCTTTGCCTTTGGAGACGTGTCTTGAAAGAAGTTGCTGTGGCCGATGTCAAAGAGGTTACTGCCTATGTTCTCTTCCAGGATTTTGATGGATTCCTGCCTCATGTTGAGGTCTTTCATCCATTTCGAGTTTGCCTTTGTGTGCGGTGTAAGAGAATGGTCTAGTTTCATTCTTCTATACATAGCTGTCCAATCAGAAATATTAGATTTTCATGTTCTTTACTTCCTAGATATATTCCAAGACCTTGTTTTTTAGTTAATATCATTTGCATATAAATGATATGTATATATTATATACATCTATATCTGTAGGGATATATGTGTATAAAATATATGAAGTAGAAACTGATTTGAACCAAATTACAGATCAGTTTAACAGTTAGAATTTATTGGTAATAGAAAACTTAATGCTTTCTATTTTATCCATTTAAACATGGTGTCACCTTCAAATATCTCTATTTAATGACTATAGTGAACACATGATTTTTGTTTTCTTTCTGCCCAGCATCTGATTTTCCTTGCATTCCTTAGGGATACACATTGCATAGCTGGTGGTGGTGAACAGGTGGGAAACTTCATCTTTTACATCCGGTGAGCAACGCACAAGGGAAGGAGCAAGAAGTGTGGTTGGACTGTATGTTTCCACTCATTTCTCCTAGAGAAAATGACTCTGTTGGTGATATTATATTGCTCTGTGGTACAAAGAAAGCATGTTGTTCTCAAATAGCTCAATGGTGGGCAGTAGTGGTAACAGGACCAAGCAGCCTCAAAGGGGGAAAACAATTAGCTGAAGGAGAGTCACACTGCTCACTTCCTGCCCAGTCACTCTCCAACCCACTGTCACCTTAAATGTTTGTCATAACACAACTCTTAACTAGCAACTGAAATCATTTATTGTTTTGTTATTTACTAGCTTTTTTGGGGGCTTGCTTGTTTATTGTTTCATACATTCGGACTAAAATGTAATCTCCCTCCGGTCAGGAACTTTGCTGTGTCTGCTGCTGTGTCCCATCACAGTGCCTAAAACAGTGCCTGGCACATACCAGGTGTGTACTAAACATTTGTTGACTGACTGACCAACTGACTGGTAAAGTCTTCTGAAACAGTTGAGAGCTCAGTAAATGCTGAATTGAATTAAAAATGAAATAGAGACATTTTTCTGAGTTACGTAGTTAACTTCAAATGTTGTCCTCTCCAGAGAAAAGAATATACTATTACAAAAAAATAAAAAAATAATTCAAACATTCTTTAAATGCTTTTCAAAAAAATACAGGTGCTAGGTTCTAAATACTAAAATGACAAGATAATGCAGGTTTTTCTTCTAATCTGCTCATAGGTCTACTATTCTCAGGAATCCAATCCTTTGAGTAAAATGATCATAAAAGATATGATTGTTAAAAGCTTCTGGAAATACAAGAAACGTAATTTTAACTGTATATTTGGTTAAAAATGGAATTTGATGCTTCTTCATGGCTTTTGTATTAATAGGACTCCCACTAAAAACAGCTATTCCTATTCTAATTTTAAGGAGTCATGTACTATTCACATTTATTTTGGAAAAGTATGGTAAAAAGAAGAAATAAGACACTGTTCATTATTTTGATCTTTAACATATTTTCACATTTAAAGAGATTTTAAAAGAAACAAACACAAATGCAACAGCCTACACATTTTTCATCTCCCCCCAAAAAAGAAAAACCAACACTACTACCCATAACACTATGGCAGATTTTTTGAAATTTGTTCAGGCATGCAGCTTTAAGCCCTTCAATAATCATGTACATATAGAACAAAACAGAAACAAAAACAAAACAAAAACTGATACCATCATTTAGTGCCTATATGCCAGACACTGATGGGTAGTGGGTGTATAGAGAAAAACAAGCCACAGGGCCCATCCTTGAGATTATAGTACCAATGTCCCCTTGGAGGGAATCCAAGACATACCTGCCTTATTCCGAGTTGTACTGTATGGTAAATGGCATTAAAGTGAAATTTCAATGTTATATGAGAAGTTATATTTGGATGCATAAATTCTGCCTATAATGAAAATGATATTGCATTACAAACATTCTAATTAAATTGAAAGACTATTTGTACTACACTGTACCTTTAGCAAAGTCAACTAATATAGAGACCTGTCTGGTAAAAACAACAGTAACATTTGCCATACAATGTGTACTGTTTCTTTAAAATGATGCTTCTTACTTCTTCATGGAGTTTTAGTAAATATATGGCTATTATCTAAATTAGATAAGTATGAGGAACCATATACTTCTTTCTCTGTGAAGGGTGAATGACCATCTTTGGTTATAGTAAAGTTATAGTAAGTTATGGTGAAAATTAATTCAGTCTTCTATTTGAGCCTCACCACTGAATCATGATTTAATGCTATATTATAGACATTTACTTTATTGTATTTTATTTTTTTCCTCCATTCTCTCCTCACAGGCTTTTACTGTTCATCAATAAAAAAGTTAACCATATCAGTAAAAGAAATTAAGGAAATAATTCTATTTTTAATCCCATCAAAAAGAATGAAATACTCAGCAGTAAATTTAACCAAGGAAGTAAAGAATTATGCACTGCAAATAAGACACTGATGAAAGAAATTGAAGACATAAGTAAATGGAAAGATATTCTGTGCCCATGGAGTCAAAGAATTAATATTGTTAAAATGTTCATACTTTTCAAACAATCTACAGATGCAATCCAATCCTTATCAAAATTCCCAAAGCAGGGCACCTGGGTGGCTCAGTTGGTTAAGCGACTGCCTTCAGCTCAGGTCATGATCCCCAGAGACCGGGGATCGAGTCCCACATCGGGCTCTCTGCTCAGCGGGAAGCCTGCTTCTCCCTCTATCACTCCCCCTGCTTGTGTTCCCTCTCTGGCTGTATTTCTCTCTGTCAAATAAATAAAATCTTTAAAAAAAAAATCCCAAGGCATTTTTCACAGAACTGGAACAAACAATTCTAAACTTTGTATGGAACTATAAAAGGTTCTGAATAGCCAAAGCAACCTTGAGAAAGATGAACAAAGCTGAAGGTATCACACTTACTGATTTCAAACTGTATTACAAACTTAAAATAGTTAAAACAGTATGGTACTGGCATAATGACAGATACAGAGATCATTAGAACAGAAGAGAGAACCCAGAAATAAATCCAAATAGTTGAAAAAATTCAACAAAGAACCAAGAAAATAGTCTGTTCAGTAAATGGTGTTGGGAAAACTGGACAGCTACAAAGCAAAAGAATGAAACTGGACCCCTATCTTACACCAAACCCAAAAATCAACTTGAAATGGATTAAAGACTTTAACATAAGACCTGAAACCTTAAAACTTCTGGAAGAAGACATAGGGGTAAATTCCTTGACATCGGTGTTGGCAATGAGTTTTTGCTTTACCCAAGTAAAGGCATGAAAAGCAAAAATAAACAAGGGCAACCATATCAAATTGAAAACATGTGCACAGTAAAAAACAAAAAACACAAACAAAAAACAAAGACCAATCAAATGATAAACAAAATGAAAAGGCAACCTATGAAATGAAAAAAAATTTGCAGATTACATATGTGATAATTAGGGGTCATGAAGAGGTGCTCAACAGGGAAATGCAAATCAAAACCACAATGAGATAATTCATCACACCTGCTCGAACAACTATCATCAAAAAGACAAGAAATAAAGGTGTTGGCCACAATGTGGAAAAAAGGGAAGCCTTATGTATTGCTGGGAGGAATGTAAATTGGTATAGACACTATGGAAAATAGTATGGAAGGTCCTTAAGAAATTAAAAACAGAACTACAAAGTGATCCAGCAATCCCAATTCTGAGTATCTATCCAAGGGAAATGAAAATAGGATATTGAAGAGATATCTTCACTCCCATGATCATTGCAACACTGTTCACAATAGCCAAGATATATGGAAATAACCCAGGTGTCCATCAAAGGATGAAGAGATAAAGATATATACACACACAGGGGAGTATCGTTCAGGCATGAGAAGGAAGGAAATCTGGCCATTAGCAACAACATGAATAGGCTTTGAGGGCATTATGTGAAGTGAAGTAAGCCAGGCAGGGAAAGACAACTACTGCCTGCTATCACTCATATGTAGAAATCTATAAAAACCAAATCAAACCTCTAGAAAGAGAGAGGAAAAAAAATGGTTTCCCGGGGCTGGGTTTGGGGGGAATAGGGAGAGGTTGGTAAAAGGCTACAAACTTTCAACTATAGGATGAATAAAGTCAGAGGATCTAATGTAGAACATTGTGACTATAGTTAACTAAGAATGTATTAAAATGACATTTGCTGAAAGTAGAACTTATATATTCTCACCAAAAAAAAATAAATATTCAAGGTGATGAATATCTTTAACTAGATGGGAGGAATCCTTTCACTATGTATATCAGATCGTCATGATGTACACTTTAAAATTCTACCTCAAAAAAGCTGAAAAAAATGAAAATAAAATATTTTAAAGAACTAACATCTAAAAAAAAAAGAAAAAAAAAAAGAACTAACAGTTAACTGGACTTCCTGCAAGTACATTCATGGAATATATGTCCCATTATGTTAGTCAGTCTTTCTTGGATAAGAACCCACGTGATTTCATTTCATTTCAATTTCAACCACAATTTTTTCTAGGAGCTGGGGTCATGGGGATTAATAAGACACATGTGGTCACTGACTTCAGGGAGTTTACAATCCAGTGAGGGTAGGAGACACTAAGATAATTCCTTAAATAATGGTTCGTTTACAAGTAAACATGTGATGATTTCTTTGTTATTTATTGCAAGAAAACTATCTTTTCAGAAGAGTGTATATGCTTTTAGTTTTTCTAGTGAAGATTTTGTCAGTTATTATTTCCTTCTCACCTTGCCTGTAAGGAAGGTAGAGATACATTTTATGCTAAATTAATATAATTATCATATCATAGGCTGATGGACAATATTTCTGTCTCCAAGTAGTTTTTGATATTATAAAAATCCTCACTTTAATATTTATGTCTTGTATAAGTCTTATTCCCTGCAGGCCGACCAAGGAAGTAAAGAAGGACAGGGTTTGAGGAGGGGACTAAACTGTACATAAATAAAAATAATTAAGTTTTCTTGAAGTTTTATTTCACAGATACATTTGAAAACCAGAATTGTTCTATCTATCCCCTGTTGTATAAAACAGTATATAATTATTTTAGAAGTTCCAACTCAGAGTTGTTTCTAAATCTATAATGGTACAAAAAAAAAAACCCAGCCAGATATTAATCACTTTTAGACCCATGACAGAAACATGGGACTCATTAAAATCCCATGGAAGTACCATAGAATGTATTATATTAAAAAATCAGAATTTCATAATCTTTTGAAGCTCTGCAGTACTTTAATGGTACTTCTAATAGTGCCTAACACTTGGAAGGGTTCCACAGTTTGGCTCCTATAAAGTGGTTTTTGACAGCAAATGTGCAGGAACCAGAATCTATACTGAAAGTTGAATCTGAGCCACTTAGACATCATGATGTTGCCCAAATGTGAAGTGGTTTCCATTGGCAATACCATAATATCTTCTCACTGAAGCATGAAACAGAGTTTCGGGGACATTTAGCTACCAAAAGAAGCAGACATTATCTAAGCCTTGATCACAGAAAAAAAATTGAAAATGACTTCCTGGCATTCATTCAGTGGAAAATGAAGACACGAAGAAGCCAAATAAAGTTAACAGTTCTAAAAAGAGGCTAGAAATTGTGGTGCTCTAGAGTCTTCATCATCACTGCCATGCTCTTTGATGCCAATAAACGTTTATTGAGCTCTTACCATGTGCAAAGCACAATGACAGGGGCTTTAGTTAAAATGGTCTTGGAGGTCATGGACTTGTATTTTTAAATTTAATTCCAGAGTAGTTAACACACCATGGACTTTATATTATTCTCCCTGCAATTCCCTGTGCCTGGCATAGGGTTTTTGACGATAGCAAATTATCAGTAAGGTGTATGGATTATGTGAATATGACTGCAAGGGGCTTGCAGTCTAACTGAGAGGAGAGAAGTGACTTCCTTGATAGCAGAGGCTGTTATCTTAACCCCTTTATACTATTTCTATCTATGGCAGTGTCTAGCATACAACAGGTATCTAAAAATAGCCAGTTAATCAATAATGAGCAAATAATTTTATAGAAAACATTTACTGAGCACTCACTGTGCTTTAGATGATTTACTATGTTGAACTCTCACAACAGGAAAGTGCTGTTAGCATCTCCATTTTATGATGACATAGCTCAGGTTTACAGGGGTGGGGCAACTTGTTCAGTTTACCCAGATGTTACCTTCTGGAGGCTGGATTTGAATGTAGGTAGTCTGACTGCAGTTGACACTCCTTACTGTCATACTGTAAATATTAAAAAAAAAACCCAATATTGTCATATGGCCTATGGTAAAGATCAGCTGAATGGCAGAGATAGTAAGTCCTCTAACTTTATAATGAAGTGATTACTGAGGACTTCTCAGTTGAGCAACAACTTCCTGAAGAAAGTAGAACTTGAGGTGAGTTTTAAAAGAAGAAGAGTAATAGTTAAATCCTGTGGAAAGAGGAAGAGAAGTGGACAGGGGCGAATGGAGATGCTCAGAATGTATTTGGGGAGAAGAGGAGGACTTATTTGGAGAGAATGAATGAGTTCATGTAGGACAGTAGTAGAAAACTCAATTAGAGATTTAACAGGAACAAGAGAGTGAAGGACTTAAGAATTTGGATTTCATTCTTTAGGCAGAAGTGGAGCCAACAAAGTGTTTCTCACAGAGAAAGAGGTGTGAAAGCTGATTTTTAGGAAGCTATGTAGGATATATAGAGGGTGAGAGCTTAGAGCCCAGGAGATCAGGTATGCGGAGGTGAAGAAGATCTGGACTGAGACAGCTGGCAATGGCAGTGGAGAAAAAAATAACAGACAAAAGAGAAAGAACAAACCAAGAAAACTTGTCTGCCTTGATGATGGAGAGAGAGATGAATCAGTACCTGTGTGACAAATACTGATACTGTCACTGTCAGAAACGGGGGACATTTAGGAAGAAGAGTTGGTTTTTGGATGATTACCAAACTTCTAATTTAAACCTCTTGATTCCTAGAGGTTTAAGGCATTTATTAATCAAATAACTTAAACATTTGGATACTGTTGTAAGCCAGGAACTGGGCCAGATACAGGGACAGAATAGTGAACAGGGAAGATATGGTCCCTCTTTTAACAGACTTAGAGTTTACAAGAGGAGAGAGGCATTAAGTAATTATAACACTGATGAGTTTTATGATGGTGATGAAATAGAGAGTATTATGGGACCATATGGTAGGAGCATACAGAGTGTAGCCTGAGACTTCCTTGAGGAGTGACAATTTAAGCAATGGATCATGTTAATAGTTTGGTTCATAGTCCCCATATCAGACAGTTAAGCTGTGTGATATATAGCACATGTTTTATATATGCACACACACACTCACAAACACACACACACACACACGCTAGAAGTGTCAGTGTTGGTTTCTGCTCATCAACCACCTCTTGTAGCAAAACTAAACTGATTACAGACCTGTTTCAAAGGACAGCAGCAGGGGCATCTTTTTTTACCATACAACCCTGCACCTTCCATCCACAGCTGACTCAAGCCTGGGATGGATACTGTTCTAAGTACAGCCAATTGATAGGACTGTCGTCTACGATTTGAAGCAAAGAGATGCAGAAAAAAATAATTTTCTTAAGAATTCAATGGAAGAGGGCACCTGGGTGGCTCAGTGGGTTAAAACCTCTGCCTTTGGCTCAAGTCATGATCTCAGGGTCCTGGGATCGAGGCCCGCATTGGGCTCTCTGCTGGGCAGGGAGCCTGCTTCCTCCTCTCTTTGTGCCTCTCTGCCTACTTGTGATTTCTCTCTCTGTCAAATAAATAAATAAATAAAATCTTAAAAAAAATAATTTGATGGAAGAAACCAAGCTATTGGCAGGGGACTGCAGCTGACATAAAGTCAGAACTGGAGAGACCCAAAAGCTATTCATTTGCCAAAGTTCTGAGTGGGCAGAAAGAGTAAGCAAGAGGAAGAAGCTGGTCCATATATGATGCCCAGACGCATGACAGAGAGAAAGAGATTCCTCTAGAGAAATATACGTCTCATGAGAGACAAGTGGCAAGAGTAGGTGCTTTGAATAGCAATATTGTCAATGACTTTCCAATGACAAGACGATGAGTACCTTCACAGAAACTCTTATTCTGTTCCTTTCACATTAGAATGCCATTAAAGATTCTAAATGGTTCAAATTACAATTTCAGTACAGAGTTCAGTTCTTATATTCTCTCTACGAATCTTCTTTAGGAGACAAACTATAAATTCAATCCAAGCTAGCTGAGTGGGTCTCTATTGCTTGTAGACAAGAGGGCTTAATTAAACACATTATTCCCTCACGGATGGAAGTAAGCTAAAAAGGAGATACTGCGTTGAGTTCAGCTACCAGGGTAAATAAATTATTATATATAAAAACAAATCTGTTTGCTACCTTTAAATGTCTTTAATTGTCGTAATTATAGCATGCCTATCTCAACACAGATGCATACGATATATTCTTAGGAAAATTGTCACAACTGTTCATACTTACACTTAAGTGTTATATTTGTATGCTGTATACCATACACATAGACATGAAATGTATTTATACACACCTAACTAAATATCTGTAGTAAGACATCAATTATACAAATGTACAAACAAAATTATATGACTTCCTTACAACTCTGTGTGCATGCCAGGAACACTGAGATGATGGTCCTGATATAATTATTGTCTCTTTTTGCATAGCCTCATAGTGTATCACTGGGTTGATAAATGAGATTAAGCAAGTCTACGCTTGATAACTTCATCTTTTGGGTTTTACCCCTGTTCTCTTATTCTGTGAACCACTCATCTCTATTTTCCTCAACTGTGCTTTCTCTATTCTCTCTCCTGGTTAGTACAAAACTATAAACACTGTAGTCAAGGGAAAAAACAGGTTATCTGTGCCAAACAGTTTTTATAAGCTAATAATATTCACTCTTCTATAAAGTTACCATTTGGGACAAGAGTAAGGTAGCTGAACCAATGGTTCTCCTTCCCCTGCAAGGAAAGCTCCTGGATTTTCATTTTTCATTTGGCTTAAACTCAATGAATTACTTCACCTAGGAAGAGATGAGAAAGAAAATTAGGAGGAGAGGAAGTAATCTTTAACTGGTGACAGGGAAGGGCTAAGTAGCTTTCACATATCCCCATCTCTCCCCTGTTCCATGCAAGGGAGGCTGTGGAATGGGGCTGGCAGGAAAAACTTGTCCAAGAACAGAAAGGGATGTCCTCCTTCCATAGCTCAGCTAGACTCTGGTTAGAGAGTGTGAAACAGAAAGTGAAAGGAGGGAGAGATCACCCTGCTGTTCAGGCCTTGGTGACAAGGAACTAAAGGTAATTTACATCTAGTTAATTATCTGCGTCCTCAAAACAGTGAGTTATTTCCCTAATAGAACAGCAAAAGTTGCAATGAAAAATTATACCTTTTTGTTCAAGTGCAAGGAATCTGGCTCTAGACATAATTTCTTCAACAGCAAAGATAACTTTTTGAAAAAAATGAAGGCAGTATTTTAGAATGCTAATTACATTATTTAAAACTCATTTAATTTTACTGTAATAGAGGAAAGCGTACCAAAGGGTCCATGAATCAATAATATTCTGATAAACATCAATTTAGTACGGCAGGTGTTACCAAATATATTCTCATGGTTTCTTTTCTAACATACTTTAAAAAAATCACATGGATCATAACATGGCAACATATGTACATAATATGAATTACACAAATACATAAAAGCTGCAGAAATAGATATCAGCTCTACCCTTCTGACACATAAGACCTACATAGTAAGAGTAGACTAAAGGCATCATATCATTTTGGGATTTATTAATGCATTTCTTAGTGTTTTTTATACACACACACACACATACACACAAAGAGGGATTTACCATATAAATTCAATGCAGCTGTACATCTAGAAGGTTGATATGTGGTTAAAAAAAAAGGCAACCCTAAGCCCTTGTTTGCCTCCTTTACTAGTGAAGATATTAATGAGCACACGGTAAGCCGTTTTATTTTAAAGAAAACCCACTGAGTCACAGAGAACAGATTTTGCAGTTTCTACAACTATCCACTTTCTGCATAGTGCCTAGAAGCGGCTATTCGCACCCCGGCAGCACTTTACCTCTACCTGGATCTATAGAATGTGTTACTAAGATATTATCCATGCTTCACAACAACTTGGACAACATCCAAGTTTGAAGAAATGAAAACATGAGGTAGAAGAAAAAGGATAGACTGCAGCCAGAAACTTCGATGGCAGAAACATAAAGATACCAGTTCCAACTTCAAGAAAACACAAACCAGTTTTTCTTATTTAGGATGTGAGCCAACAGAACAAAAGGGGCATGAGTACATGGGGTCCTATTGCTACAGAAGCATCTACTGTGTTTGACTTTATTTTACACAGAAAACTGCAAATACATAATGATAAGACATCATAGCGTGTCTGATAATCTGTGACAACAATTCTAACGCTGTCATTGTCGCCACCGGAGAAACCTGCACATACTGAGCCCTGACCCACCGAACCTTTTATCTGCATGTGTACTCTCCACAGGCCAAGCAAATAAAGGCCAAATGATAATTTACACATGAATCAACTTTGCAGCACAGGCACCAGAGACGTTTCTTTTCTCTGTTACTGAGAGAAAGGCAGCCAGGTCTAAGCTTGTCTCACTAGAAATCATACAAGTGAAACACTGATTTGCACAAAGATGGCAGATCGGCAAAGGGAAGCTGTTCTAAATGTGTGATAAAAATGGCAGCCACAAAGGACTAGATGAATATTTAGTTTGAAAACAGGCCTGACAGTAACAATGAGTCTTCATCCTATTCAAAACAGGTAGTGTCATACAAACTGAAATGGAGATACAATCCTGATAGAAGATTACATCAGATACCTGGACAGATATCTTTAAAGACTTCAACCTTCATCTGAATACATGTACACTCACGGGGCTTTTGCATCTAGATCTCACTCAATGTACATGTAGTTATTTCAAGCAAATGACATGTAGATGGCATGTTGCCCACTTTGATAATAAGAAATAAAAAGTCAGGATGATTCAAAAAAGGCATGTTCATTAAAAACAGGGTACACATTTTATACCATGGAACTTGTAAAAGGTAAAAAAAAGTATTTTTCTTCAACCCAGACCCCTTGGTGCTTAGGCCAACTTTTACAAATTCATTAAACTAGCAAAATATTGCTATAGCCTTTCTTAGAGGAACATAATAATGAACAATACTTGTCCTGCTCATTTAACAGGGAGTGGAGATTTATTATGAAATTTGTGTTAACAGGCCATTCCAAAGATGATTATATAATCTTCTAGCAAATGACAGGTACTAACTAAATCAGTACAATTCATTTTTATTCCCTTATTACCACTTCTCCAGCTTTCTGTTTGCCACATTCCACCTGTGCCCCGGAATGCTTTCCTACTTAACAATGTATATCCCTGGTTTTCTTCAAATTTGATTTACAACTCGTTTAGGAACTTTTAGCTTACAGTTCTGGTTTTAGTGTGGTACTTACATGTAGAAGTCCATTAGTAAAGGCTGCGACATACATGGACTCTCAACAATAGTGATAGCCCAAAATCTTAAAAATAAATTTTATTTATGAGTTTTAAGTATAGGAAATGTGGTATAATTGGTGGTTCATAAAAATGAAACTTTGAATTTTTATTCCTGTAGAGTGCAGAAATGGATTTGTAAACTCCATGCCACAATCCATGCTCTAAGACAATGCCAAAAATAGTAAGTGTTATGGGATTAAGTCCTATCAGTTCTTGTTGATGAGTTGCATATGTCAAAAATCCTGGCAGTGAGTAGGTTTTTAAATACTACTTAGTTGTTTTTCTCTACCATTTATAGTATGAGTTTTTTTTTTTTAACCCTTTCAACTGCTTCCCTTACCTCTTTTCTCCTTGAGGTTGAAACCTTCTTTTGCCCCACCTTTCTTCTCAATTGCTATTCATTTCCCTACACTCTGGCTGTTTAATAGTTTTTCTGAAGTCAAAATTAGTATTTTCTTTAGTGAAAGCTCCTAATGGGTAAGAATTATACCTACCATTTTTATGTGTCTACAGCCTCTTACAGTGTCTAAGATAGTGTTAGCCATTAGAACATTTTTCAGAACTCTCAACAAAATGGGTATAGAGGGAAGGTTCTCCAAAATAAAAAAGGCCATATAGGACAAGCACACAGCTGTTCTCATACTCAATGGTGATATGCTGAAACCTTTTCCTCCTAAGATCAGGAACAAGACAAAGATGCCCATTCTTGAGACTTTAGTTAACATAGTACTGGAAGTGCCAGATTAATTAGGCAAGAAAAAAAACCCATAAAAGTCAATCAAATTGCAAAGTAACTATGTTTCTATTTTCAGATGACATGACAGGATACATAGAAAACCCTAAAGACTCCACCAAAAAACCACCAAACTAAAAATACTGAATTCAGTAAAGTTGCAGGATACAAAATCAATATACAAAAAATGAGTTGTGTTTCTATACATTAACAACAAACTAGTTGAAAGAGAAATTAAAAAAATAATCTCATTTACAATAGCATCAAAAGGAATAAAATACTTAGGAACAAATTTTAACCAGGAATGTGAAACAGAGCTATATAGTAAAAACTATAAGACACTGATGAAAGAAATTAAAGAAAACACAAATAAATAAAAAAAAATTGTGTCCATGAATCAGAAGAATTTCTCTTGTAAAAATGTCCACATTACCCAAAGCAATCTATAGATTTAATACAATTCCTACCAAAAGTTCAATGGCATTTTCCACAGAAGTGGAAGAAACCATCCTAAATGCTGTGTGGAACCAAAAAGACTGAATAGCCCAATGCAAACTTGAAAAAGAACAAAGCTGGAGGCATCACACCTCCTGATTTCAAAGTATATTACAAACCTATCATAATCAAAACAGTATGGCACTGGCATAGAAAAGAAGACAAAGAGATCAGTGAAATAGAATAGAAAGCCCACAAATAAGCTCATGCATATATGTCAACGGATTTTTGACAAAAAGCTATGAATATACAATGGGCGAAGGGACAGTCTCTTCGATAAATGGGGGCGGGAAGACTGGAAACCATTATCTCAAAAAGTTATCTGTACTCCCCTGTTCACTGCAACATTATTCACAGCAGCCAAGGCACAGAAACAACTTGAGTGTCCACAAACAGATAAATACATCAAGAAAATGTGGTCATATGTAGACAGTGCAATAGTATTCAGCGTTAGAAAAGAAGGAAATCATGTCATTTGTGACAACATGGATGAACCAGGAGGGTATTACATGAAGTGAAATAAGCTGGTTAGAGAAAGACAAACTGCATTGTATCACTTATATGTGGAGTCTTAAGAAAATAAAAAGTGGTTGAGTTGACAGGAGCTGGGGGGGATGGGGTAGAAAATAGGGGGATGGGTTGATAAAAGAGTACCTCATAAAAAAGCAACAAAAAAACCTCTTGAGAGATACCTACTTCTGAGAACTTTTCAGGATATATATTTTTAAAGTCCAGTCACAATTTACCTAGTGATAATCATTCTTATATTAAGCCAATGAAAAGGTAAATTCATAAACCAACTATTGCACACTTTAAGACAAACTTCATGACCACCAGACATGACAGCCTGAAATGTCACTTTTAGTGACCTCAAAGACATGACGTTTGGATGGTAAAGGAGGAGCAAAGAAAGACTAAATTACAATGCCCATGACAGTATACTTAAATTTGTGAAATTTTGATGAATAACATCAGCTACTAAATTTCTCCTTACATTTCTTTCTGACAAGTAGATTTACTTTTGCCTTTTTTGGGGGGGAGGTTAAGAAAAAAATTCTCTAATTTGAAAAGTGATACAAAAACATTGTGTTGACTTGATGTTATTTTATTTGTAAGGCATAAAGGACAAGGAACCCTAATGAAAAGCAGGTGCCTCTTCCTATATGTAAGGATAAAGAAAGAACAGGCACAGATTTTGGCTGAAAGAAACTTTATTTTTCCTGGGTTTAGAATTTATTTTCTTTAATTAACATATAATATATTATTTGTTTCAGGGGTACAGGTCTGTGATTCATCAGTCTTATGTAATACCTACTGCTCATTTCAACACATACCCTCCCCAATGTCCAACACCTAGTTACCCCATCCCCCTACCCCTTTCCCCTCCAGCAACCCTCAGTTTGCTGACAGAAACTTTTAAGAAACAACATGGGGAAGAAAGCAGGAGCTTCCTAAAGTACAAAACAAAGCCAGACAGAAAAGAAAGTGTAAATTTGAATCAATTTAATTCCGTGCATTTTAGGTGCTATTTAATAGTTTGTGTTTTTCTTGTTTTTGTTTGTTTGTTTGTTTTTTGTTTTGAGTTTTAGGAACAGGGGATTGCACGTGTATATAAACATAGGGATATTCCCCAACTTCATTTCATTATGTATTTTGTTATTCAGCATCAATACGTTTGGTAAGACCACCTTCTTATCAAAGTCCTCCTTCCTTGTCTTATCATTCATCCTGTCCTCTCCTTATTGATCATCAGACGATGAAAGAGACGATGGATAGCTTTACTAGCATCAATATATAATGGAGACCTCACATCTACTCAATCTACCAGGTCTGTCAATCTGCCATGGGGGAAACTGGACTGGTCTATAATTTGATGTTCACACAAGCAAGCTGATAATTGCAGAGAAATTTGTGATCCTCAAATGTTTCAATAATGATTTTGGATAATATCGGTACTTTCTGAAGTATCTAAATTAACTTGATGGGACTATAACTCTAAAAGTCATCCTAATTTGCATCTTTTGAAGTAAAGCACCAAATATGTCCTTTCCTGATTCTGGTTTTCCTTATTAGTGCTGTGCCATCAACACAAAAAAATCACTGAAACCACTATGCCGAGGCAAATAACCTTGCTCTTTAGAAGTTGTGAACACATGAACAAAATGCAATGCACACACAAAAAGTTACCTTTTAAAAAGGTGATAAAACTCAAAAATTGAAGGATATGGTTTCCAGACAATTATACCATAACACTCAAATGGTAAAACTATGGTCATGGAAGTGGGAAGAACTAGTTAGATCTGGGAACCTCTTTTCTTCCTACTTGACTGCCAAAAGGTATGAGAAACATTTTTTTCCCAAGTCTGAATGGGGATGACTAGGAAATAAAAACCCTGTGTTTTTTTTTTTAAAGATTTCATTTATTTATTTGACAGAGAGGGAGATCACAAGCAGACAGAGAGGCAGGCAGAAAAAGAGGAGGAAGCAGGTTCCCTGTCGGGCCTCGATCCCAGGACCCTGAGATCATGACCTGACCCGAAGGCAGAGGCTTTAACCCCCTGAACCACCCAGGTGCCCCCAAACCCCTGTTTTTGCAAAGGGTTACTCAGGGACTGGGAAAAGAAGATTCATTATGAAAACAGAGTTTCTACATTTATACGATAACATTAAGCTGGGAATTCTTAATAAAATGTTATTAAAATTCTCTAATAGAGCTATCAAAGGAAAGAGAACTTGCTTCCGAACTATGTGTTCATTGTTCGGGCTATTGAGGAACTGCCCGTCACAGCAGCCAACAGTAGCTCGGCTCTTTCACGTGAAATCTGCATTGGTTAGAAGCCGCGAAGCTGGAGGGTGTACACAACCTATGGTAGTCAGTGATGAATTTTATAGATCCTCATATTCTAGTCAAAGAACTACAAGTCTCATGTATTGGCCAAAGAAAAATTTGAAGGTCATGCATTTGCTGTTTTTCTTTCTTGCCATGAAACCTCTCTCTGATCCCTAGAATATTTCCTTAAATAAGTGTTTAAAGATAAAAACAGAGCATGGTTCAATGTCAAAGATCTGACTTGGAATTTTCCTTCCCAAACCTATTCCTCTCCTAGCACTTCCTCCCTCCAGTCAATGACACTGCCCAGATGTTCAAGCCAAAAATCTAGGAATCATCCTGCATCCTTCCTATCCCCTCACTTCCCATATCTAAAGGATGAAGGTATGTTGAGCACTTCTTCCTATCTCTACTGCTACCATCATTCAAGTCACCGTAATCTCTTGCCGGGGCTGCTGCAACAGCTTCCAAAGTAAGCAGCTGCTATGGTCCTGCTACCCTACCAATCCACTCCCTCTATAAATGAGATCCTATCCCCCTCCAACTTGAGAACCTCTAAGTGCATCCTGCTGTACTTGGTATAAAACAGAAAATCAGACTCCAGGTCTACAGGTTCCTGAATAATCTGGCTCTTGCCTTTGTCCCTTCCTTGCTCTATGTGCTGTAGCAACACTCGCCTTCTTTCTGTTCCTTTCTGTTTCCGTGGTCTGCGTAGAGTAAATCTGTGGATCTTCACAGCTGAAGTAAATTCAGCAGCTTTTTCGAGGGTCCAGGAAGGTAGCATAATATACTTAGCATAATCCAGGACCACATACTGTGTGTGTTATTTGCAAAGCTCTCAATGTCATGAAGTATAGGCAAAATTCCAGATTATTTTAAATCCCACAAAATGAATATCCACATAGGAACAATTTAAAGTACTATTTCATTCTTTATTTGTTGTATTTAGTTATGTATAATGAGTAATGTAAGATTATAAACACAATTTATTTTACATATATTTTTAAATGTGTAAAAATTATGAGTTTAGGAAGGGACAGATTTTCTCAAGTACTATAGGATTCTGTATATATATAAGAATGAAATTGTGATTGTACACTTCACAATGCTGGAAAGTTCCACATTACTTTCATTTACTATTGTCCTATTTAAAATAATTGTACTAATGTTTTTTCTTACTTGGGGTTTTGTGAAAGTGCTTTACAAGCGGAAAGTGATTTTCTTTTGGTTCCTTACAGGAGCATCCCGAATGCCACTGTTTGAAGACTTTCATTGTAATACACAAAATGCTGACACTGATTATACATTTGAAAATGATGAATTGTCTTACTCGTTAGTATGGGAAGTATTATAAACCCTTAAAGCAAGACATTTTGCAAAGATTTTATCTGACAGGGCACTGGTAACTTCAAACCCTCTAGAATCTTGAAGAAGCCAAATTAGTCTAAGAAAATAAATATGGACTGTCATCATTACTGTTATGTCAATTGTTACTGGGTAATAATTGTTACTAATGATTTTACTATTAGTTTCGTAGTCAACTAAAAAGTACAGGACATAAAGAATCATAATAGAGAAATAGATACCCCAGCATTAATTTTTTGTTAAGGAAAGAATAAAGTTAAAAATTCAAATGTAAAAAAATAACTTTGGATGATAAAGTAAACTAAAGTAGAATTACAATATTAATTGAGAATCTATTCTAAATGGCAAATAATAGGAGCTCATCTCCTTAAAAGGACTCATCTTAAAAATCTTTATGTATAATTTAAGCCATTCCCAAATTTGATTAATAAAAAGTAGGATTTACAAGTCTAAATACAATCAGACCTTGTAGAGTATTAAAAAATAAAGCACAATTTGGTTTATAGAAACAAGCAGGTGTTTCTTTCCAGAAGTTTTCAGGTGACTGCAATTCTTCAAACAAGCTTATATTAAATAAGAGAATAAAGCTGAGGAAAATACTCTTTATTTATTGATTGATTTTTTAAAAGATTTATTTATTTAATTTAGAGAGAAAAGGAGAGAGCATAAGCAGGAGGGGCAGAGGAAGAGGGAGAGAGAATCTCAAGCAGACTCCATGGCCATTGTGAAGCTGGACATGGGGCTTGATCTCACAAGATCATGACCTGAGCCAAAACTAAGAACTGGATGCTTAACCAACTGAGCCACTCAGAAACTCCCCCCAAAATACCTCTTTAATACATGGACTCTTTTTAAATTTTTAGACTTACTGTTTGACAGCTGAAATCAATGATAATTTTAAATGGGAGGGAAGAAAAGAGCTATGTTGGAAAAGCATCAAGGTATAAGATAGTACGAAGAAAAATAGAAATGTTAGAGATATAATAAAGCTCATGATTTCAATGGAAAGATCTGGTAAGTACACAGGTCCAGGAGCAAACAATGGCTAAGGAGACAGCAATTCTTAAGAAGAGTCAAGTGAGTCTTGCCCAGCATCAGTTTATTTTACTGTTCCCTTCCACAGGTGGTCTAAGTCATGTTGAGAGTTACCTCTAAAGCTTAAATTTATTATGTCATTATCAATTATTGGTTTAAATAACACAATATGTTTACATATGATAAATCAAACCACTCCATGTCTCTTCCTGGTTCTGACTTGGACATGACATGGTTCGCTAGTTTTAAAATGATGTGATGATCACTGGGTGTTATACACAATCGACGGATTATTGAAAACTATATCTGAAACTAATGTACTTACTATATGTTGGCTAATTGAAATAAAAAAAAACTCAAAATGATGGGACAGAGAACAATGGGAATGGAAGGGTCAACCGCATTTTTAGGCAGTAGTTTCATTAAAAGGAGTGATAAAACCATTGTACATATCACTGATATTCTAGTGCATAGAAAGCGTTTCCTAAGATAATGAGGAAAAGAAGAAAATACAAGGATAACGGGTAAGGAATACGTTAAGAAACAATGACCACAACATTTAGTACAAAACTAAATTGTGCTTAAATTTGAAGAAAAGAGAATTAAAAATTCTCCTTATTTATACTTAAACTAGGATTTGCAAGGGCGATCTGGGCATTGGCTATTATCAATATATTTTTTAAAGATCTTATTTATTTATTTTATAGAGAGAAACACACCAGAGAGGGAACACAGCAGCGGAAGTGGGAGAGGGAGAAGGAGGCTTCCCGCCAGCAGGGAGCCCGATGTGGGGCTCAATCCCACGACTCTGGCAGCCGCTTAAGGACTGAGCCACCCAAGTGCCCCTATTATTAATCTTGAAAGAATTAAGAAAACCATAGAAAATCACAATCTGCTTTGACTCTTTTAATCACATTATCAGAAGCTTAATGTTTGGCTGTAGAAGTCACCCTTAGTCTTTTTCATTTCTGCTAGGTCTGTCTGTCATGTTAGGGACTGCAGAAACCAAACCATATCAAAACAAAACTCGTTTTGTTCCCTAATATCAATACCCATGAAACACATTTGTCTCTAGATACTGAAATGTAACATTTTTCTAGTATTACATGATAAAGAAAAGGTTTGCAAAATTAAAAGACTATCTTTCATTTCCTCTAGCGCCATTAAGTGTTTGTACTTTACAATCTGGGTATACATAGTAGAACTACATTTCCAAGGATGAGGGAATTTTAAAGAAAATACTTTAAAATGGAATGTTTTAAAGTAGCACTATTCTCTGACACTGATGGTTTTGTTTTGGGATACAGAATATAAAACCATTTCCTCAAGATATTTTGTGTTCAGCATAAAATATTTAAAATGTCTCATTTCCAAGAGATCTGGTGGGAGTTCATGACAGATGTGTTATTTCTTTCTTTTTTTTTTAAAACAGCATTATTTTGTCTAATTAGCACTGATGATTTACCCATGGCAGTATGAACGTATTGAGAGAGAAGAAAAGTAGACCAGCTTCTTTGGAGAAAAGAACAGACTGGATAAGATGGAAGAAAGGCACTTTTTTTTTTTTTTAAGGTATTTTGCAGCAAATGCCCACAAACAGCCCACAGAGAGTTCATTTATTTATGCATCACCATATGATCAATCTGATTGCCTGTAGTCTCAAATAGAGAAAGCCTCAGTACAAAGCATTCTCCAGGTGTTAGTTTAGGTTTGTCATTATTTCCTATTTATAGACTCTGTCTAGTAAAAGAAGACAAATTACTGTAAGTGGGGGTAAATGTGATTAAATGAGTCCTCTGAAGATAAGAGGGTACATGGACAAGGGTCATTAACACACGTGACCTCCCTTTGCCCAGACCATATTTTTATTCTGTGGATTTGAAGGAAAAAAAAATCACACACACACACAGAGCAAGAATAATTTCTACTACATGTATCCAAAGAAAAATATATCCTTTTATCCTAATAAGCATTTTCATGCTTTTGCAGTATTTTAATAACACACTGGTAGTGCCAAAATAGTCTCAGAATACACTAGGAACAATATTGGAGAAATTATTCATCCTAAGGAGACTAATCAGAAATACTGAAGAAACGAAGTTATAATCAGACAAGAAAGAAAGGCTAGAATGTAAATTAGTAGACACCAAAATCTTCTGATCAAATGAAAAGTTTAAATTTGTAAAGTTTCAATTAAAACATCTACACTCTTTCTTCCACCTGACTGTAGCCCCATATGGCAAGGTCAGCCCCTTCAGTGAACAAACAGCTCGGCTGCCTCCAGTGGAGCTGTTATCTTCCTCAACAAGGGGAGACATTTGGCACAGCCTAAAGCTGGGGCATGAACCCTGGCTAAGCTTAAGACATTTATCTGACAGCATCAGCTGACACTCCACAAACACATTTGCTCTCCATGACCTCAGAGCATTTGTGATTAATCAAAAATGTATCTTGGATCTTGAGAACAAGCTACAACCAGGCACACACAAAAAAGAATATGCTCTCGATCTCGCTTATCGACTCAAGAGGTATATTGAATTTAGAAATAGCAAATAGAATAAAATGATCAATATGTTCTCACTTGTCCATGGAAGAGCAAACTTTATCCCTCAAGCAAAAGACATTGATCATGTAAATGTTTCAGAACTGCTTTCAAACTAAAGAATGTAAAAGCACATGGCTTACTGGGGTGGGGAAGGAGGCCTACCAAAGAAGAGCTTTTCCTTAAACTTAGAAAAAAAAAAAGAATCTATAGCTTAAAGACATGAAGTGTATGTTTGTATGTAGCATGTTTTGCTTTTAAAAACCTGCGTGTTCCACTTAAAACCTGTTTTGGTAACATGTTGCCAAATGTTCTTAACAAAACATTATAAAAGAGACTTTAAAACTTAATGAAGGAACATTATTTGTGCAGAGAAAACTCCCTGTCTCAATTTAAATGAGACGCAGTTATAACATATCCCCTATGCACTATTTGCAATTTATAATTTATGCCTCTTGGTTCAAACTCACTATTTTCTGCAGTCATCTGCTAAGTGATATGATTAGCATGTGAATATTATAATATTCTGCTTCCCGACACAGTATAAATTAGTATGTTTTTATTTTCCTTTCTATTTTTCACTTTCAACAACAATATTGAACTCTAATTAAAGGAAAGGGAAACAGAAGTCATATGCCCCATCCTTAATAATATGAAAATGATTATTATTAAAAAAATCTCTACACTTGAATTTATTAAATCCTATTCTTGCCTGGTTACCCACTGGTTAGGTTACAGTTGTTCATGATCCTACAGCAGATCGTTCCACTAAAGAAAAACTACATGTCCTGGTCCCTGTTGGCATGGTGAACAAACTTTCATAGCATGTGCTCACTCTATAAAATGGTGGTACTAATTAGAAGATATAAACTCATGCTGAGACATGATATGAATCGGCTTTATGTATCTAGTAAGCTCACAGCAGTACTAGATTTATACTGTTGTTGCCTGAAACTAACACTAAACAGAAAATCCAACTTCTAAATTTGTACCATAAGAAAGCAAAAGTGATTGAGTTGAAAAAACAAAAACCTTAGCCCCTCATTTTAGGTTTCACTTCGAAAACGTTTCCTGTGCTCTTAGAGGTTGCCCAGTACTTCTCTCCCATATGTTTACCTAACTTAAATTCTTCAAACATGAATTGCAAGTACCAGATAGCACAGCTGTATGTTTTGACATCCATGGTGAAAATGAGCAGAAAATCTAACTGTTCCATATCAAGAAGTATTTTTACTAGTGCTAATGTGCCTTAAATACCTTGTTCCACAGATGAGTGGCCTGGCACCTGCTGCATGAGAAATAGCCAATTACTGCTCAGTGTCTCTAATTTTCTGATTCAATTAGCATGCTTCAGAGCTTTCCAGTTTAATTGCAAACTACTTCACAGTTAGCTCTCTGATTAATCATTGCCCATCTGCAAGCCATCGGAAAACTTAGTGGAACAAATTTGTGTACTTTGGAATGCTGGGAGCTTAGCAAATCAAACTTGTTTTGGTATATAAAGCTTTAATTTTGTTTGCCCTTTTCAGCTGCACTTGTAAGAAGCTCTGTACTGATTAAACAGGAAGTCCGGACAATAATATGCTACATTATGCATATAATTACTGTAAATACAACTGAGATTGTAGAAACATCATTTAAGGTTAGGCACTAACATGAATGGAGAAGGAGGTCAAGAAAACACATTTGGAATCAATTTCTTTCCATTATGATCAAATGTAAGTATCAAGAAAAAACGGCTGTGTGACACACAGTGATGTCATTACAGCACCTGTTCCCCTGGAGGCACTTTAAATTCTGGCTTTTCGTGTATTCATAAAATCTTTCTTGTTATTTAATTAGTAGAGTACTAAGTTTTCAAAGCTTTGTTTACAAAACATATATTAGGGATTTTAAAGCAAACTGGCATCACATTGTTTATGCTTCATTTTCCAAGCTTCCTTGCTGGTCCACTGAACGTATGAATGATGGTGTCAGAAAACAAAACTGTTTTAATCGAGCTTTGAGTGGAATTTAGATTATTTCTTAACCCATAATCATGATTTCTTCATTTGTGAACAATGAAACATGAATTGCACATTTTGTTCACTCTTCTGAACAAATACCATGGAGAGGATTCCACAAGAAGGGAACTCCAAGAAATGAACTTTCTAACTCCCAGTTTCTCTGCTTCACATTTCACAAATTCTGAAGTTATTCAATACAATCTTGAAAAGCATCCAAATCTGTCCACCATAGAGGGGATTTTATTTCCAAGACTAAACTGTGAGCTCAGGAGGGTGGGGACTGTGCATCTCTGTCACCATTGTATTTCAGTACAGTAGGGAGAGCCGCACATCCTTGGTGCTCACTTAAAAGTGGAGGCAGAATGAGTTCTGATTTTTCCACATCTTGTCACAGTGCCAGGTTGGACACTGTGTTCTCCCACCACCTCAAGGGGATGCAGTCATGCTATTTCATCAAGATGCTGAAAAGTATCATCATTCTATAAATATTTGGCTAAAAGATTAATATATAGAGAAGAGTACTTTGCTAATTGTGATGTCCTGTAATGATTTGTTGTTAACAACAGATAATGAAAAGTAGAATTTTCCCCATCTTTTATTAAGATCCTGACCATGTTATGGAAATGTCTAAAAGTTGAAAGCTAAAACCCAATTGGTAACTCTAAACATAACATTAATGTTGGAAAAATGTTTTTTGGAAATCACATAGCACAAAAAAGTTCACTTGACAAAATTTTACAGATAGAGAGCTTCAGTGTGGACTGATTTTCTGATTCTGTTAACAGTTTAGATACATAGGAGACCAAGATTCCACGAGCTCTCTAATAGTTCCTATTCTGTCTCTACTTTAGGCTTCTCTGAACTTCACAGGCAGCCAATGCAAGAAATGCTGAGAAGGCGTAATCTGATCATAGCGGTTCAGGCAAGTGAGCAGGCATGCAGCCACATTCTGCTGCCCACGAGCAAGCGGGGAAGCTCAGCTGGAATCCCCACAAAGATCAAATTACAAAATAATCAAGCTCTGCGGCCAGGCGGGCATGAGAGGCTATTGTGAGGTCATGACATAAATCTGGGACTAGCATGGGTAAAACTGGATAGTCGAAAATAACATTTTTTTTGGGGGGGGGTATACATTTATAGCATGGTTCTCTGTGGAAAATAAACTGTTAATGATGTTCAGTTTTTTTAATTCAGGAAAGGGCAAATGGCTCTCCCCACACAAGCTCCCACCAATTGAGCCTTATGTTTAGAGATAAGCAATTAAACGCCACACATCAAAGAAAAACAAAGAGCTGTCCAAAATGGAGTTTAGCCAAGAAGAGACCAAACTGGGCCTTGTTCCCTGTCCTGGGGTTTTCAGTCCTACCTCTACCTCTTACCTACTGTGTAGCCGAATGTCAATGTATATCAGAGAGTAATGATGAAACAACTGAGTGGATAATGAATGAAAATGATTGCAAAGCACACTGAAAATGCTTAAAGGGACCCAAGATGATTTGAGAGGGTAGCACATCTTAGGCCAAGAGAGCCATTTTCCCAAATAGTACCATTATATAAAAAGAGCAGAATATACTTTGGGAAGCTGGCTGATACACAGATGCTCTATTATGGCGCCAAACCCCAGACAATGATATTTTACAGAGAAGGGTTAACTTTTGTATATGGATCACCAAACTGAATCTGCTACAGAAATAACATGTTAGTTCCTCAGAAGTTTCAACACGATTGCCCGTGTCGTACTGTGTTTTCATATCTATGAAAGACAACAAAATTCGAGAATGCAGTTAAGCTTTGAAAAGAAGAAAAATATAAAAATCAGGAAACCAGAGGGCAGTAACAGACTTCCAGGGAACGACTGTTTTGCAAACTTTGGTTGGGGCAACCACACTCAAGGTGGGCAGACCTATCTCAAAGACAACAAATAAACAAGCAAAAATTTAAATGCAGTGTAATCTAGGCTTTTTGGTAGACAAGTGTAGCAGGCATAGCGGCAAATCAATGGCAAACCATTCTGCACATTATTTCCAACATGGGCATCAGAGAAACACTTTTAGGTGGTTGAATGTGAACTGAGGGCCATGTGTTGGCTTTTCACTTGTAGCCTTGCTGCACATATGAAGTATCATCAGTAATGTCTTTTTAGTCATAAAAACAATCTACTATTTGCACACTACAAATTCAAAGAGTGTTCTTAACTTTTAAAAGGCAAAAGAGAAGTGACTGAAAGTTCATAAGAATATTTCAAAAATGAAAATAAAGGCAAAAAGTAGTTGCTTTTACACAAGGAATCTTACAAGATACATGAAATTTAACATCCACTGTACTTTAAGCCTATATCTTATTGATAATTTAAAATTATAATTAGTGTTCTTGGGACCGAATGCTACACAGAAAACTAAATATGCACATATGTATGAGATGTGAGATGCTGCTGCAAGAGAGAAATACCCTATTTTTAAAGCAAAAAAAAAAAATCATAGTGAAGTCTATCCTTTCATTTATATGTCTCATGTAAATTACACATAATTTTAAATCTTCAACACGTTGAAAATGGCCAGGTCTCATGGCACTTCTCCTTTATTATCTTCCATTTCACTTGGCCATAGCAATGGCAATTTGCTAGAGATATTTATGGATTAAAAATTACATACTTTGAACTGAACCAAAAAATGACCACTAGAAAAAATTAATTTTTATTTATATAATCTGGTAAAAAATATATAATTTTTCCACTCTAAAGGCATTTTCTTATGCAGTAACACCACAAAAATAGCTTAAGTTTAAAATAGTGGATTTCCCATATGGTTAGTCCACAGCAAGATAAAGTTGTAAATGAGGGGACTATGTGAAGAAAACATAAAAAAGCCTTAAGGGCACATACAAAAAATGTGATACTGCATGATTTACATATACAATTTTATTTCCCCAAATTCAAAGAGAAAAGCTTAATATGTCATAATTTAAATTGTATTTCACATCAAGTATTCCTGATTACGTATTTAACTCTAAGATGCATAACTCAATTTAGAGCATAATGTGGGAGAGGAGTTAGTAAGAATCTAACCTTTTGAATTTCTTGACTTTTTTGGGCTTGTGGTAATGTTGTATTTATAGAGATTCTACACTTTCAAATTTAAGTCTTGAAATGTCAGAAAAAATCCGAAAGCTGAGATCTCACAGAAGGTGATTTTTAACAGTCCTTAAAAGTAAAGACTTTATGATCTTCTGACAACTGGAGCTTTCACATTTTAAGATTTAAATTTTCAGTCCTAATATTACATAAGCACACACATTGGTACACTTTTAAAGATTCCATGATCTTTGGTAAACCTTGAAAAAAGAGTAAAAGAAGAAAATAGAAAAAGTTGAGAAATTCAGGAATATTGTATAAGTACAAATATAAAGAAATAAATACTTAAAAAGGTCTCCTGTATTTAAATGTGGTCCCTCATAAGAATATATTTCACAACACCCAGTTAATTTTTGACTATTTATATTTATAGTAATAAAAAATGGGGATCTCCTGATATTCTCGAGCTGGATCTTAGATGAGGAAATAGAGGCCCAGAGAGGTTTTAAATGACTTGATCAAGATTACACTGCTAGTTAGTATTAGAGTTATATCTGGGATGTAGTAGGTCTCTCATTTCCAAGTTTCTTTTCCACTCCCACAGCTAATATTTTATATATAATTCTTGGAAATCATTTCTTTTCAGTGTATGCTGCTACCATTTGTGTGGCCATGGGCAAGTCACATATTTTCCAGTTTTCTCATCACTTTCAATTTTCAACAAGTATTTTGTTCCCACCTGCTATGAGCCAGATGTAGAGATTACAAAGATGGTAAGACAGGGGTTAATCTTATTCTTCAATATTTTATGATTTAGTCCGGGAGAGGACTGGCATAGAGATATTATTAAGGTAATACCTAATTTGACCAGAAAAGCATCAAAGTTAAGGTGACATTTAGTTTCTGATTACCAGGATTAACGACAGGGTCTGGGCTAACTGATGTCAAAGTTCCTCTCTGAATTTCATTTTTTTCCCCCTCTACTCTTGTTAATTCTTAGATGGACTTCTTAATAAGTAGGTACTTGATCAGACCAAAATTTCTAAATACTAAAAGTGATTTCAGTGGAACACAGCGACAGGTAATGAACAGGTAATGAACAAAGCCTTTTATGTGCAAATAAGTATGTGAAATTATGGGTTTCTTTGGTATAGGCCTTTAATGTGTTAATGTGCATTATAATTCCAAGTGGAAATTTAATATGCAACATTTCCTTTCTTTCATTGAAAAAAGAAATACCTCCAAAAGGAGCTTTCATCACTATCTCTATATCTCTATACAATTAGTATTCCAAGAAGCGACGTTTGGGTAACACTGCCCCCAGACTCCTGTGATAAGCTCTTAACTGGTTTTCCCCAACAACCCATTTTACACATGCACTGGCTAGTTAATCCTCCTAAAATGTTGCCGTCATCATATTATCCTGTTCGAACCTTTCAATGACTCTTCCTGGTCTATAAATTTAAGTTCAAACTCTAGATCTTTAGAATGCTGCTTGTACATTCCACTTCAACTATATATCTCACTATTTTCTTGAACAAACTCCAGCCAAAATATCACTGGATTTACCAAGATCTTTCTGTATTGGATCCCACTACTTTTCTTTGCCTAGAATGCCTTCCTCTCTTCACAAAATTGTCTATAACTTCTCTAACAAAATTCAGCTCAGGCTTTATTGTCTCCATAAATGAACACAGTATCCAACCTCTGACCTTGTTATCAGAATTGTTTTTTATAAAACTATTATTATCTCTTTTTATTGGTATTTATCATTGTGTTTTTTTTTATATCATTTGGCTACATTTCAGTAAGCTCATACCAGGCATAGGCCTTGTGTGCAGGAATTTAGCACATGCTCTTGTACCTAATATCATTTAAAATGATGGTAATGGTGACATCATTTATGACAAAGTAAAAACCACAGAAAAGAGAAAGACCTAAACCAGGGGCCTGAGTGTTCATTTACAAGGTTTGTATGTAATGCTCTACAAAAATATTGACATTTTCCAAATGTTAAATCATGACACATCCTAAACATATAATTGAAATATTTATTAAATATTAAAATCCTACCTAATATTAAAACTCTAGTCTTTTTTTCCAAGATTTTATTTATTTACTTAGAGAGTGTACGCACAAGCAGGGGGAATGGCAGAGGGAGAAAAAAAGAAGAGGGAGAAGCAGACCCCTCGCAGAGAAGAGAAGAGAGCCTGATGCGGGGCTGATGCGGGGCTTGATTTCAGCACCCTGGGATCAAGGCAGGTGCTTAATCATCTGAGCCATCCAGGCACCCCTAAACCTCTAGTCTTTCTTCTTTTTTTTTTTTTTTAAAGATTTTATTTATTTATTTGACAGAGAGAAGTATAGCTAGAGAGGGAACACAAGTAGGAGGAGTGAGAGAGGGAGAAGCAGGGCCGAGCAGGGAGCCCAATGTGGGTCTCGATCCCAGGACCCCGGGATCATGACCTGAGCCGAAGGAAGATGCTTAACAACTAAGCCACCCAGGTGCCCCGCTAGTCTTTCTTAACTTAAATACTCTTTAATAGCTTCAGCTTATTACCCAAAAAGAATAGTTGTTTCCAAGAAAGATTTCTACCCCAATGAAGAAATTTTAAATAAGAAGGGTGACAAACATTTAAAAGGTCATCAATCATATTTAATAAATTAATTAGATAAAACTGCAAAATATTTAGCAGTGCCCTAATTTCAGACTACAGTGAAACCTTTTTTTCGAACATTCTTCACAATTCATTTGGTCTTGCCTAATGAAAACAATCAATGTTGCCCAGTAGTATTTGGCATTGCAATTAAAAATTATTCTGAAATTTGGATAAAATTTAGCATCAGGTGACACAAGGACTTAGTGACTTCTTACCTCATGAAAGTTTGTATTTTTAGATATACGTTTTCTCCTTTTAGTAACTGAAAGAAACAGCTCTTGAACAAGTTTTGATCAAGCAAAGAGTTTTTTTTTTTTTTAAGTTAGATATACAGTTTTAACCAGGAGTGAAATGAACTATTCAAGTATAAAAATAACATTGCCCTTCCTGAATATATGAATGTATAATATTTATTAACACATTGCACTATATTCAATAGTTTTATAATTCTTAAAAATGTCATTACGCTTATTGCTTGTGTTAGTATGTGTCTACTTTCATCCTTTTTTTTTTAACACTTATTAAAGGATTTGGAAGATACAAGTCATGACAGCAAATGATCCCATTCGTCTCTTCATCACTGTGCCCCAGGCCTACGATGACACCTGGCACATAACAGATGACACATATTTGTTAAGTAAATGAACTGCTAGAATATATGTTCCATGAGGAAAAGGAAAAGATATCTGATGGTTTACTAGGTAAAAATCTGGCCCTTGGATTCAAATACATAGCGTTTGAATTCTGGTTGCACTATTTATTAGCTCTGAGACCTCCCTAAACCTGCTTCCATACCTGCAAAATGGAATAGTAATAGAATCTGTCTCCGACAGTTATTGTAAGGATTAATTCACACAAATACTTGCACATGGGGAGCATTCAACATACATTAACTGCTATTATTGTCATCAACGTCATCATTACCTTCTTCATTTGTCTCATTCGCCACTTATCTCCCGTTCCAAGCATGTAGCATGTGCTCAGTAAGTATTTGTTAAATGAAGAAATTAATCAATGAAGTGCAGCTGAATTTGCATACACAAATAGACCTGACTACCCTTAGTACACTTTTAGGTAAGATGCAGACAGATAGCTGTGAAAAAAAAATGACGTTCTACAAGTTCAGGTGACTGAATTACTCACTCTTAGCTTGAACCAGCTGCTTGGAGATCTAGTCACAAAGTCCCAGTCATTCTCCAGTCTTTATAGGATAGGTGTTCCTTTATTTCCTTTTTGAACTTCTTGTAATGCCTGGCACAGAGGTTTGTTTCATTTATACTAAAAGAAACCCCAAAATCCTATCTAGCAACCAAGTCATTAAGGTGAAATTTGAAAACAAATGAACAGATTATAGAATGGGTAGATATTAGAATTCTCATAATATTTAACTACATTATCTTAACAAATCCAGTCTGTAGCATTTATATTTCTTGCCATGTTGCTATAAACTTCAGTGTCATAGTGAGAATCTTTACTTCTATACTTTCTCTACTCTTTCTAACTTTAAACTAAAGTAAAAACTATAAACAGCAACTACAAGTTATGTTTCTGTGTAGGACCTCAGTGTGAGTGGACAAAAAAGAAAGTCTCAGATTCTGTGGCTTTGAAGTATTTATTTTGTCACTGACTTAAATCATTTTAGATCTTGTATTCACAATATTTTTCATCAGAAGTGCCTTAGTACTGAAGAGTTTTCTAGTTTATTTTCAACTTCACTATGGAAAGGTGCTATCACATTACAGAGCAGCCTTGTTATATTTAGGGCTTTTATTAGATCTTTTTTAATTTGTAAAAATGAATATAAACTTTAGCAGCACAGAGTTTATTATTATTATTATTATTATTAATTAAGACAGGAGAAATAGAGTATATTTTAACTGGGTGAAGAAAAGAAGGAAAGCAGACTTACACAACAGTTAATCTTAAATTCTTCTATCTGTGTGCATTTTTTGTGCAATTATTTTGTTTCCACTGTATTATCCAGACTGAAAATACAATTTAAAAAACTTATAAAATATCCTAAACCTTCACCCTCTTCCTCACACTATCTCCCACAAATGGACTGAAAAAAGAAATGCAGACTAATCAGGAGTACTTGTTAAAAATGCAGATTCTTGGGCGCCTGGGTGCCTCAGTGGGTTAAAACCTCGGCCTTGGGCTCAGGTTATGCTCTCAGGATCCTGGGATCAAGGCTCGCATTGGGACAGCCCTGCTTCCTCCTCTCTCTCTCTCTCTGCCTGCCTCTCAGCCTACTTGTGGTCTCTCTCTGTCAAATAAATAAATAAAATCTTTAAAAAAAATGCAGATTCTTGAACCTCACCCAGGGTGCAGCTGAGGAATCAGAATAAGCAAAGGTGCCAAGGTGAGAGGAAAGAAAACATGTATTTGTTCTTGCTTCTTTCCTCCTTTGCCTCTATTTACTTCCCCAGGCTTGAATATGGGACTCTAATCACTTCTCAGATGCATTTCCAACCTTCTTGGGGCTTCCAGAAACAAGCTCATGCCGAAACTGCTTGGTTGTTTTTATACTGGATCAGGGTTGTTGAAATTCCAGGTCTTAAACTTGAAAGGAATACTAAACAAACACCAATTTTATTTTATTATTTATTACTTCTTAATATATTTTGAAGATTTTGTTTATTTATTTGAGAGAGAGTGAGCATGAGTGGGGGAGATGCAGAGGGAGAGCAGACTGCCCAGTGAGTGGGGAGCCCAGGAAGGGGCTCAATCCCAGGACCCCAATATCGAAACCTGAGCCAAAGTCAGACACTTTAATTGATTGAGTCACCCAGGTGCCCCAAAACACACCAATTTTGAAACACATGTAAATCATCTCCCTCTACTAGAAAAATTACTATAATGGACTGACTACTAATATATGTTTGGCACTGAGCTAAGGGCTTTTACATACGGTATCTATTGCTTCTCCATACCAAACCGCCCCCAAACAAGAGTATGTCCCCAGAAGAAAGAAAGGTAGATGGTTCTGATTCTGACTTTGACACTGACTTTTAATATAAACTTACTTTTTTATTCTTTAGCAACTGAAGATGAGTCTCTTAAAGGTAAATGAAGACTGACTGTCAAAGGTGTTGGTGAGACAAGACTTAGATGTTCTAGGGATGATTTTCTTCACTGTACTCTCACCTAACTTCACCTAAGTTGGGAGACTCTAACACTGACCGAAGTAATCTATCCAGTACTCCAACCTCACCATCCTTGATCTTCAATGACCTTCTCCTCTACTCCATTTCAACTAACCATTATTCATGTTTAACTCTGGTCATCACATCACTTTTCTGAAATAAAAGTTTAGATACTACCCTGGTTTGACCACAACCTCCTATCTTTTTAACCATCTTACTCAAATAATTCCCTTTTCCAACCTTAAAAAAATATCTTATAGGGCTTCCAGTCCATTCATCCTCCCTTTCCCCCACCAACCTTTTTCTGTTTTTACTTCCCTCCTTAATGGTTTAGAGTCCATGGTCCAACATTTCAATATGTTTTTCTAAACTGCCTTGACCCCATTGTCCATTAAATGCAGTTGCCTGGAAAACTCCAATGTTGGATGAACCTGGATGACTTCTCTCTGGCTATAACAGATTGTTACCCCTATAAACAAATCATCATCAACCACAACTGGGCCCTCAGCACTGTTCAGCCACATACTATGTAATCCTAGACAGCTCTCCAGATGTGATGACTTAAAGGTTAAAAAAATCATAAAGGCACTACAAGAAAATAAAAGAGAATTTGTGTATAATTGTGGAGTGGGACTCGAGGCACAACGATATGATCAGAAACTACAGAAAAAATGACATTTTTGCCTCCAGAAATATTAAAAACTTCTGAATGGATTAAAAAAACCCAACCCATTGATAAGTAAAATGAAAACATAAAAGGCAAACTGGACAAAACTCCATCACATATAAGAACAAAGATTGTTTTCCATAATTTATAAAGAACTACAAATTAGTAGAGAAATGACAAAGATTCAATAGAAAAAATACCTGGTAATTTATAAGAAAAAATAAATCACCAATTTTATATAAAATATGTCCAACTTTACTACTTAGCAAATAAAGAAAAATTTAATTGGGATTTTTCTAGATTAGCAGTGATCAAAATAATGACTCACACTTTAACTTTTTCAGTATCTTTTAGACCTTTAAGAGCAATTGACACTGATGACCAACCCTCTGACTCAGAGCATTCTCTTCCCCTGGATTCATTTATCTGACTTTTCCCTTAGTTCTCTTGTGGCTCCTTCTTTGTAGTGCCTCAGGGGTCTTAGGCACAGCCACCAAATGTGATTTTCACTGAAAATGTCCTCCTAAAGTGACTTGGTGCAGTCCTATCACTTGCAAATCTTTTGAGCTTCATTAACTATATCTAATAGCTTACTGTTCATTTCTGCTTGGAATTTTTATAGGCACCACAAACTCAGTATGTCAAAACTGAACTCATCATTCCCCCAACAGACATGCTTCTCTTTCTGTCTTCATTTTCTCTGTTGATGATAGAACATCCATACAATCAACCAAACCAAAAATATGGCTGTCAACCTTGATGCTTTCTATCTTACCACCCATCAATTCAGGTCCTGCTGACTCTCCTCATATCAAAATATTTTTTCCATCTCCACTGCCTTGCTTGGATCATCATAACCTAACTAGTCTTGCTTTAGTCTTGTCATCTCTAACATATTCTCCTTATCAGAGCTAGAATATTCAATGAAAATGCAAATTGAATCATATTATATTCCCTTTTTATGAACCCTTCTTTCCAAGTTCTTTTACCAGCTTGAGAAGGCTCTCTCTAATCTGGCTCCTGCTTCTCTCTCCAGCTTGATGTCTTCTTATGTACTACTCTACTCTCATACTCTACTCTCCAGCAATATCAGACTTTCTTCAGTCTTCAAATGTGCTATGTATTCTCTTGCCTTTGTCTCTGCCTGGAACCTGGAAAACTATTTTGTGTGCCTCCACCTTTTCCCCTTACAAATAATTCTACCCTCCCCAAACAGAAATGACTAACTCCTATATTTTTCAGGCCTTAGCATTTTGAGAGCAGATACTCTGTTGTTTCAGAGTTGTATCCTTGGCACTTAGAACAGAATCTGGCACATGACAGGTGCAGAGTGGTTGAACATAAGTGAATGAGTATTGTGTCAAAAGCCATGGCACTGAGAGCTTTCTGCTGGCACTGTAAAAGGGGTGATTGAAAGTTTTACTGTCATAGACAAGGCCAAAGTGGTTCCCCAAAGTGCTAAGACACAGCATTTTCCTAGGATGTCTGCTCACATAATTAAAAAATAAAGCTATTTATTTGGAGTCAAGCAAGTCCATAGATTCACCCTCTGTTCTTTCTCTTACCGTCAAAGCCAGCAAAAATGGCTTAGAAATGTGGGTATCTGGTAGACATCCAAAATTACTTATGTCCAAAACCAATGAAAAATCCTTCCCTAATCAACTTTTTTTCTCCTTCTGGACTTGTATTGGTTAATGGTGTTACCAACTACCCAACATACAAAAGCAGGAAGCACTTATCTCTCTTCCTCAACACTCCTATCCAAGCAGCAAGTTGTAGTCTCTCTTGCCGAGCAATTCATTCCTTCCTCCTACATCTCCATGATAACCGCTCTGATTTATTTCTCATCACACACCTCTGAATTTACTCCTAACTAGTCTCCTCTTGTTTAATCTCTTCTTCTCCAGTCTATTGTCACACCATAACCATCAATCTGATCATGCTAGTCCCAAACTTACAAACTTCTGATGGATCCCCATTTTCCCAAGAGGATAAAATCCAAGCAACACCTTAAGAAAGCCCTCTATCGTGTGGACCTCATTTCCTAAAACATCTCATCTTACTGGGCTCCTATGCTAAGCCATCCTAAATTTCTACCATTCCCTGAATCTGTCACACTGTTCTATACCTGGACATATGATCTTATTTTTTGGCACAGATTGCCCTATTTTTCTCAAGCCTTTACTTTTGGAAACAATTCAAATTTTACTTCCTGTGAAAACCATTTCTGAACACTCAAGTAGATGACTCTCCACTGTGCATTCATGGCCCTTTGTATGTTTTTCTAGTATAACACTTATCACACTGCTCTGCAATAAGTTATTTACATGTTGTTGTGGAAACTGCTAACTGTTCATGAAAACCATGGCTTAAACAGTTGTAATGAAGCACATAAATGCTCAATATATTGCATTTCCTAGACTTCCTTGCAGTTACGTGTGGTCCTTTGACCGAGTTTTACCCAAAGCAATGAATGTGGGGTTGACTGGTGTCATTTTTGGCCAGTTCATTAAGGAAATGGGTACATTCTCATAGCCCTCTTTCTGTGATCTAGAATACCGATGAACTACAGCCCAGCTGTGACCATGCAGGTAACAATGCTGCCTATGTGATGGCAGAGAAACAGAATAGAAGGGACCTGGTCCGTGAACATAGCTGTGTAGGGAGGAGCCATGTGTCCACCTGGAATGCCCACCTTGGAGTGCTATGTGAGAGAAATAAACTTCTCTATCCTTTATATACCTATGGTCCTTTTGTTAAAAGCAGCTTAGCTTTACCTTAACCAATACAGGCCTTTTTCTCCTTTTGGTTTGTTTGTACTTTAAGAGCAGAAGCTGGCATATGCTTCTTTGTGCTGCCCGTGACAAGCATACATTACTTATATTAATACTAGCTGGATAAACCTTGAAGATAAAATGGGTCCTTGCCTATGTCTTATGGAAGGACTAGAGACAAAGGGGTAAGGAGAACAGTCTAATATGAGAAGTGTTTCATATATTATCATGTCTGGCTACCTTTGGAGACATTTAGGTCTACTGATAAAGGACCTGAGGATTCTTAAAGAAATGAAACCAGGAAAAGTGGTCTAGAATCTCAAATCAGAACTGGGTAAAACACTGGTCACTTCTCTAAAAGGAAGGGAGTTAATGAGTACCATCAATTTCACTGGAAACATCATTGAGTAATATCCATACCTACTGGATACTGGTCTATTTTCCCCTGATAATCCTGCTTTACTATTTTACTGTGTGGTGGCTAGTTTCTCTCCCCTGTCCCTGTAGATCTTCACCATAAGCCATACTTCATGGTATTAATGTCTTTGAATAGCCTCCTCCACCTGAATGTGGGTTGACCTCATGACTTTCTTTCTGAACACAGAATATGGTGGAAGTGATGCTGCCTGACCTTTGAGGCTAAGTCATATGTTTTGCAGTTACTCTCTAGGATTCTTGAAGTACTGCTGTGTTCTTTGGATGTTCCCTCTTAGAAGTCACCAGCACATGTTGGTTTAAGCCCAATATATGGAGAGGTCATATACAGTGCTCAGCCTGAGCTGAATTTCCAGCCAATACCTAGAGCAGCAACTGCTAGCCATGAATGAGTCTCTTGAGGTGTCCAGCTCACTGACCTTTCCGGTGAGTCCAGCCCCACTTGGAATCTGACTGTAATTATATGAGAGATCCCAGGCAAGAACCTCCCAGCTAAGCTCAGTCAACCTACGGAACCATGAAAGATAATAAATTGTGGTTTTAGGCCACTGAGTTTTTGGCTGATTTGTTATGCAGAGATAGATCACTAGCACACCAAAACTGACAGAAATCTGAGCTTGTGCATGAAGTCATGAAGACTTTTTGAGCTTTACTTGAAGTAGTTTGGGTGACTAAAGAGCAATGACCCTCACAAGCTGGTGTAACAGCCTGACTTTTTTCTTGATTTTGTTTTCTTTTTTTCTCTTATGTTGCAAAATCATTATAAAAAAAGTTGAATGCTTAAGGGAGATTTTCAAAAGTCTTCCTTCAAATGCACTTACTTCCTAGGTGGAAGAAGAAGATACAAAATTACTGTATAAACAACAAACAGACTAAGTTATGGTTCACCTCCTAAGAAAGGATATATTGGAGGGGAGCATGGAATCAAAAAGTAAGTGCAAACATATCAGATTGATTATTGTGTAGTAATACACAGATTACAATTGGCAGCATTTATTACTAAATGGACACAGTTGGAATGTTGTCACTGTGGTATCCAATCAGAAGAAATTGTCAAGACCTAGATTTACATTTACTCCACACATTCCTCATCAAAATTAGATCATGCCCACATTAACCATCTCTCAATCTATGTCACCTCCTTTTCCTTGCTTCAATCTATGTCACCTCCTTTTGACTTGAAAAACTAATCATTGCTTCCAGAGCAAAGTTTCCTAAAGGTTTAGTAATCTTGGAAGAGGGCAAGATCATCTGAATCCTGAAATAACTTAAAAATATATAAAGTTTGAATTCAAGTAGTTTACTTCAAGTCTCAATTTCCATTCATTCTTTATTAACCTCTCCAGTGCCTAGTGTCTTAAAGCTGCTCTTGGCTTACCACTGTAGTATCTTGACTTGCAGGCATCTCCCATACATGAAGTGTTTCCTAAACCACCACTAAAACCTCCCTGTCCTGAGTCCCATTCTTTCCATGATTCCACTACATAACTAACTGACCTATTTGAAGAAAAAACTGAAGATGACTTTCATGGCCAAGTCCCATGGATTCAATGTCTGTAAGTCTTTGGAGTCTATCTTCTCTTCCTTTTCATTCTCATCACCAGCAGGTAATTAGGCCTAATTACTATTTGCAGGGACTACAAAGACCTTTGGATTGCATATTCTCTATTTTCAGCATTTCCTTAATACATTTTACATAGAGGTTGCTGGATCACTCTTTCTGAAGTACAGAGCTGATAGTTTATTTCCATCCTCACAAACCGCTGATCCCCAGTGCTTAAAGAAACACATACACACACACACTCACAAAACCCTCCTTAGCCTATCTTTAATGTTCTCTGTCAGATACCCTTTCTACCTATAACTTTTTTTTCTGATTCTTCCTTCATACCCATCATGTGCCTAGGAAACTCCCTACTTGCTACTGTCAATGCTTATGTAACATATTCTATACTTCCACTCCTTGCTCATGCCGACAATTCTAGTTGAAATATTCTTCTTCCCTTTAGAACTCTTTATATCCTACCCATCTCTCAAAGTTCAGCTTAATGAATTTCTTGTCCTCAATCTCTGAATGTCCTGTTGGACCCTGTAATTAGAATCACACCCTCTTCCAAATTTCTCTATTCCTTTTAACAAATATTTCCCTTGTGATCCTTATTCCTTTCTTCTTGAATTATCAAATTTATGAATTTTTAACTCGTTTCTACTGTCCTTTATTCTACTAACAGCAGATATGCTGCATATGCAGTAAATAATCAGTAAATATTTTTGCATGGATGGGGATGTCATTATTTCAATATGTTACTCATTCTAGGTAATATTTACATCTTACCACTGGCACAGAGAGACTAATATGTGGAATGCAATGGTGAGAGAAGGGAGAGGGTTTTTTTTGGTGGGTAAAATCTGAATAAAAACACTATAGTGCCTGCCATGCCCCTGGCTATCCTCTCTTCATGATACTCTCATTTAAAAAGACAAGTTTGGGGGAATTCCTGGGTGGCTCAGTCAGTTAAGCATTGGCCTTTGGCTCAGGTCATGATCCCAGAGTCCTGGGATCGAGTCCATTGGGCTCCTTGCTCAGCCAGGAACCTACTTTTCCTTCTGCCTGCCACTCTCCTCCCACTTGTGCTCTCTCTTTCTCTCTCTATCTGAGAAATAAATAAATAAAACATAAAAAAAGAGAAGTGTGGGGGACCTGGGTGGCTTGGTTGGTTAATCTCAGCTCAGGTCTTGATCTCTGGGTTGTGAGTTCAAGCCCCTACTTAAAAAAAAAAAATGTGTGGTTAGATATTCCTGTCATGTTGAGAAAAAGGATCACCCATCTCTCTTTTTTCATATTTATTTAGTTCTTACTCATTTATGTAAATATTTTAAAATCTTATTCTATGAGAAAGTTTCATTTCATCTATCTTAATAACTACTGGTTCTCATTTGCTCTTCCTTTGTGTTTTAATATTTTCTGCATATTTCTCCCCTTTACAAACACTTGGAAATTACCTTCTTTTTCTATATAGTACCTGGCTTTCTTGCTTATCCAAGTAACCAATCACTTGCCTTCTTGAAAATTTTTTTAAAACTTATTTTTAAAAAATTAATTAATTTATTCTCGAGAAAGAGAGAGAGAGAGACCACATGAGAAGGAGGGACAAAGAGAGAAGGAGAGAGAATCTCAAGCAGATTTCACACTGAGCGCAGAGCCTGATATGTGGCTCAATCCCACAACCTTGAGATCACGACCTGAACCCAAACTACGACTTGGTCGTTCAACTGATGGTGCCTCCCAGGTGCCCCAAAACTTTCCTTCTTATTAATGTAAGCTTAACCTAAGCTTGCTTAAGTCATTTTATAACATCATCATTTAAGTAGGTAAATAATCCTATAAACAGCTAGCTGAATGAAAATCTCACCTCATGCATGCCATAGAGTCCATATTTTTTAATGTGCCCCACATAAAACTCCTTTCTACTTTCTATATAACTTTCTTGCTAAATTTTTTTGCTTTTGTGATGCCTTCATAATGAATTCAATTAAACACCCAAATGAAAGTTTAATCTTAATAAAAAATGTTGAACAAAAATAATGCAGAGAATTAATTTATAAATCACACTGTTTTGTATTACTTCAGCATGCCACATCTTCTCTGCTGATATTGGCACAATGTAGCATTTTATGCTGTAACATGTAAAAAAAAACTTTTTTATTAAAATAAAACCCCTACTAAGCTGGTAGAATGAAACATATTTTAATATAGATATTTTAATTACTCTTAATTAAGACCTTGCAGAGATTCTCATTCATGTTCTATGGAAAGTTCATATTCACATACTTAAAGAGCAGTTTGTTTTGGGGCTTAATAATTTAAAACAATGCCTCCTATACTAGAAACCCCTATTCATTTTTATTTTATTTTATTTATTTATTTGACAGAGAGAGAGATCACAGGCAGGCAGAGAGGCAGGCAGAGAGGAGGAAGCGAGCCTGATGCGGGCCTCGATCCCCGGACCCCAAGATCATGACCTGAGCTGGAGCAGAGGCTTTAACCCACTGAGCCACCCAGGTGCCCCCCCCATTACTTTAAAGACATAACCTCAGTTGTGTATTATTTTATGAAATAACTTGCAATACATTCCTCAGGGTGGCCCTTGGGGGAATATTTTGGTAAGGATGATTTTTAGAATTTGGAGGATAGTTTACAGGACACAGGGAGGTGAAATATGTATGTTTGGCACAGTCAAAAGCACAAATGAGTGAGCTCAAGATGGACCTCAAGGTTTCCTGTTTCTAATTCCTTGTTGATTATCTTTGGACAGTAATTTTGCTTTCACTTATTTCTAAACTGGTAGCATGAATGCAATGAAGTGATTAATTAAACAGGTATTTTCTTTTTACTTTATTTATTATTATTTTTTAAACAGGTATTTTAAAAGTGCCCGCCTACTTTGTGCCAGGCACCATTCCAGATGTTTCGAGATTTATGTGAACAAAACCAACAAAGTTTACATTCCAGAGGGAGGTAGGCGTAGTCAATAACAGATCATAAACAACAAATTCCTCAGGTCTTAGAAGGTTGGCCTAACATAAATGCTACTGAAAACCAAAACAGAACAGAGAAGGGAGAGATATGCAATTTTTAGATGATATAGTCAGGACAGGAATTGAAGTGACATCTAAATAAAGACCTAATGGAGATGATGGGTGGACTCTGTGCATATGTAAGGGTAGACTATTTTAGGCAGAGGCCAGTGCAAAGAAGTTGAAATCAATCACTAATTATATGTCAGTCTCTGCTGAAACCAGGATGGTAGCATAATCAAAGCAAAGGGGGATGCAGGGTGAGCCTGGTGGTGAGTATTAAGGAGGGCACGTACTGCATGGAGCACTGGATGTGGTGCATAAACAATGAATCTTGGAACACTGAAAATGAAAAAAAAATCTCTAAGGATGAATACTCTACCATTTGTGATACTTCTCTATTACATTCCACTTAACAGTGACCTAATAATTATTTATAGAGTACAAACCATATGCTAGGCATTGAAGCAATAATGATGAAAAGACAGACATAGTTTTGGTCCTCATGAATCTTACACTTTAATGGAAGTGGGAGGGACAAGTGAATAGATACTACACAAGTAATATACACTATACTAAGGGTGGTACATGGAGCCATGGGGACAGAGGATAGAAGACCCTCTCCCAGACTACAGGAATGGGATCTTTGAGAGAAAGCTATTAGAGAGTGAAATTTTCATTTCTGCTCCCAACAGCATAGACATGAGAACAGTTTATACAGAGAGTCAAGTAATAAATGCTTCACATGTATTTAATCCTCACAACACCCTATGAAGGGATGAAAATCCAGAGAGGCTAGGCAACTTGTCTAAGGTCAAAGAGACGGAAAGTGGCAGAGAAAGGACATGAACACAGGCGGTATGGTCCAGAGTTTGTGCTCATAACCACTATCTTGCATACTCTCTGAGCAGCATGCCTGTAAAAGAATTTATTAATGAATACCTCTGGGTATTTTCTAGCTGCTTGTAATTCTTGGTAGGGACTGTCTAAATAGTTGGATTGTAGGATGAGTTTTTATTAGCATGATCTAGAATAAAATAAGTCTGTTTTGTTTACAAATTAAAATCAAATCATCTTGTTCATACTGTGGTATGAACTTCTGACATTGGGATTCACTAGCCCATTCATATAAAAAGCTTGAACTTGGAGCAGCTCTTTGGAATCATTTCTTCCTTCTGTCTTCTGACATTCTTAATAAATGGAGAATAAGCTCTTTCATTAGAGTGCTATCTATTGGCTGCAATGGATTTTGTCAAAGGACGACAGTCCATTAATAAAATTCAAATATTTGTCCTCTACATGGACTCAACCCTGCTGTTGGATGCTATCTTCACAGTGAGGGGTCAGATGTTTTGGGCCAAATCACAAATTTCATGACTTCCTCCAGACAGTTGTCAGATGGTATCCATTCTGAGTAGAAGTTCCACTAGTAACCTAGAAGAAATATCCAGAAGGGCTCTGAGCAGATATATATGTGGGTGTGAGAGTGGGCTGTGGAACCTTGCAAAACTAAGTATTTGCTCTGCTTGATTTCTTAGAGCTGATGATTTCCCATTTCATCATGCCCAACTCCCTGACTAGTTAGACAACTGGAAAGTCTAACTGGGGACTGCACAAATTCTATCTGTTGAAGAAAAAACATTTTGTGACAATGACAAGTGACACAAATTCCGACTGGAATTCCCAGAAAGGCATAAACAATAGGAAGAGCAATTGTATATGAAAATGTGAAAATGGCAGGCTAGGGAATCAGAATCCTATCATTTTAAAGACCACAGAAAGGATAATTTTCTAATAATATCCATGGCAGAAAGCCATTCAATGATTTAGAAAAGACTGTATGAATATTTATACAACTTACATGTAAATATCTTTACTGTATAAACTGATCATTTTCAGGTATGATGTACATAACATTAGAAAACAATGAAATGTCATGTCTCATAAATCATTCTGAAGGCTGGATCCACCAAAACACAATGTCCTAATAGTTAAATGATGGGGGAGACACAGAATGTTTGAGAAAAGTCATACTCGCGTATAAATTTCAAACTAAATAGGAAGAAAAAAGATTTTATCAACAGAATTTGGGGGGTAACACTGGTTATAGTGATAAAGGATAAAGAGAAGTCAGAATATGATGGAAGACATTGGGTAAAAATAGTGTGCAAAGATTAACACCAAAGTGAAAAGGACTAACCATCGTATTATATGATTTTAGCATCTCATGCAGTGAAAGGAATCATGATTGATCTCCTATTTATAAAGAGAGCTCAACTTATTACCAAAGAAAAATAATGACTAGGTTCACAGAGATGGCAACAAAAATTAACAGTGGTGAGAGCTAATTTTCAGTTTTGTCTTTTAATCTCAAAGTATATAAATGTTAACATAATACAGAAATAACATAATTTAAAAAATTAAGTAAGTAAAAATATGCAACTAAATGCGTAAATGCTACTTCTAAGTACTATTATACCAGTATGAACCTTTATTGAAACATTAAAAAATGTCCTCTTTAAAACAGAAATTGCCTGGGAGACAAAGAATACATAAATTTATAATGATAACCAAATGAAAGCACAGAGTAAACTTTCTAGATGAAAATATGACTTTTCCTAACTAAGGGCTAAAAACAAGAGAAATGTAATGTGCGTTAGATTCATATTGTGGAGAATGAGTTTGTATCTAATCTAATGCTTGTATACATTATTCCAATGCTTTGAGAACAGAGTAACAATTGTAATTTTGCTCTGAATCAAAATAACAGTATCTGTCAGTTGACATGTTGTAGTGTTTGCACTTTCATTACTGTTCATAGAATAACTGTATGCCTCATTTTACTGTTCTTTTATAGCAGTTTATCTCTTTAAAAAATGCTACTCAAACTATCTTCAGCAGAAATCTCAGTTATAATCAGTCACTAAGTTTTGTTTTCGATACACCCATACAAATGCTTATGCATATCTGTTTTGATAAAATGTGATTCTTACATGCCTAGTCTGTTATTTCACCACAATTTGCATTGTTATAATAAGTTATTGATTGATTTTCAGTTTAAGGGACTAAGGTAGTATCCAGTAATGACTGAGTGCTACAAGTTTATTGCAAGTGCCCAAGGTTCACTCACCCCAAGCAATTTAGTCAATAACCAATTTTTATATTTCTATCTCCTTCAAAATTCCAAACCAATAATCCCTGTGTTTTTTTTTTTTAATTATTTCAGTATCAGACTAACATTTCCCATGGAAATCAATATGGGTGCGATCCATTAGCCAAAAATCTGCAGTACTGCAATGCAAACATATTAAAAATATTGATCTTGCAAAGCTACTGATGTTTTGATTGACTTTAATGTTTGTAAGCAGCAATACCAGAATTCCAATGACTGAAACAAACTTTTGATTAAAATTATAGATTTTCTTGAGGGGATTTGCTATTTTACTGGTTCAAAGCATATCACATGGCTTACTTGCCTCCCATAAATGAGTGCAGTGGGATATACTTATCCAATTCCTTATTTCTAAATATTTTAGTCCATCATAGCTTACACATCTGTAATGTATTTTGAAATGCTTTGACATTTCAATTCCACTTCTTATTACACTGTATAGTGCGATGGAATTCTCAGAATGAGAATGGTAGGAACTGAGAGCTCTAATCCTTCTTTTACCATTACACAACCTTTGGGAAGGCATTTAACTCTCTGTGTAAATTCCTCAAATGTAACACGGAATTAACCTGGGGAATCAATAAACATTCTTATTATATTTTGAGATCAATGGACAACAAAGACCATAATTTATACATACAAAAGATTTTTGATCCAAAGATGTATCCCTTACAGAAAGCACAGAATTTTGCAGCCATTTAGTGATAACCTAGCAATGCCCTCATTTTAGGTATAAAGAGACTGTGTCCCCTTCAGTGGCAAGGAGCTTCTCAAAGGTCTTTCCTGACCAACCCATCTAAAGTACATCTGGGGTGCCTGGATGGCGCAGCCCGCTAAGTGACCGACTCTTGGTTTTGGCTCAGTTCAGGATCTGAGGGTGGTGAGACTGAGGCCCATGGCAAGCCTGGTATGGAGCCCCCAGGTGGGCTCTGCACTCAGTGTGGAGTCTGCTTGTCCCTCACTTCCCTCTTGCACTTGTGTGCACACATGGTCTTTCTCTCAAACAAATAAGTCTTTAAAAAAGTACAATTCTGTACCACCACTTGCACTGTCTCACCCTTTAACATATATAATTTTTTATCCTAACACCACTATCTAAAACATTTTTATAGTATTGTAGCACTTTAAAAAAAAAAGATTTACTTATTTATTTGAGAGAGCCAGCGAGAGTGTGCAAGTGCATGGCGGGGAGGGGCAGAAGGAGAAGGAGAGAAGGTCTCAAGCCGTAAGTAGAGAACCTCAGGCAGGCTCAATGTCATGATGCCAAGATCACGACCTGAGCTGAAACCAAGAATCCAAATTTAACCAGCTGCACCACTCAGTTGCCCCTATAATATAAAATTTTTCTATAAATACAAATGTTATATATAACATTCTATAGAATATAACAGGATACACACACACACAATTTGCCTACCTCTTGTCTGTTTTCTCTTCTAAAACTTAAGTCTGATGCAACAGGAATATTGTTTATCCCTATCACTGCCAAATCTCTAGCATCTAGAATAGTGTTTGGCATATAGGACTCAGTACCTATTTTTTGAATGAGGAAAGGAATGAGCCAGAACTGTTAGTGGATGGGGCTGGGTTGGGTAGGGGTGGAGTGGGGTTAAGACTTAGATTCTATTAACTTTCAATCCAGTGCTGTTCTAAGGTTTCCTTCTTAATATGCTCCTCTATATGCTCCTTTTATTTCTTGGGATTCCCAGATGTAAGTATCCAAGGGGATCTGGACCCATATCTGGAATATATGTTTTTGTCTAAGTTCAAGGACATTTTCAAGTTTATTTTAACCTTTACATTATTTAATTATTAATCCTCTTGGATTTTTTCCCCCATTTGTTTGCTCTACCTTCCATCATATTAAAATTGTAATAAATTCTCTGCATTTTTATTTGTGACATTTCACTGCAATTAAGAAAAACATCAATGATCTAAGCAAAAAGTAGAAATTAAAAATGACCTATTTATTAGCTGCTTATTTCATTTGCATTCTAATCAGTCCCATATAGTCCTTCAGGGGAAGCACCAAGGACAAACTTGCAAATGTGTGGGGACTTTAGTGTCCTTATAAATTAGATTAGTTTTCCCCCAAAATTACCCTACACACACTATATATATACATAAAAATATATATTTAAATATTTCATTTGAGAAAGAGAGTGAGAGAGAGAATGCAAGCACATGCAAAAGCAGGGGCAGTGGCAGAGGGAGAGGAAGAAGCAGACTCCCCACTGAGCAGGGAGCCCAATGCGGGGCTCAGTCTCAAGACCCTGAGATCAGGACCTGAGCTGAAGTCAGACGCTTAGCCAACTGAGCCACCCAGCTTTCCCTACAATATATTTGTAAACATCTAATGCAGCTTGAGAACAAACCCCCTGGCCTCTTCCATGAAGCTACTGCCACCACAAACCTTCAGAAAATGTCTCTACTGCTGCTGGTCTCTGGTGGTTGTAGGGGAAGCAGTGCAGTTCAGACCTATCAGATATGGAGCAGAATTCCAATTTTCTCACTTACAAACTATGTAAACTTTGGTTTCTTCATCTGTAAAAAATATCTAACAGTCAATACAGAGATACAAACAGCCAGTACACGAGGCGTAGACAAGACCATACACAGAAAGTGAGTGGCATGAAGCAGGTGTGCAAACAAGGCTAGTTCTCCTCTTCCCTTCACATATCAGCTAAAAAAAATAGCTAACAATCCTTCCTGCTTCCTATTATTTTTTTCCCTTAAGACTCTCACTTTTGTAACTTGGCTTAAAGAATTAGAATCTGTTTATAAGGGCCACAGTGCAGAAACTAAAACTTAAAAAAGGTGTTTTGATATTTATGTGGGACCACAAATGGCTTTTGGAAATCAATAAAGGGCAGATGGAAGGTAAAACTATTTCAGAGAACCAAACAATATGATCAAACAGTCAAAAGAAACACTTTGGAGCTGGAGAAGATACTCTGTTCAAGTATTAGAGGCCTCAGGGTAGAAGGTGACATCACAGTGTGAGCATTACACTCTTCTGTCTGCCCTTACCTCTGGCTTTTTCAACTCTGCAAACAGTCTGGTACTTTCAGTGCCCCAACAGTCCCGCCCACCTTGATCCATTCCCAGAAACCACCCTCAGCATCATAAGCATCTACTCTTCATATACCCTTGAAAACAGCTCCGTGTCAGCAGCTCCACTGGATCATCCACTGAGGCCCCGAGGTCTAGCAGTAGCTCGGAGGTTATAAAGCTGGTGGACTTTGGGATCTCCTAGGACTGTTCAAGGCCCAGAAGCAATAAACTACGCTATTCCTCCACTTTCAGTAGCACCTGGTTATAGCGAGGGCCACAAAACAGCCTTAAAGAATGGGCAGGACACCTGCTAAGGGATGTGCATATAATCGAAGATTAGCAAAATATTAAAGAGAATGATGAGTTTTCTTAAAGATCTGTTTCTATTTCTAAAAATGACAAGTTCTGTAAGTATAAGATGATGTGGAAAGCCAGTATGCAAAAGGGATTATTTCTGCTCAAGTAAGCAGTATGACTTGCAGTGTGACCTTGCAGCCCTAGCACCACTGATTCTTGGCCGGTTTGCACTGCTATTACTTTGACTTTGCAGTTGACAGTCTGACTGAAAAATACGGCTTGATCACACACCGTCCAAGTGTGTTCCTTTTGTTTCTAGGCATTGTTAGAACTACTAGATATTTACATTTTGGGAGTCAGCACAGAATTTCAAAACATTTATGGAGGGGCGCCTGGGTGGCTCAGTTAAGCATCTGCCTTCTGCTCAGGTCATGATCCCAGGGTCTCTGGATCAAGCCCCGCATTAGGCTCCTGCTTGGCAGGAAGCCTGTTTCCCCCTCTCTCACTTCCCCTGCTTGTGTTCCCTCTCTAGCTGTGTTTCTCTCTGTCAAATACATAAATAAAGTCTTTTTTTAAAAAAAAGGTTTATGGATTTCCCTGCAGTTCTTCTGGGGATCCCCACAGGCTAGAGGGTATTTAAGGGTAATCTTCCTGAGTTGGAAAATAAGATACTCTCTCTTCTTATAGCATTGCAGGTAGGTATAGTATGAAGACATCTGTTTATGGGTGAAGAGGGGAGACAGGCAAGTCTTAAATGGAAAGTGTTATTTTTCTTCAAGTTAGAAAGTATTCAGATGAAGGAAAAGACCATTCAAATGCCAGGACTTGGATGCATGCAACATAAGTTGAATGCATGCAAGTCAGAGATTTGGCTTAATTCCAAATACAAAATATTTCAGCTCCAAGGGGGAAGCTAATCACAGGCCAGCATTTCAAAGTATATATGTAGAACACTGAGTTTTTTAAAAGGTCCAATACTGTAGTTTTTCAAGAAATTCTTAAAATTCTCAGAAATTTTAGTAATGCAAACATTTTAAATACAGAGGGCTAGCAGCTGTTGAGAAATATTTTGGCATAGATTGGAGATTTGTTGATTTTTTTTTTTTCAGGGACATGCTAGAAAATATAAAACAATTATTGAGCACTAAGAAGACTGGCTTCATTTAAAACTATTTTAAAGAAGCACCTGGGTGGCTCAGTCATTAAGTGTCTTCCTTTGGCTCAGGTCATGATCCCAGAGTCCCGAGATCGAGGCCTGCATTGAACCCTGCATCGAGCCCTGCATCGAGGCCTGCATCAGGCTCCCTGCTCAGTGGAGAGTCTGCTTCTCCCTCTCTCACTCCCCCTGCTTATGTTCCCTCTCTCCCTGTACTTCTCTCTGTCAAATAAATAAATTAAAGAAAATCTTAGAAAAATAAAACTATTTTAAGGCATACCAAATGAAGGTCTGAAACTTCCAGGTTATTATGCTTCTAAACTGAAAGGTAAAGCATTTGTTCTCTTTAACTGCAGACAAAAATCAGGGAAGAAATACTACAATAGCTCCAACTCTAGTTACACGCCCCCCAACCACATATTCTTTGGTTACACAACTAGTGGTTTAAGAGTGTAGAATAAGAGCCCTCCAGGGAAAACTCAATTTGGGTGGCAGAGGAATGTTTACTAAAGTCAAAAGAGAGACCTCAACTCAGACCGCTCTGTGATTGACATCCACTGCTAAATCTTGGGGGAGATTTTGAAAATTCTCACCTTATCAGGTTCTCTTCCCCACAAACTGGCCTTAAAGGCCTATATTAGAAACAAGGCCAGAAAAAAACCATTTTGGTGATTCTTCAAAAAGTTAAACATAAAATTACTACATGACCCAGCAATTCTCCAAGGTATATAACTGAGAGAATTGAAAACAGGTGTTCAAACAAAAAGTTGTACATGAATATTCATACCAGCATTATTCATAATGCCTAAAAAGTAGAAACAATTCAGATGTCCACTAATTGAAAAATGGATAAGCAAAATTTATTCTCTTGTATAAATAAATACAAGAGAATATTATTAGGTAATAAAAAGGAATGGAGAACTGACACATGCCATAGCATGCACGAATCTTGACAACATTATGCTAAATGCAAGAAGCCAGACACAAGCAGATGCACGCTGTATGACTGTACTTGTATGAAATGTCCAGAATAGCAAATCTGTAGAGACAAAAGCAGGTGAGTGGTTGCCAGGGGCCGGGGAGAAGATAAAATTGACAGTGCCTGCTGAGTGGTATAGTGTTTCTTTTTGGAGTGATGAATATTTTCTGGAATTAGATAGTGGTGATGGTTGCACAAAATTATAAATATACTATAGGTCACTGAATTGTAGACTTTAAAATGGTTACCGTGGTAAATTTTATGTTATATGAATTTTACTTCAATTTAAAAACGTGGATAGAATTCTTTTTCATTTTTATTTATTACAATCCTGGTGAGCAAAGACATTAATGAAACAAATTCCTATTGAAACTAAAATTTGGATATTACCATAGGTGCTTTTTTAAACTCATGAAATTTCTATGTCTGTTTGATTAGGCTGTGTCTCACGGAAGTGGAAAATTATTCAATCATCTGGAGGGTTAAGAATATTATTATAGATATATTTATAATTCTGGCAAAACAAGACAAGGACAAATGAGGACTAAACTTACTTTGCTCAAAATTCAATGGAAGCCAAGCAACTCTGCTTTGTTTTAGGTAAGTGAACAAAATCTACCAAAATGTAGAGATTTAATTTTCAGGAAATGAAGCACTGACTGCTTTATATTTGCCCTTCTTTTTTTTTTTTAAGTTTTATTTATTTAGTAATCTCCACACCCAATATGGGGTGCGAACTCACGACCCCAAGATCAGTAGTTGCACGCTTTTTTTTCCACCTGAGCCAGCCAGGTGCACCAAAACTTACCCTTCTTGATATGCAAAAGCAGTCATTATTTTTTTCTGCCCACAGACATAATGCAAGATCTACTTGCTCGGATTTGAGAAATTTGAAGTGAGGTAAGTTTACCAAATATCCATAAAGTATCTAATTATATATCTAAACTGTAGCTGCTATATCAAACTTGATTTTTAAATATATTTTATATTTAATTTTTTAATTAAAAATTCATTAGTTTTTAGCATTTATTCTTTTTAAATATAAACATTTAAGGGCACAGATCTTTTTGTTTAGCAATCTAGCTATACCAAAAAAACTCTGTATTTCCATGATGGTTCAATTCTAAGTATTTGCTAGGTTTATTCTTTTTTTTTTTTTTTAAAGATTTTATTTATTTGACAGAGAGAAACACAGCCAGAGAGGGAACACAAGCAGGGGAAGTGAGAGAGGGAGAAGCAGGCTTCCCGCAGAGCAGGGAGGCCGACGCGGGGCTCGATCCCAGGTCTCCAGGATCATGACCTGAGCCGAAGGCAGTCGCTTAACCAACTGAGCCACCCAGGCGCCCCAGGTTTATTCTTTAATCCTTATTTGGAGAACTTTTTCTTCCGTTTTTTTCTCCACTCTCTTATTTCCTCCCCAACTTCTATTGAAAAAAAAAAAGCCTAGAAGAGTTGCGATAGTATAATAATCATCCATATACTCATCCATCAGATTCAATAATTACCATATTTGCCACGTGTGCTTCATTGCTTTTATGTATATTATTTTCCTGAACCATTTGAGAGTTAGCTGCAAAGAGAATAATTTATTTAATAATACACTTCAAGTATTCGTGTTTTCTGTCAGTCACAAGAGTTGTACTGGGATACATTCTTCCTTATAGTCATCAACCTTCCTAAAAGTTAGAAAAAGCATACAATAATTACTTGGTTTTTATGTAAAATTTCTCACTATTCTATATGCATTATAAGGGCAATGGACTTTCCACTTCTTTGGTGTGATAACTTTTTAATTTTGGACTTTGAGGTGTTTTCTCTCTTAAATGATGCTCCTTTGCATCTTCCAATTCAAACTGTCCCCTCTTTTCAAGCCTCATCTCCCACAGACATACCACACATATTCATACATCCATTCTGCTAGCCCTGGAATACTTAGAGCCCTGCTGTGTGTCACTCTCACCTGAGTACTTATTTTTTGCTCTAATTTAAATTTTAGTTGCATGACATACTGCCTCACTGAGATCCTCAGCACCTTTAGGATAGGGGTTCAGGCCTTTTTAATCCCATGGTCAGTGGATACTAAAATTCTTTCTCAACTTAACTGAAGTCTACCCAGTGTGATGCTTGTTGCAGAAATGTAAGTGAATTGAAGATTATATACATTTACTTCTATTGTGTTACATGTGGTAACGTGCCATAAACTCATACAAATTAATATTATAGTTTGCTTGACAATTTATTTTTGTTTCATTGAAATAACCTCCTATTCTCCAAATGAAAGAGTTCTTACAGATTGTTTCGTTTAGTCACGTATCATCAATCTCACAAGTTTTCATGTAAAGAGATCTATAGAAGTAAAATGATTGCCCTAAAATTATAAAACTTCAAAAAGGCAAAACCAGAAATAGAATCGAATGAGTGAATACATCTAAAATACTTAGACTAGGACCTGGCTGGCATAGGAAGGGCTTAAGGAATATTATTAACCACAGGTCAAGGTTTTGGGATGCCTAGTTTAGTGAATTTTCCACTAAAACACATTATCTCAGAATTCTACAATAAAAAATGAAGATGACCATTTGGGGAGCATGTTATATATACATTCTTTTGTGAGCATGAGATACATGACAGGAAATCAGGCCAAGATGTCATCAGAACAGGCTCTGACTATTCCTCCTAAACGGAGGTCGCAGACTGGCTGCCTGTGGGCCTAATTAGGATGGAAGTTATTTTATTCAAGCCGTATAATACACTTTTCTTTTTAAAGATTTTATTTATTTATTTGACAGAGAGAAACACAGCTAGAGAGGGAACACAAGCAGGGGGAGTGAGAGAGGGAGAAACAGGCTTCTGCTGAGCAGGGAGCCCGATGCGGGACTCAATCTCTGGACTCTGAGATCATGACCTGAGCCGAAGGCAGATGCTTAACGACTGAGCCATCCAGTCGTCCCTTAACCCCATATAATGGTCTTAAAACTTAAGTTAGTTGTAATGCTTTAGACTCAAATATACAGATGTCTGGCTTCCTTGAGAAAACTGGGAAATGTGACAATGCCGTGCTTGCCTTCATGTCACCAATCAGCTGGGGTTTGAATTTGTAACTCTTGTCCTTAGCTAAGGCCTTAATTATGATTAATGCATGGAATAATAATGTTGAATCATGTAATAAGAACTACATCAGTCGGGAAGTACTAAGTATACTTGCCTGTTATCTATAATTGTTAGCTATACCTAAGTAGCAGGAAAATGAATTGTTATGATAAGGATAAAAATGAAGGTGACTGTTTTTAAGGGGTTAATTATAATTTAATCAGAAAATTCATTTAAAGAGAGAAGCTCAGTCTCTGAACTTCAGTTACCTAAAATGCCATTGTATTTTTCTTTTATGGGAGCTGCTGGTCCAATAATCTCAATTCATGTGTTAAATAAAAACAAATGACACAATTATATTTGGAACCATTTTTTTACCTAATGTAAACATAGCCCTTACGATCTGAAACTATTTTAGTTAGCCTGCTTTTGACCGGAAGTAATCAGCTATAAGAAAAAAAAATTAAAAATAAAAATAGGTTACAACACATTAAATATCCTCTTTCTGCCACCTTACACTTTTTGGTGCTAAAACATATGCTCTGCCACCTGCAGATAAAAGTCACACACTGAGAGTGTATATTCTGACAAGAATTACTAGTTTCAAGCATGCCTAGTGATTTTGGACAGTAGCACTTAAGAAACCTTCAATCTGGCAGTTTTATCACTGCACATTTTCTAAAGCACTCCTACAGTCTAAAGTTGTATAAGTGGTGGGGATCTGACCTTTGGGAGAAAACAAAATAAAATAAAACAGAAAGGATCCCAAGGTTGCATTTTGATCGAACTTGCTCTATTTTTTTTTTTTTTTGGTTTGATACATACCTCTTTTCTTTTTATCCCCCCATTTATTTTGCACCTAATGACAAGGGGGACTTGGGTTTTTGTGCTTTCTGACAGAATAAAACTCTACTGAAAGACCAAGACAACTTCCGTTCCTAGGCATACTGGAAAAATCTGTCAGAGGAGTTAAAATTATTGTTGCTCCATAAGGAATTTAGGTTCTTATCTTTATATTTCCTTTATCCTCACTTTACTTTTTTATTTTACCTTATTCTGTAACTACATATCGACTGTTTCACCTTTTTCCAAAAAGGGTTTTGGTTTATAAAAGAGAACCCCAGTGGGATTTCCAGTGATGGCAGGTAAAGAGGCTGGAAAGTCTCGAATACAGCTATAAAAGTCAACAGAACTGTCAAGTACAACCATCTCAGCACTCCAGAAATCAACCAAAGGCATCTCAATCAACCAAAGTGTTTCTTCCTGAAAAACTGCTGAACTACAGGTCAGAATAGTGACAATCTGTGGCGGGCAGCTCGGAATGGAGAGTAATGCCTCTAGGGTGGGACTGGCTATGAAAACCCACAGTTTCACTGCTAGAGGGCCTGACTTCAAATTGGAGTAGGAGAAAAGCTAATGGGCAATGGTCTTATCAGCAAATAAAGCAAACTCGGTGGGGAATTAACCACACAAGCCTAGGGCCCTACCAAATTGAAGTGGTGATCTCACTTGGGGTCAGCAACAAATCAGTGGACTAGCTAGAGATCTGATAGGAAGACCCTAGAAGTGAGAGTGCCATCAAGAGACCTGATGAATCCCTGGCACACCCCTCCTTTCTGGAAAGCTGGCACAGAAGTCCCAGGAAAGCCTTGTCGAAAATAAAAGCTGGGGGAAGACTTGAAAACTGCATGAACTTTGAGTACGCTCTGCAACTCAACACTCAACTATCCACAGAGCCTTACTGGCTTGGGATGTTCAGTAAAAAAACGATGCAACAAAGGGCCGATCTCTAAGAAGCAAGTCTAATATAAAACAAAAATAAGAATGAAAAAAACCCATATACTGAAGGGGAGACAGATTCTGCAGATTAAGTTCAGATAAGTTTCTATTACAAACAAAACAAAATGAAGCAAAACCAAATGAACAAACACAAAAAAACAGCAGCAAGAACAATTCTTAAACAAACAAAAAACTACAGCTTTTCTTACTACTCCTATTAAACATAGCACAGGAGGTTATAGCTAGTGTAGTAAAGCAAGAAAGGAAATTAATGGCATGAATATTGGAAAGGAAGATGTAAACTGTCTTTATTCCTGGATGATATGCTCTTGTATTAGAAAATTCTAGGAGTGCCTGGGTGGCTCAATTGGTTAAGCATCCAACTCTTGATCTCAGGGTCCTGAGTTCAAGCCCTGTGTTGGGTTCCAAAAAAATGTTTGAACTCATAAACAAGGTTTATCTAGGTTAAAGAACACAAAATCAATTTGCAAAAATCAATTTTAATTCTTATACTAGCAATAAACAATTTGAAAATGACATTAAGAATTCTACTCCAATATTATTAAAAAAGAATAAAAAATTAAGAATATATTTAATAAAGGAAGGGCAAGAGAACTAAAGAAAAATTGATGAGAGAATTTACAGATGATCCAAATAAAGAACAATGTTGCAATTTCCAAATTTATGATAAACTATAGTATTCAAAATAGCACAATACTATTGTAAAAAAAGATATACAGGTCAATAGAACGGAATATAAGGTTTATTAATAAACCCTTACTTTATGTTCAGTTGATTTTTTGAGAAAGGTTCAAGGCATTTCAATGGGGAAACAAGAGTTTTCAACAAGTGCTATTTCAAAAATTAGATACCCATATGCCAAAAATGAACTTAGATCTTTACCACATACCATAAACAAAAATGAACTCAAATGAATCATACCTAAATTTAAGAGCTGAAAACTATAAAACTTCACATTTATGATCTAGGGTTTGGTAAAGACTTCTTAGATATGATACCAAAAATATAACTCATAAAAAAATGATAAACTGAACTTCCTCAAATTTTGAACTCACAAACAATTCTGCTCTTCAAAAGATATCATAAAGAAAGAAAAAAGGCAAGCCATCGCCTGGGATAAAATATTCATAAATCACATTACCTGATAAGGGACTTGTATCTAGAATACATAAAGAACTCCGTTAGCCCAATAATAAGACAAAAGATTAAAAAATGGGCAAAACAAATATAGACATTTCACCAAAGAATATATACATATAGCTAATAAACACATGAGAGCATATTTAATATCAAGTAGTCGTTAGGGAAATACAAATTAAAACCCAAATGAGGTAAATCACAAACCAACTAGAATAGGCTATAATCAAAAAGATGGACACACCAAGTGTTGATATCGAAGTGGAAAAACTGGAATTTATGCTCTGCTTGTGTGAGTGTAAAATGGTGTGGCCACTTTGAAAAAGTTGTGTAGTTCTTTGAAAACCTAAATATAAACTTACCACACGACCCAGTAATTCTACTCCTACTTGTACCCCAAGATAAATGAAAACTTCCATCTGGATTGATTCATATGTGACTGCTCATCGTGGCATTATACATAACAGCTCTAAACTGAAAATGATTCAAATATCAATCAACTGGTAAATGGATAAACACAACAGACAATATTCACATGATGGAATACTATTCAGCAGCAAAAAGGAATGAACTATTGATATATTCTATAATGTGTCTGAACCTCACAAACATTGTATGCAGAAGCCAGATAGAAAAGACCACATATTGTTTGTTTCCATTTACATGATGTTTACATTGAAGGCAAATATACGGAGAGAGAGGACTGCTAGTTATCTGTGGCTGTAGGTGGAAGCAGCAAATGGGCATAAATAAACTTTTTGGGGTGATGAAAATATTCTAAAATTGGATTGTGGTGATGACTGCACAATCACAAATTAGCTAAAAATGATTCAACTGTATATTTACCATGAAATTATTTTATAGTATATAAATTGTACTTCACTAATGACATAAAAAAATAAACACACTACAAAATTGTATGAAGGCACTTGAAGAAGTCAAGGCAAAAGCAAAAATGGGTATGAAATAATGAATGGATGTGATTAGTCCCATTGAATTGCTACAGATGCGATGCTAATTTAGGCTTAAGCTTCCAAAGGGTGAAGACTAGGAGGAGAATAAATGGGTATGTCAGTGGTTCCCAAACTTAGGAAACCACTGGAAATTACCTAGGGATCTTTGAAAAAGGCCGATGCATGGCTCCCACCCTATACATTGACTGTACTGTAATAGGAGAGAAGCCTTGGTTGTAATAGGAGAGAAGCCTTGGTTGCTCAAGTAATGCCCTTGTGGAGCAAAGTTTGGGAACCACTGGAATGACATACTATAAGATATTCATTGACCATAAGATAAAGAGAAATAATTGGGGGAAAACAGAGTTCTGGAAAGGATTTCTCCTACAGATCCTCCTAAGAAAGGACCTCATAAAAATGTAATGAGTTAGTGCCTCTAAAGCAGCCATGCCCCAGACCATGGTGGGTCCTCAGTGGGTTACAAGGGTGTAGAGACAGTAATGCTTCAGACCTCAGGGCAGCCAAGGGGACCGGGGGCAGCTGCAGCAGCTGTGCCTGAGCCCTCCAGCTTTGAGCAGTCTCCTCCATCCACACCAGAAGACTCAACAAGTATTATATTTTTGTAACACGTGCCATAAAATAAAAAGCATATCATCTGAAAGACACCTGTAGAAGCAGTAATGGGGATGTTTATTATTATTTTTTTAGAATTTTATTTATTAATTTATTTGAGGGAGAGAGAGAGCACAAGCAGGGAGAGGAGCAGAGGGAGAAGAGGCAGACTCCCTGCTGAGGGGGCCCAATGTGGGGCTCAATCCCAGGACCCCGAGATTATGACCCAAGTGAAGTCAGACACTTAACTGACTGAGCCACCCGAGTGCCCCTGGGGACATTTAAATAATAGTTTCTTTCAACAAACTGATTAAAAAAGATAGAAAATGATTCAGTTAAAACATTTCTGCAAGGCACAAAAAGATGGAAGAGCATTCCATGCTCATGGATCGGAAGAATAAACATTGTCAAAATGTCTATACTGCCCAGAGCAATCTACACTTTCAGTGCCATTCCGATCAAAATTCCACAAACATTCTTCAAAACATTGGAACAAACAATCCTAAAATTTATATGGAACCAAAAAAGACCCCGAATCGCTAAGGAATTGCTGAAGAAGAAAAGCAAAGCTGGGGGCATCTCATTACCTGACTTCAGGCTTTATTACAAAGCCGTGATTACCAAGACAGCATGGTACTGGCATAAAAACAGAGAAACAGACCAATGGAACAGGGTGGAGA
>PITA01001285.1:0-117030 GCA_004023965.1 Spilogale gracilis
ATTTATTTGAGGGAGAGAGAGACATGCACTAACCTGGAGGTGGGGGTGGGGAAACAGTGCAGAGGGTGAGAGAGAAGCAGACTCCCCACTAAGGAGGGACCCCCTTCCAGGTCTCAATTCCAGAACCTCAGGATCAAGACTTGAGCTTAAGCCAGATGTGTAAGTGACTGAGCTGCCCTGAACTTTAGAATTCTTTAACTCCATTTTCTCTTTCCCAATCCATTTGCAGTTGTTTTGTATTTAACTTTGTATGTATCTAGTTACAACATCACAAGATAGTATTTTATGTAGTTAGTATTCATTTAGTTTTGCTCACGTACTTACCATTTTTAAAAAAAAAATAAAGTTTTTACTTAAATTCCAGTTAATATTACAGTATAACTGGTTTCAGTTGTACAGTTTAGTGATTCAGAACTTCTATACAGTACCCAGTGCTCATCACAACTGCACTCCTTAATCCCCATCACCTTTTTTCCCTGTTCCCCAACCTGCCTCCCCTCTGGCAACCATCAGTTCTTTCTTTATTTATTTATTTATTTATTTTTTTAAAGATTTTATTTATTTGACAGCGAGAAACACAGCTAGAGAGGGAACACAAGCAGCGGGAGTGAGAAAGGGAGAAGCAGGCTTCCCGCCGAGCAGGGAGCCCGATGTGGGGCTCGATCCCGGGTCTCCGGGATCATGACCTGAGCTGAAGGCAGTTGTCCAACCAACTGAGCCACCCAGGCGCCCCCCATCAGTTCTTTATAGTTAAGAGTCTGTTTCTTGATTTGCTTCTCTCCTTTTTCCCCCTGTCTTGTTGGTTTGTTCCTTAAATTCCACTTATGAGTGAAATTATATGGTGTTTGTATTTAACTGACTTACTTCGCTTAGCACAATATACTCTTCTAGCTCCATCCATGTCCTTGTAAATGGCAAGATTTCATTCTTTTTTAATGGCTGAGTAGTTGTGTGTGTGTGTGTGTGTGTGTGTGTGTGTGTATCTTTATCTGTTCATCAGTTGATGGACACTTGGGCTTTCCCCCTAGGTCGGCTGTTGTTGATAATGCTGCTATAAACATTGAGGTGCATGTATCCCTTTGAACGAGTATTTTTGTCTCCTTTGGGCAAATACCTAGTAGTGCAGTTTCTGGGTCCTAGGGTAGTCCTATTTTTAACTTTTTGAGGAACCTCTGTATTGTCTTCCAGAATAGCTGTACCAGTTTACATTCCCACCAGTACTTCAGGAGGCTTCTCCTTTCTCCACATCCTTGCCAACACCTGTTTGTTGTGTTGTTAATTTTAGCCATTCTGACAGGTGTGAGGTGATATCTCATTGTGATTGGTATTTCCCTGATGGTGGGTGATGTTGCATCTTTTCCTGTGTCTGTTGGCCATCTGTATGTCGTCTTTGGAAAAATGTCTGTTCATGTCTTCTCACTTTTTATTTAGATTGTTTTTTGGGTGTTAAGTTGTATAAATTCTTCATATATGTATATATTTTGGATAGTGATCCTTTATCAGATATTTCATTTGCAAATATCTTCTCCCATTCCATAGGTTGCCTTTTAGTTGTGTTCATTGTTTACTTCACTGTGCAGAAGCTTTTATTTTGATGAAGTCCCAATAGTTTATTTTTCCTTTCATTTCCCTTGCTTCAGGAGACATATTTATTTCAGAAAGAGGTTATTGCCAGTGCTCTCCTCTAGGATTTTGATGGTTTCCTATCTCACATTTAGGTCTTTAATCAATTTTGATTTTATTTTTGAATATGGTATAAGAAAGTGGTCCAGTTTCATACTTTTGCATGTTCCTGTCCAGTTTTCCCAACACCATTTATTGAAGAGACTGTCTTTTTTGCACGGAATAGTCTTTACTGCTTTCATTTCTAGGTTTTCAATTCTATTCCATTGATCTGTGTGTCTGTTTTTGTGCCAGTACCATACTGTTTAGAACATGACAACTTTGTAATATAACTAGAAGTCTGGAATTGTGATGCCAGCTTGGTTTGCCTTTTTCAAGGTTTATTTAGCTATTTGGGGTCTTTGTGGCTAACAATTTTAGGATTGTTTGTTCTAACTCTGAAAAATGTATTTCGACAGGGATTTTGTTAAATGTAAATTTCTTTGGTTGGTACAGGCATTTTAACAATATTTGTTCTTCCAATCCATGAGCATGGAATGTCTTTCCAGTTCTTTGTGTCTTTTTCAGTTTCTCATCCATGTTTTATAGTTTTCAAAGTACTGGTCTTTCATCACTTTGGTTAGGTTGATTCCTAGGTTTCTTATGGTTTTGTGTGCTTATTATTTTTGATGCTCTGTTCTTTCCTGCTTCTACAATCTTGCATCAGGCATTATCCATGTGTGCTTGGAGAATACTTTGTCAAAATTTCTTTAAAGAGTGTCCTCTCCTGGGATTTACAATTCCTCCAGGAGAAAAGAGCCCTAAAATATAAGGCTTATCTTCTACGTGTTTGTCTTCTCCTAGATTTTGGCCTGTTAATTCTTTACTACTTTGTTGTTTTCTATTGTCTTCAACCAGTTATTTTTAAATAATTATTCCAGCTTTTCTAGTTCTCAGTGAGAAAGTAGCTTGCTATTATTGAACATACTTATTCCCTTTGTTGTAAATTGCTATAAGTAGATTGCATGTTTAGAAAGGCTAAGAAGTTGAACCTTTAAGAAAATGGCACAACTGGGCACCTGGGTGGCTCAGTGGGTTAAGTAAGCCTCTGCCTTCAGCTCAGGTCATGATCTCAGGGTCCTGGGATCGAGGGCTGCATCCGGCTCTCTGCTCAGCAGGAAGCCTGCTTTCTCCTCTCTCTCTGCCTGCGTCTCTGCCTACTTGTGATCTCTCTCTCTGTCAAATAAATAAATACAAATCTTAAAAAAGAAAAAAAAGCCTTTGCCTTAAAAAAAATGGCACAACTAAAAACCTTTCCTATTAGTATTGAGATTTAAAATTTTTATTTTCAAACATGAAGCTATATTATAAAAATTAACATTTTAATTTTTATGATTTTTTATTCCAGCTCGTGATGCTGATGAGCGAGAGAAGTGGATCCATGCCTTAGAAGAAACAATTCTTCGACATACTCTTCAGCTTCAAGTAAGAGTCTTTACATGGCTTCTGGATAGTTCATTAGGTTTTTTTGTTTATTTTCTGTTTTTTAAAATTACTCTGGTATGTAATGAAAACTTATTTCTGAGTTGCTTATTCTTGACTCCATAGTGTTATATAGTAAAGTTGATAAAACATTTTCTTGTGCTTTCTATAGGGTAAAATACTGATTTTTTTATCTTAAAATAAGGCAGTGCAAGGCAATATTGAATATGAAATGCTGTGTTAAAATGTGCCAGATCATTTTTAAATTTAGTATCTGTAGTTGGTTATTGATGTTATCATAGATAATATGATAGAATCATTGGTTGTATCTATGATAGAATCATAGATAAGTGCTGAGAGGTTGACGTACTTTTCTTGTTGTAGGATTTGGCAGTTACCATGTGTTAGGCAGAACTCTGTGGGATAAAAGTAATAGGGGGGAAAAAAACAGATTGGTTTAAGAAAAAAGTAAAACTGACTGAGATGTGGTTTGAAGTAGGCACTTCACCAATGCCATGAGGACCCAGATCCACCGTTTCTATTTCTACGCCTCTTTCCTTCTGGGGTGGCTTTATTTTTAGATAGGTTCTCTTTGTGGTAGTAAGATGGTTGCAGCAATTTCAGTTCTCATTGCTGAGATGTATAACCTACTATTAGGAGAATACTCTAGGAGGTCCAAGTCCAAAGGAGGCTGTGGTTCTTTTCTGGACCATGGTAGGACTAATAGGATTAGTCCTCATTACCTTAGCTTCAGTCATTTTCTTAATCCTGACAAATCACAGTCATATGTTCTACTTCTGTAGCTGGGATGTTACCTGCTTTAACACTTTGCTGATAGGGTAGAAGGTGGGCCACACCCAGAATAGGGAAAAAGAAGATGATGGGTACAAAAATGACAAATGTCTACTCTGTCATACTGAAGATAGTTTTCCCATGTTTATTTTTCAATGAAAGACCTTATATTGTGGCACTGGAGGATGTTGTTTTAATTATTTTGATTGATAGGATTGAGTTATACAAAAGGGACATTTATAACTCTTTTTTTCTCTACTTATTTTTGTTCTTTACCAGGAATTGGCTTGATTAGGCAAGGTGGTAAGGTGGTATAGGGCATCCCAGTCCTACAAGATTGTGAATTCCCCATCACTTGAGAGTATTCAAATAGAGGCTTAAAAAGCTTTATTCAAGGATGTGGTTATTAAGAGACTATAAAGAAATTAATATGGAGTTGAACTAGGAGCTCTGTAAGTTACTCTTTGAGCTATGCTCTTTAATAAGTTCATAATTTCTAAAGATTTCTTTTTAATTTCAGTCCATTTAATAAATGAATGTGCCACCATTTCAGCAAATTTGTGATTTGGTATGATGATAAGTGTTTTAAGAATCATATTAGGGTGCCTGGGTGCCTCAGTGGGTTAAAGCCTCTGCCTTCAGCTCAGGTCATGATCTCAGGGTCCTGGGATCAAGGCCCACATCGGGCTCTCTGCTCAGCAGGGAGCCTGCTTCCTCCACTCTCTCTGCCTACTTGTGATGATCTCTGTCTGTCAAATAAATAAATAAAATCTTAAAAAAAAATCATATTAGCCTTGGGGCACCTGGTTGGCTCAGTCAGTTAAGTGTCTGCCTTCAGCCCAGGTCATGATCCTAGGGTCCTAGGATTAGCATGCTTCTCCCTCTGCCTGCCTCTTCCCTGGCTTGTGCTGTGTGTGTGTGTGTGTGTGTGTGTGTGTGTGTGTGTGTGTGTGTGTCAAGTAAATGAATAAAATCTTAACAAAAAAAAGAATTAGCCTGAATGTGGTTGATAAGACTGACATTTAAGTCTCTGTGATCTACTCTCAACTTGCTTTTGTAGTCATTTCTACCATTATATCTCTCCATAATTTTTTACTAGAGTACTGCTGTTTATTTATCTTTATTGGTCTTCACATTTCTTGCTCATGCTGTTCTCTTTCTCTGAAATGCCACCTGCTTCCATTCTGCCTTTGTATACCGCCCTTTTTCTTCAAAACCCAGTTCAGAGTTGACCTCTTCTGTGGAGCCTCCCCTGACCCCTTCTTTCCCATAGTCCAAATTCAAGGCAATGTCTTTCTTTGGATGCCAGACATTGGGGCCGGAGACCTGGGATCGAACCCTGCATCAGGCTCCCTGCTCGGCGGGAAGCCTGCTTCTCCTTCTCTCACTCCCCCTGCTTGTGTTCCCTCTCTAACTGTGTTTCTCTCTGTCAAATAAATAAAATCTTTTAAAAAAATTTATTTATTTATTTATTTGGCAGAAACACAGCTAGAGAGGGAACACAAGCAGGAGGAGTGAGAAAGGGAGAAACAGGCTTCCCGCCAAGGAGGAAGCCCAATGCAGGGCTGGATCCCGGGACTCCGAGATCATGACCTAAGCCGAAGGCAGACACTTAACGACTAAGCCACCCAGGTGCCCCAGGATTCATACTCCTTGAGGTTGGGTACCTAATTTGATCCAGTTTTGGAATTTCTGAGCTTTTGCTCAGAACAAATAAGAAAATTTTAAAAGTCTTATTGGACTCTAATAGCTTTGATATTTAAAATACATGTGATACAAGAGAATGTTTATATGTATTTTTCCTGAAGTTAATGTATACAGAAGATAGGACATTTAGAAATAATGGAATCAAGTTAATTTGGCAAAAAAGTAAAGGTTCTCCTCCCAGAGATAGGGAAGTGTGATGAAGTACTTGATTCTGGAGCCCAAATGTCTTGGTCTGTTTCCCAGTGCCACCATTTACATTTAACGCTTCACATTGAACTTCGTCCAAGTTTCTGTATCCTCATCTATAAAATGAAGATAATAAAAGTACCTGCCTTTAAAGAGTTGTTTTGATGATTAAATCAGTTAAATGCAAATTCATTGAAATCATGCCTAGCTATACTGAGAACTTGACAAATATTAGCTGTTGTTACGTGATACTACTCTCACCATTTCCACTCTCAGTACTTCACATTCTAAAGAGTGCTCAGTAACTGTTAGATGAAGAAATAATTAAAGGAATGAACAGAAACAGATGATCTATAGGTTGTTTTTCCATTGCTGTTTATTGAGTACTTTGAGATGTGTAGTGCTCCATTTAGGCACTATGGAGTAGGTGCTCTTGGAGCTGTCTTCCAAATGGGTGTGAAGGGCATTTACATGTCTCCCTTTTCCATTGAATTTTATCTCTACTTTAGCCATTAAACTATACTGCTTTGGCCTAAGGGCTGCACTACCTCCAAAAACTGAATTTAGAAGTATTTTTTCTTTGGCTACAGTTTTTTCTTTTTCTTTTTCTTTTCTTTTCTTTTCTTTTCTTTTCTTTTCTTTTCTCTTTTTTCTTTCTTTCTCTCTCTCTGTCTCTCTCTCTTTCATTCATTCATTCATTCATTCATTCATTCATTCGGCAGAGAGAAACATAGCCAGAGAGGGAACACAAGCAGCAGGAGTGAGAGAGGGAGAAGCAGGCTTCTCACTTGCGGGGCTCGATCCCCGGACTCCAGGATCATGACCTTAGCTGAAGGCAGAGGCTTAGTCACTGAGCCACCCAAGTTCCTCTGGTTACAGTTTTCTTATCTTCACCCTCTTGTCATTTTACTTCTGAAGTTTTCTTCTCTCATTTTGATCTGAGCTCTACCTCTCCATTTTTCCTGGCCATTTAGTACCTTTCTAGCTTTTCCCTATGTCATCCTTCAGTGAAGCCTTAAATCTGCTTCTTCAACACTGATTTCACTATCACCTTTAGAATTTTTTGTCCCTGGGTCTTTTGTACTGTGTGCCATTCTGGTTTCCATTCCCCAAAGCCCCCATTGTCTGGTTTCTCTGCTTCTAGTACTATTAGAGGTCATAATATTGAGATGGCTGTGTATATGACAATTTTTTTTTTAAGATTTTATTTATTTGACAGAGAGAAACACAGCTAGAGAGGCAACACAGCAGGGGGAGTGAGAGAGGGAGAGGCAGGCTTCCTGTGGAGCAGGGAGCCTGATTCGGGGCTTGGTCCTGGGACTTTAGGATCATGACCGAAGCCAAAGGCAGATTCTTAACGACTGAGCCACCCAGGCACCCCTGTATATCACAATTTAAACTTTGTCTGACTTTAATTGGATTTCTATAACTATTTAACAGTCTTCTCTTTGACTCCTTGATTTTTAGTAAATCCCCACAGTGGAATATTTTTTTAAATTACTTTTCAGTATCTAATACAGCCTGCTCTCTTCTTTATAGAAAAAGGGCTCACTTCAGTAGTTCTTAGTGATTTCACCTATACTTATTTTCTCTGCTTTACATATTTCAAGCAAAAACATTCTTATTCTTCCCCAGAGTTAATACAGCAGCACCCATACTCGTGACTGTGTGATGTTTCCTTTGAGACTGTGACCTTATTCCCTATCCCTTCTAGTATTTCTCACCATTTTCATGGATTCAGCTAAAATTTCTGTGTAGGTGACTCTTCTTTCCCTCCACACCACTCCCCTTCTTTATATCTATCTATCTTATTTATCTTTTCATTTTGGCTTTAGTCCCACACTCTTTCCTTTTGGATTTCTCCAGTTAGATGGCTCCCTGGAACTCAACCTCAGCATGGCTGGAGCTGAACCTATAATTTCTTTCCTCCTCAAACTCATCTCTTTATCTCATTTTTCTGTTTCTGTTAATGTCAGTGTTATTCTCTGAGCCATGAAGTTTGAAAGTTGAGAATCCTTTTGGGTGGTAACTTCTAAACTGCCAAACCTGCAGTGTGTGTGTGAGTGTGTGGGGTCTTTTTTTTTTTTTTTTCCAGTAGGATCACTTACAGTCCTCTGATATTCACTTTCACTGTCATATAAGTTGCATCTTGCTAACTATCTCTGGTGCCTTCATAATATTTCCTAAATATATTCTCTATCTTTTTATAAACGAGTACCTTTAATAAATGACCTTATGACATTTATTACAGTGAAAAACCTTTTATGATTTATATTTGCCTGTAGGATGAAGTAAAATTATTATTAGGGGATTTCAGGCTCCCTTTGATTTGATGCCAACCTACCTTTTCTACCTCCTGTTCCTGTATATTTCTGGTTCCATGCTTCTACTCCTGCTACTCTTAAATCCTCACCCTCTCCAGTCCTCAAATTTGCCTCTGTGTGATTAATTCCAGTCATTCAAGACCCAGTACACATGTTACCTCTTCAATTCATCTCTTATCATTTTATTTCATTTCATTTCATTTCACTTCTTATCACTACAATAAAAAGTAGTCTCTTATTTTTTTAACCTCTGCTATAATTTCCCCTTCTGTGTAGCCCATATGGCATTCTGGTATGTAATAATAACAATAGCGACTAATACTTGAGCACTTCTTATGTGCCAGGAACTGCTTGGGCTTTACATGCATTATCTCTTACAGTAGTACATTGTTGTATATATTGCCCATTTGGGATTATAAATTTCATGAGGCAAGAGAGAACCTATGCCAAGCTCAACAGGCCCTGTTTAACCAACTGAATATGGTTTAAGAAGCAGTATATTATAATAGAAAATCTTTAGAGCCAGGCTGACTAGTCCTTGGGTCCTGGCTCTGCCATCTTATTAGATGCATATATAATGTGGAATAAGTGCTTAATTTATTTTAAATCTCTTTTAAACCTTAGCTGATCTTTAACGGTAGGTATAAAACCTTAATCAAATAGTTGTGTTAAGATCTTATAATATTTCTAGCATATTACACCTTATATGGTGAAAGTACTCATAAATATTAGTTTCATTCGTCCTTCCATTTTGATTAACAGTAAATTCATATAGAGCGTGTCTTGTACCTTTTCCCTTTGCTTCCATCTTTCCTTTTTTCTTTTCCTGTTCTCACTCTTCTGTGGGTACTTAAGATTTATTTATTTATTTATTTTTGAGAGAGAGCATGCACACACACACACATTGGGAGGGGGCAGAGGGAGAGAATCTTTTTTTTTTATAATTTGATTTTATTTTTTCAGTGTTCCAAGTTTCATTGTTTATGCCCCACACCCAGTCTCCATGCAATATGTGCCCTCAGTACCCACCACCAGGCTCTGCCATCCCCCCACCCCACCCTCCAAGACCCTCAGTTTGTTTCTGAGTCCAAAGTCTCTCATGTTTCGTTTCCCTCTCCGAATTACCCTACTTCCCATTTCCTTTCCTTCTCCTACTGTCCTCTATATTACTCCTTATGCACCACAAGTGAGTGAAACCATGTGATACTTGACTTTCTCTACTTGGCTTATTTCACTCAGCATAATCTCTTCCAATCCAGTCCATGTTGCTACAAAAGTTGGATATTCATCCTTTCTGATGGAGGTGTAGTTGTATATATGTATCGATTGTATGTGTATACCACATCTTCTTTATCCATCTGTTGAAGGGCACCTTGGCTCTTTCCACAGTTTGGCGATTGTGGCCATTGCTGCAATGAACATTGGGGTACATATGGCCCCTCTTTTCACTACATCTGAATCTTTGGGGTAAATTCCCAGTAGTGCAGTTGCAGGGTCATAGGGTAGCTCTATTTTTAATTTTTTAAGGAATCTCCACACTGTTTTCCAAAGCAGCGGCACCAACTTGCATTCCCACCAACAGTGTAAGAGGGTTCCCCTTTTCTCTGCAGCCTCTCCAACACTTGTTTCTTGTCTTCTTAATTTTGGTCATTCTGACTGGTGTAAGGTGGTATCTCAGTGTGGTTTTGATTTGAATTTCCCTGATAGCTAGTGATAATGAACACTTTTTTCATGTGTCTGTGAGCCATTTGTATATCTTCTATGGAGAAGTGCTCCTTCTTGTCTCCTGCCCATTTTTCGATGTGTTCATCTTCTTTTTGGTTATTGAGTTTGAGTTGTTCTTTATAGATCTTGGATATCAGCCCTTTGTCTGTAGTGTCATTTGCAAATATCCTCTCCCATTCCGTGGGTTGCCTCTTTGTTTTGTTGACTCTGCCATCCTTTGCTGTGCAGAGCTTTTTATTTTGATGAAGTCCCAGAAGTTCATTTTCACTTTTGTCTCCTTTGCCTGTGGAGACGTGTCTTGAAAGAGGTTGCTGTGGCCGATGTCAAAGAGGTTACTGCCTATGTTCTCTTCTAGGATTTTGATGGATTCCTGCCTCACGTTGAGGTCTTTTATCCATTTCGAGTTTGTCTTTGTGTGTGGTGTAAGAGAATGGTCTAGTTTCATTCTTCTATACGTAACTGTCCAATTTTCCCAGCACCATTTATTGAAGAGACTGATAGGATATTTTTTCCTGCTTCGTCGAAGATGATTTGCCCATAGATTTGTGGGTCCATATCTGGACTCTCTACCTTGTTCCATTGGTCTATTTGTCTGTTTTTGTGCCAGCACCATGCTGTCTCGGTGATCACAGCTTTGTAATAAAGCCTGAAGTCAGGTAACATGATGCCCCCAGCTTTGTTTTTCTTCTTCAGCAATTCCTTAGTGATTAGGAGTCTTTTTTGGTTCCATATACATTTTAGGATTGTTTGTTCCAACACTTTGAAAAATGTTGGTTTAATTTTGATCAGAATGGCATTGAAAGTATAGATTGCTCTGGGCAGTATAGACATTTCAACAATGTTTATTCTTCTGATCCATGAGCATGGAATGCTCTTCCATCTTTTTGTATCTTCTTCAATTTCTTTCATGAATGTTCTGTAGTTCCTCGAGTATAGATTCTTAACTTCTTTGGTTAGGTTTATTCCTAGGTATCTTACGGTTTTTGGTGTTATAGTAAATGGAATGGATTCTCTGATTTCCCTTTCTATATATTCATGTTAGTGTATAAGAATGCAACTGATTTCTGTGCATTGATTTTGTACCCTGCCACATTACCGAATTGTATGAGTTCTAGTAGTTTGGGGGTAGAATCTTTCAAGTTTTTCACATAGAGTATCATGTCATCTGCAAAGAGAGAGAGTTTGACTTCTTCTTTGCCAATTTGAATACGTTTTATTTCTTTCTGTTGTCTGATTGCTGTTGCTAGGACTTCTAACACTGTGTTAAACAATAGTGGTGAGAGTGGGCATCCTTGTCTTGTTCCTGATCTCAGAGGGAAGGCTGTCAGTTTTTCCCCATTGAGGATGATATTCGCTGTGGATTTTTTGTAGATAGATTTTATGAGGTTGAGGAATGTTCCCTCTATCCCTGTACTTTGAAGAGTTTTAGTCAGAAACGGATGTTGTATTTTGTCATATGCCTTTTCTGCATCAATTGAGAGTACCTTGTGGTTCTTCTCTCTTCTCCTATTGATTTGTTCTATCACATTGATTGATTTGCGAGTGTTGAACTACCCTTGCATCCCTGGGATAAAACCCACCTGGTCATGGTGGATAATCTTTTTAATGTATTGTTGGATCCTCTTAGCAAGGATCTTGTTAAGAATCTTGGCATCTATATTCATCAGAGATATTGGTCTGAAGTTCTCCTTTTTGATGGGGTCTTTGTCTGGTTTGGGGATTAGAGTAATGCTGGCTTCATAGAAAGAGTCTGGAAGTTTTCCTTCTGTTTCTATTTTCTGTTTTTTTTTTCTTTTTTAAGATTTTATTCATTTATTTGACAGAGAGAGAGTGAGCACAAGTAGGCAGAGAGGCAGTCAGAGAGAGCAGAGCAAACAGGCTCCCTGCTGATCAGAGAGCCCGATACGGCCTCGATCCCAGGGGGCTGAAATCATGACCTGAGCTGAAGGCAGAGGCTTTAACCCACTGAGCCACCCAGGCGCCCTGTTTCTATTTTCTGAAACAACTTCAAGAGAATAGGTGTTATTTCTTCTTTGGATGTTTGGTAGAATAACCCAGGGAATCCATCTGGTCTTGGGCTCTTGTTTTTTGGGAGGTTTTTGATCACTGCTTTATTCTCGTTACTAGATATAGGTCTATTCAGATTGTCAATTTCTTCCTGTTTCAGTCTTGGAAGTTTATAGGTTTCCAGGAATGCATCCATATCTTCTAGGTTGTTAAACTTACTGGCATGTAACTGTTGATAGTAATTTCTGATGATTGTTTCTATTTCCTTTGTGTTAGTCATGATTGAGGGAGAGAATCTTTTAAGCAGACTCCATGCTAAGCATAGAACCTGATGTAGGGCTCAAACCTATGAGATCAAGACCTGAGCTAAAACCATGAGTCAGATGCTTAATCGACTGAGCTACCCAGAGGCCCCTTCTATGGGTATCTTGAAATTGCAATTAGGACAGTCTGAGAGTGAGAGAAGACAACTCAAATCTTCTCTTCTTTCAACTCCTATGGAACTTGAGTTTCTAGTAGTCATTGTAAACTTGCAGGTTAGCTTGTGTTATCTTTTCATGTATTTATACCCAACTAAATTAGGATACTACTTGAAGAGGAGGTAGAGGTGCTTTTGAGCTTCTTAGTCTTACCTTCCTCTTAGCCTGTAAGAAGTCTTCAGTGGATATTTGATGATACTGATTAATGGAGGGAAAACTTTCAGATTCTTTATTTGCCCTGGTAACCTAAATGCTGAGAGATTGCCAAGTTAAAGGGATTTATCACTGGAAGAAGAGAAGATGCTACATTGTGTAGGTTTGTAGTATAGTCCTATATTATACAAAGTATAGTGAATCATAACAGCTTGCCGGGATATCATACAGTGTAAAAAAAGTTGTATAAACTTCAGTAAACTTGGGCCTATTTTAGAAAAAACTTTTGGAAGGCCAGAATTTTAGTGTTTAAAGTATTATATATATAATGTTATTTAATATGGACAAACAAAGCTAGGTATAAACTTCTTAGATTTAAAATCATAAAGAACTAAATTTACATCCAAAAGAAAACTGCAAGTGAAATACAAACCAAACACAAAGGAATAAAATCTAAATTAACATTTATTTATTGTGTAAATAATCTTGTCTTGTAAAAATGGGTCACCACTAACCATGTGAAAATGGTACTGACTCTTAGAGTATAGATTCTTTTTAAGTTTGACCTGAGTACAGTACTGTGGATTATGACTGTCATCTTGCCACTTTTCTCTGTTCTGACTACTGGGAAACGTTGAGTTGTACATCATATCCTATGAGGTTATTTGGCTTTCAGGTCACACCTATTTCATTTTCATGGTCAAGACTCTTCTGTGACACGTAGTAGTACTTGGTGCCAATTTGATCATAAACAAAAACGGACAATGAAATAACTTGGTGCCACTTGGATTTAAGGTTGTTACTGAGATGATTCAGAGTGTGGTTAGATAGATTTCTATAGGTTATCAAAATGAAAACATAGAGGATTATGGTAGATACTTTTTTAGATCCGAGTTTAAAAACCTTCATGTGGATGTATACTAATTGAGTAGTATAGACCTTTATGGTTTTTGCTTTTATGCTATAACTTAGTTGATATTCAAAAGAATTTCATACCAAGTAGCTTCTCTGGTGGTGGTTTGGGCCAAGAAATTAGGCTATAATCGTTCTCATCTGTGTAAGTTTATGTAGGCCATTATAGACTATATCTTAGGTAGTTATCAAATTGGAATTTCATTGCTACTGTCTTGCAATTTTATAATTTTTGCCCTTTACTATATATTCACTATCAAAAGCCCCCAGAGAGAAAGGACATGATACCTTGTCCTTTGGTATGGCTGAGGGAAGTAGAGAGGGCTGATAGAAACCTGACCAGAAATACCCTGAATCTGTGAGTAAAACATCATTATTCATAAAGGAAATGTGGTAGAATTCAGATTGCAAATCATTATTGAAGAGCCATTTTTAAGCCTTTATTTCAAAATTAGATACTTCAGTTTATTACATATCTGCCAAACTTCTGTTAATAGACAAACACAAATTTAGTATTTAAGGTATAATTTGGGATAGTATCTTAGAAATTAATCTTTAATATTAGGATACCTTGATTCCACTCTCTTTTCTGTAATGGCGCATGTGTCTAACTAAGTAACTAAAATTAGTTGAAATCTTTTGAGTACTGTTCTTGAGTATTAAGCTACTTCACTGAAGATTAGTGTTTTGAACATATATTTCAATTTTTCAATATATAAAGATATGTTTAATACCATTATATTATTTCTCCTGCCACCTTAAGATTTTATTTTTGTGTCATATAGAAAAATAAATGTGTTTTGTTTTTCTCCCTTGAAATGCTTTGTTACCCCAAGAAAATAATTGCAGTATAGATGTGTCACCTTTTCCAGAGGTAAAATGGTATAGCCAGAAGTAGCCAGTTACTTTGGTTTCCTTTAACAAAGGAAAATTCCCGTAAGGGTTGTTACCATTGTCATTGTTATTGCTGAGGACAAATGAATTTCTGTCTCCTAAATTGGAACTTAGAATTCTGGGATTCATTTTTTTATTCAGTTCTATTGTTCTAGTGGTGGCTCATTATCTTGAGCTCTTGGGAAACAAATAAGAACAAATGGCCCAGTTTTATAGCTGCTAAAAGTTATTTCTTTAACTACCAGAAATTTATCTTAACTTTTTTTATGGACATTTTTAGAACTTAACATTTTCTGCCTTCTCCATATAAAAATAAAGTTTAAAATAAAAAAAAAATTGTTCACACTCAATTCAGGACATATGAAGTATATAAAAAAGTTAAGCGTTTGGTAAATACTTACATGTATTTAATGTGTTCCATGCCCTATACTACTAGTTATAGAGGATATTATTGTGAATAAATGATGTGTTGTCCATGTCTTTACAGAGCTCAGTCTAGTATAAAGTAGAAAATAAAAATCATAAGGATTGAAGTTTTAAAAAACTATAATTATAATAATGACATAAGTCAAGCTTCTAAAAAATTTTAAACCATGTAGAAGTATATAAAATAAAAACAGTAGTGTTTCCCACACCCTTTCTTTAGAGATAAACATGTAGTTCTCATTTGTTAACTTCCAAATATAAAGTTAGAGGGCATGAAAGTGGGAGCATTTAAAATGAAGAGTAATTATGTAATACAAAGCCATCTCACCCATCTTGTGGCAAGGAGCTATGTACTTCCAACCAAATTTGGCAACTTGTGTTGTTTTTGTCATTTTTAACTCCTGTGTTTTTAATGAAATCTACAGGTTGTTTCAGAAGAAAGTTAAGTGACTGGTGCGGGATTTTATGTGTAAAAACTGGGGCAAAGTACCTAATATACATTTTAGAATTAAGTAGTACTAAAGGCTCATATGGAAAACAGCAGCCTTCTGTCTCTCTGCTTACTCTGTTCTGCTTGCTAGACAAGCTGTTTTCAGCCTTTTTCGTTACACTGCTGATTTCATACTATCGTACCTGGCATTTCATTCATTCAAGAGACTTAATTAAGCACCAAATACATGTCAGGTCCCTATATGGAGGTGATACTACAGATACATTGGTGAACAAGGCAGTACACTATCATAGCCATTATGAGGCTTATAGAGGGTGTTTGTTCCTAACCTTGAATTCAGTAGTTCTTCAGTTTGATAATGCATTGAGAATTGCAAACAAAACAAACTTTTGGAACATGGTCACCTTGATCCAAAAGTGATGAGGACTGCTTCTACCATATGACAAGTGGTTTTTTTATTCCATATGGCCAAAGTGTCTATGTGGAAATTTATTGGGTGACTTTAGTTTTGAGACTTTCAGGTGCTAGTCAGACAAAATAGTGGAGCCACATATCCTCCTTCCAAGAGTTGTCTTTTAATGTTATCCATTCTAGTCATTTGGCCTGAGTTACAAAACAAGTTCATAGGGACTATGGATTTTTCCTCCTATTTTGCTTCTGTTTTGCTTCTGTTACTGCCAAAAGTATTTGTCTATGTGAGGTGACACCAGAGAAAAATGTGATTTATAGGTAAACATTATTAGGCTCTGTAGCAGAAATAATATTTTTGAAAATAGTGATGAATTCCATGTGGTTAAAATTTGCTTTTCATCTCCATAGTTATAGGTAAAGTTGGCCTATTTTTTGCCTGACTTCTTGCCAGTTGAAAGACCTCCTCATCCTGAATCTTAGAATTCTTATTTTTCTCAGGATTTTTGTACTTCTTAATCATCCTATCTTATTCTTCTTTATCTTGAACAAAAACAGAAAAGGTACTAATTCAATTTAATCATGTAATAGCCTTAGTTATGTAGTTCAAACATAAGTATTGAAGCTATACACATACATACATACATACATACATACATACATACATTGGAAATCAGTTGTTGTATATGGGTTTAAGGCATTGGTCCTTTAACTTTCTGAAGTAATTTGTTGCTTGAGTTGCCAAATTTGTTTAGAAGTCCTATAATTTCTTGGGATAATTTGGGTAAAGTTGCCTTGTATCATGTAATTACTTTTCATTTTAAATGCTGCATCTTTTGTGCACACTAACTTTATACAAGATTAGGAAAATGAGAACTACATGTCAGTAACAAATAGTTATCTCTGCATGAAACTGTAAAAAGGTAGACTTTGGATTGTAGTTGTGACCTCTTTAAATGGGTAACTAGAGCCTAGAGTTTTATATATGCAGTTGAGGAAGACTCAGTTGTATTAAGACACCATCACAATTCATGTACTCTATTGACATCACCCCTAATCTTAACACTTAAGCCTACTACTACTAATAAAAAAAAACTAATGATAATTAGTTGCTAAAATTTTACTGGGAATTTACACTATTCTGTCAAAAAACAGTGCATTAGATTTTGAAACTACTGACTTATGATGATGATAATGATGAGTGATGTGGAGGACACTTAAAAAATCTGATACTTTGGTAGGCACTGTTAATATGAAGTCACTGATGACCCCTCAAGGGTCTCTCTGTCTAGTTGGGGAACTAAACACATGAAGGATTTGGTTAAGCAAGAATGATATAAAAAAAGTATTATGTCTTTTAGGGACTCAAACAGTATTAGTACATAGACAGAATTGGACATGTAGGCCTTTTTCCTTGGGCCTGGAGAACTGTTGGATCAGCCAATATTAAATTACATCCTTTGAACTGCTCAGGCACAAAATTAATTGCTAGAAATACAGATTTTTTTTTAAAGATTTTATTTATTTGACAGAGAGAAACACAGCTAGAGAGGGAACACAAGCAGGGAGAGTGAGAGAGGGAAAAGCAGGCTTCCCGCTGAGCAGGGAGCCCAATGCAGGGCTCCATCTCGGGACTCCAGGATCATGACCTGAGCTGAAGGCAGACACTTAATGACTGAGCCACCCAGGCACCCCCAGAAATGCAGATATTAAAGGAAAACTTTAAAGGGTATTAGTGGACGTTGTTAAGACATTGACCTTGTCCATTTGGCAAAATTAATGTATTTTTGTACATCACTGTTTATAGTTTGATATTTATCATATAGTTGATGTTTATTTTCAGAACCTGTTACCATAGGAAATCCATTATTGAGCACTAATATGTGCCAGGCATGTGGCTAAATACTGAGGATATAACGTTGAACAAAATCAGATAGATGCTTGCCTCATGAAGCTTATAGTCTAGTGATGAACGTAAACATTAATGAAAGAATAATGCAGTTAGATAGGAAGCAGAGAAGTGGTTGGTACAGTTGACTGCTTGAGGGCTATTAGGGAAATTTGGGGATGAGAGAAATGTTCTATGTCTTAATTGTGGTGTATTACATGTGTGCATACATTTGTCAAAATATATTGAACTATACATCTAAAATGGATGTGTTTTATTATATGTAAATTATAACTCAGTAAGGTTAATTAAAGATAATTCAAACACACATAAAATTATAGCAGTGATAAGAAGGAGAATTGCAGGGGCACCTGGGTGGTTCAGCCGGTTAAGTGTCTGCCTTCGGCTCAGGTCAGATCCCAGAGACCAGGGATCGAGCCCCACATCGGGCTCTCTGCTCAGCTGGAGTCTGCTTCTCCCTCTCCCACCCGCTTGTGCTCTCTCCCTATCTCTGTCACTATCTGTCTCTCTCACATAATTACTTAATTTTTTTTAAAAAGGAAGGAGAATTGCAGAGGCCCTGAGAACATACGACAAGGGCCATGAGAATATATGATAGGAAGAATCCAAATAGGTGGGTAGGACAAGATGATGAATAGACGTAAACTGAAGGGGATTGGTGTCAAGGGAATAGTGTAAAAGACAGAAATAACAGCCTGTGCCAAGGCCCTGAGGTTGAAAAGTCCATTGCAAATTGAAGAAATTTGGAAAAGGGCATTGTGTGTAGTGCAGAAAATGAGAGAATGGAAGGTGTAAAATGGAGCTAGAAGATTAAAGTAGTAGGGCTACACTTTGTAAGCCATTGTTAAAGACTGAATTGTATCCTAAGCACCATGGAAAGCAGTTGAAGTTCTTTAATTGGTGGGGGGTGATGAGGGAGTAATGAAATTGGCTTTGTAAACCAACCACTGTGACTCTAGTGTTAAGAATGAATTGGAGGGGGGCGCCTGGGTGGCTCAGTTGGTTGGGCAAGTGCCTTCGGCTCAGGTCATGATCCTGGAGACCCAGGATGGAGCCCTGCATCGGGCTCCCTGCTCGGCATGAGGCCTGTTTCTCCCTCTCTCACTCCCCCTGCTTGTGTTCCCTCTCTAGCTGTGTTTCTGTCAAGTAAATAAATAAAATCTTAAAAAAAAAAAAAAAAAAAAAGAATGAATTGGAGGAACTAGGGTGGGTTCTGGAAGCTTATTCCAAGAGGCCCAGACCTATAACTAAGTGGCGGTAATGGAGAGAAGTGGACAGAATGACTATATTGAGGAGGTGAAAATAATGGAACTAGATGGACTGAATATGAAATGAGGGAGGCATCATGGACTGCTAGGTTTATGGTTTGCCTATTAGAGTGGACTGTAGTGGTTTTCATTTACTGATACAGAGGCAGTACTGGAAGAGGAAGCTTGTGAAGAGTGGGTGTGGCAAGAAGAGAGTGCATTTGGTTACTGGGCATTTTGAAAAAATTTACAAAAAAACTCTTGGTATCTTTAGCCTAGAGTGCAGCAAGCATTTGTTGAGCCTTCTGTGCAGTGCACGCTATGCTAGTTGTAGGGCCTAGTAATAATAGAGCTACAAAATTTAGATGCTTAGGAATTTAGTAGAGTTGTAGATGTATAAATAACCAGAAGGAAAAACAGTTAAGATAAAGAAAAGGAGATTGTCCGCCAGAGCAGTAAGTTAATTATTTATGTCTGTGATTCCCTGCATTTTGGATGAGTCTCTGTTAAGATCCTCCAAGTCCGACCTTTTGTTGATACATTTGAAGTTAGGCCATTTGGTTTCTTGAAGCATCTTCGCAAGCCAGCTACATGCCTTATGGAGCTGTGGCATAACACCAGACCCACGAAGTTTCCCGGATTAATAAAACAGCACCCAAGCTTTTGTTTACTGAGAAAGTATCCTCCTCCCTGCCACACCCGCCCCCCTCCCCCCACCAAGGGACACAAACAACTTTCCCGGAAGTAAGCAAAAGCAGTTATCGAGATGAAACTTGGTTCCACAGCTGCCAAATTTTAGGGACAGAGAATTAGAAGTCGGTGGGTGTAGGTGAAGCAGTTTTTCGTCTGTGAGGTGTCCTTTCCCAGTCGCCACGTTACGGCAATTCCCGGGGCTGCAGTTCTGAAGCCAAGCAGAGCTTCCTTCAGCAAAGACCTCCCTTTCCCGGAGAAAGTGTGAGCTCCGCTGGCAATAGCTGTAATAGCTGTAATTCCTAAAGCATAGGTCCTGGCTCGGGCTTGGAAGCCTAGCCCACAGTCCCCAAGGTGAGCCCCACATTCTCTGAGGAGGCCGCCGGGCTTGGGTCTATACAGCAGGGCCCGGAGCTACGCTTTCTGAGGCCCACCCGCTGCTGCGGGCCCTTCCTGCTCCTCCCGCGGGTGGCCCACTCCCTCCTTCCTCTCCCCCGAAATTGGCCTAACGGCCAATCGTGAGTCGCTCACGTCCTTTACGGCAGGTGACCTATGGCCAATCGCCAGGGGTTTCTTTGCCAGGAGCCACCAGGACCAGCCAATCGGTGCAGCCACTAGGCCCGGGCGGGGCGTGGAGCAAAGGTGTGGGGGCGGGTGAGGGAGGTTGTCCCCGGGACCGACTAAACCTGAGTGGATCGACTTCACTGCAGTGTGGGGGATACGGCCTGAGGGAAAAAAAGGGGTGCTTGGAAGCGGCCCCCGACTCCCTCCCCTGGAGGCACAGAGGGCGGGGGCTTTGGCGAATGGCTTTCTTGCTGGCCACTTGCGGAGTGAGTAGACCCTGAGGGTCTGGGAAAGGGGCCGGCCCCCACCCCTGAGTCCCCGGGGTCCCTCCTGCCTGGCCCGGCTGGGCTGTGGCCGCGAATGTCGCTCTCTCCCTGCCTCCTTTTCGCTGCCCTCTGGGGTGAGTAGGACGACGTGGCCGCCCAGGCCCTCTGTTCTCGGGGAGTTTTCCTCACTTTAACTGAGATGGGTTGAAGGGTGACACTAGGGGCCTCCTGTTTGACAGAGAGGTCATTCGCCACCAAACCAGACTGGAAGAGGGCATCTCTTCCCCTTTTTTTCATTTTTGTGGAACTCACCTTCCTTTTCGAAAGCTGTCTCTAGCTCTAAACACAAAAGTTAAGCTTTCCCGTAATGTGAAAACTTAATTTTGACCAGTTGCAGGCCAGACATTTTCTGTTTTATTTTTGGCATGTTCTTCCAGCTTGGCCTAGTACTTTTGTGTATAATAATTATAGGTGCTATTATTTGTGAGTATGTGTGTGGGGAGGGGAGTGGCTTTACGCTTCTTGCGTAGCTTCTGCAAGAAAATACTGAAAACTTTGGAATAGCGTGAGGTTCTCGTAAAAACTGGAGGGAAAGGTTTAGGTTCTCAGCACGGCTCAGTTATGGAAAGTTGAGTATAATGAATAGTCTAGGAAGCATGTTTGAATTCCTGCATTTTTTTCAGTGTTCATACTGTATTTCACAGGTATTTTTGTTATGAGCGAGAAATGTATTGAAGCAGAAAGCTTTTTGCTCATTTGAAGTAATACTTGGTTTTGCTTGTCAGTTAAATTGTGTGCGTTTAGCTGTGTTCAGGAAATTAAAAACAAATCAAATACTTCTCCCAGTTTTTAGCAGAGATGTTTAGGGATGTAATTACAGGTTTAAGAGCTTCTCTAGTGAAATTTAAATTGGAAATTCTAGTCCACTGTCTGAATCATCTTTCAGAATATTGCCCGTATTGAACTAAGTGGTAAAACCCTTTAATGAATATTGTCAACATTTCTCATTTTCTTAATTTTTTTTAACTTTCATTTTTTTGTGCAGCCCAGCCAGAAAGAAGCAATAAAAATACTGTGTTACTTTTCCTAGCTCAGGAAAGATGTAAACCACCAAAAATCAAATTTTTAGTCTGAGAGCTTAAATGAAAAATAAGAATTATCACAGATAAGCCAGATTAGTTTCCAAAGTGTCCTGAATTTGTTTCTGACAGAGATGGCATTATGCTTGAAGTGCCCCTCAATAAATACTAGGCTGCAAAGGCTATTGGTCACATCCATTTTGATAATTCTTAAATTCTAGGTTGTATTTTTTTAGTGCAAAAAGATTATGTTCAGTAGTAATCCACTCAGCCATTCCCAGATGGTAAGAAGATGAGTAGGGAATTTATGTTTGGTTCGGCCAAGAAAAAGCTTTGCAGTCCAGTTGATTGGTTGTAAAATCAAGCAGTTACATGGTTTGCAGTCTGTTGCCTGAGAAAGGTAGTATCAGGCTTTTATTCTGAAAAGCAAATTCTAGGGCCTCCCCTGGGATATGTCAAGTTTTATCAGTATCTAGACTTTGTGGAGTGATAACTGATGTTTTTGAAGATTCTGTAAAAAAAGATAGTTTTAATGATTACTTTTATGTGGTTAGCCTACAGATTATATTTAGGAAAATTTTTCAATAAAGATTTAAGCGAAGATTATGTTTGAAAGAATAGTTAACCTGAAAATATAATTAGGCCAAGTATCTCTCCCTGAATATTTTAATTGAATTTCCACTATACATAAGCAATTAGTCATTTAAAGCTATTTTCCATCTCCCTTATTTTCCATGTCTAGTCACCAGATCTGTTAAATTTGCCTTAGTAACATCTCTTTGATATATCCTTTTTTCATGTGATGCTTTCATTCAGGCCTCATCATCTCTCACCTAGACTTAATGCAAAACCTTCTAACTAGTCTTCCTTCTACCTATACTCTTTTTTTATCTCATATCATGTCAGACTGGGTCATTTCTGTGCTTCAAAATCTGTTTTGAATCCTTTTTTTTTTTTTATTAAAGATTTTATTTATTTGACATATACCACAAGTAGGCAGAGAGGCAGGCAGAGAGAGCAGAGGAAACAGGCTCCCCCTGAGCGGAGAGCCTGACATGGGCCTCGATTCCAGGACCCTGGGATCATGACCTGAGCTGAAGGCAGAGGCTTTAACCCACTGAGCTGCCCAGGCACCCTGTTTTGAATCCTTTTGCAAAAGTCAGCTGCCTGTTAGGTCCTTCACAGCCCTTCACAGTCTGGTCCGAATTTATCTCTCTAGTCTGAACTCAACTGCAGGTGCTTTACCCAGGCTATCCACTCCAGTACTGTGAGCTATTAATCATTTAGATATGACTTAGCCTCTCAGCTCTTTGTCCTTTCACAGCCTTTCCCCTCTTGCTTGGAATTAGAATTGCTCAGAATTCTAGCAAGTGATAAACCTCCAGTTCTTCCTAAATGTAACATACAGTTCATATGCTACTTTTTCTTTAATGTTTTCCTTCAGGCAGAGCCAATTAAGAGTTACTCTTTTGTGTGCTACTGTAACACTTTGTTAATATCCCTAGCGACAGCATTTCACTAGGTTGTATTGTAGATTTTTTGTCCACATGTCTGATTCTTGCATTATACCCTAACCTCTAGAAGTCAGAGGTGCTTACTCATCTTTGTATCTCTAGGGCCTTTGTCCATAGTCCAGTGATTGGCACATAGTAGGTACTCACTGAATGCTTGTTAAGTGATTAAGATATGTGACTTAATGATGTTCCAAGTGTGCAAACCTTTGTCTCACTTGTACTGGAGTTAGCTTTATCCCTGTAAAGTAGAAATATTTCCTAAATCCCCAAGCTCCCTGGTTGCTACCACACCTAAGAGATGGGATTGGAGAAAATGCTTAGAAATAATGTTATAAATGGTGAGCAGATTCCCCAAACTCTCCCTGCCCCTCAGTCTGTATGATTTCTAATATGGTTTAAAGAATACTAGTAGCAGTACCAGCACTAATTAGTTCTACTGTAGTTAATATCATAGAAAGTCAGAGCATGTTGCTTGAAAGGGGTGAAATTTGAGCTCATTCCAAATTAGGTAATGAAATTATGTTTGCTGTTTTTTGTATTGTTGTTAAAGATGTCCTTTGAAGACCATGACGGTACCTGGCACATAACAGATATTCAGTGAATATTTGTGTAGTGAAGGAATGTGTGGGGTGAATATTTGTGTAGTGAAGGAATGTGTGGGGTGGGTGTGTGTGTGTGTGTGAGAGAGAGAGAGAGAGAAAGAGAGAGAGAGAGACAGACAGAAACAGACTTGTAGTCCTTTCACATTGGAGTTCATTTATTTCTGGAGATACCTCTAAGAACTTTACTTCTTTGCTATACTTATCAGGAACCTCATTTTGTTTTTTTTCAAAATGTGCCAGTTCAATCAAGTTATTCTGCTTACTTGGTTTGTGTCTTTGCATTCCCTGCATTCTAAAACATATTTTAAAATCTGGTTACATTGGTCTTTCTCAACTCAGTTTCAAGGTCACACTAAATGATAGAGTTTGCTTGTGTTTTAACATTCTTTGTTTTACTGTACAGGACTTGGCTGCAGTTGGAACCTGTAAGTTCTTATTGTCTTTATTTAAATGAAAAAAAATTTTTTTTAAGTAAAGGAGTGGAGCCCAGGTTATTCAAATGTGGTAAGGTATTATTTACTCACCTGATGAACATGGTTATTTACCTGGAGATACTGGCTTCACAGACTCCTAGAATTGGAAAGGATCTTAAAGTTTTAATAACCTCTACCTTTTTTTTTTTTTTTTAAGATTTTTATTTACTTATTTGAGGTTGGCGGGAGAAAAACACTCCCTGCTTTGCAATTCTAGGACTCCAGGATCGTGACCTGAGCTAAAGGCAGACACTTAACCGACTGGGCCCCCCAGGCACCCCTTACCTCTATCTATTTTTATAGTGTAGAAAACAGTCTCAGAGAAGCCAAGGGACTTGCCCAGGGTCACACAGTTAGAGACCAGAATAACTAAGATTAGAGCCCAGTGATTCTTGCTCTTTTGACTCTAGAGAGAATGTGGGTGCTACCTTGCTACTGCTCTCCATCCGTTGCTTCCCTCTCTCCCCAAACCTTAGTAATTTTTACAGTTCAACCACTAATTTTTATTTCCTTTCATAGTTAGCATCTGAATATGAAAAATACCATCTTTTTGTCAAGCATACTGTTCCTCATTTGGCTTCCTTCTGCTTTCCAGCCTTTGTGCTTATACTTAACCCTTCACCTGCGAGTATGCCTTTTCTGGTTATTCTCCATTTTCTTGCAGATTCCTTCTTTGCCCTTCTCTCCTCTTTGCTCCAGGAGACTGACCATTAGAGCTGTGTCACCTGAAGTTCTTTCTCCTTTGGATTCTGGTTGGGGTTAGCCAATGGGAGGCAGTGACAGAAGATGGAAGGGAGAAAAGAGAGAACTCTTGGGGTATTTATTCCTTTTGCTCCTCTGTTTTGAAGTGTTTTTCCAGTGGGCTACACACTATAACTAGAGTGTCCTTTGAGTAGCTCCAGTTGGTCCTTGGTAACAGTTTCCTTCCTTTTTCATTCAGGCCTGGAATGGTGAAGGCTTCCTACTGTTCCTATTTCCTGGGTACCTCAGCATCCCTTGTTACTTTACCTAACCCTGCTCTCATTTCTGTGGTCACTTCATTAAAGAGAAGTTGAAATATTCTATTTCATTATGCTGTTTTCCAGCCTCTGTCCACTGCTGTAACACTTTTCCCCTCATGTCTCTGTACATGTTTTGTAGTTCACAGTGCTGCCTCTATGAAGCCTTTCTCATCCCCTCAATTTTGCCCTCTGTTCTCTTAGTACTTTTCTTATAACTCTTATTTTACCATGCTTGACTCAGTCATTTGTAGACAGATGTTTATCCTCTCAGAGATTTGAAACTTTTAGGGCAGAATCTATAGCTGCTTCGTCTTGGCATCCCTGAAGCTCCCAGCACAGTGCAATAGTCAAAGGGATACCCAATGAATAAATCATTATTATAACATTGAATTCTAGCCCCAGAGCAGCAGTACAGTTTCCCCCTGCTATTTGAAAGTAGAGCGTTCCTGTGAAACCTTTCCTAAGTCAAAATGGTATAAAGCGAAGAAGCAATTACCATTAATTTATATGGAAAGATTTTTGAGCGAACCCACGCCCTAAAAATAACCTGTTGGACTTTTCTAACACCTTAAGACATCTTGCTAATCAATACACAAAAAAATTAAGTAAAGCACAAATGCTCACAAATTTCAAAGCTGTGGCAGTTTATGGCTGACATGCTGAGTGTAATTCCCATAGAAGGAGCTTGGCAGTGCCACTCTTGCTTGTGGTACCCACTGCCTGTATAACAGCTCGCTGTAAAACAAATGCTGAATGCTGTTTTTGCTTTTTGCCTTTTTTTTTTTTTTTGGTAAAAAGCAGATATCTTCTTCAGATTTCTTTTGATTAGGGAAACAGGTACTAATGAAGATCTTTTATAAAAGCAAAGTGGTAATGCAGACTTTTGAAAGTTGAGGTTATACCTGCATGCGTAAAAGTGCTCATGAGGATTTGGCTTGAAAAGAATGGGTTTTTAGAGGAACAAATCAGTTGTCATTGCCTGGTCTTGCTTCTTGTAATGCCTGTGCAATACAGTATCCTGCCTTTTATTTGATTTCTTTTTTCACTTAAAAACTTTTAATTGGCCATAAAAAAGTCAGCTTCATACTTGTAATATAATAAATCCTTTAGGGTAAATGAGTTATTTATGCTTTTTTTCATGAATACACTCAATTATACTTGCTCTGATTACTTTATGCTTAAATGCTAGCAGGTAGGCACATTTCAGAATTTGATAATTCATTAATTTACAAAATTTTTCCTGAGCACTTCTTAGAAACCAAGTACTGCCCTGGGGGATACAGTTGAGAACAACTCTAAGTCCTGCCCTGATATATACTTGTCATGTTTTAAACCATTTTGGTAGATTACTGACCACAATTAAACTAAATTAGGGTAATTTTATGTACACTCTGGTGGGAGTGGGGCAGAAGGAGAGAGAATCTTAAAAGCAGGCTCCACACCCAGGACAGAGCCCAACTTTTATCTCACAACCCCAATATCATGACCTGAGTTGAAATCAAGAGTCCAGTGTTCAACCAAATGAGCCACCCAGGTGCCCCTATATTATACTTTTAACAGCTTTAACAAAAACTGAACCTGTTCCTTCTGTGTAATGTTCACTGACAGCTAAAATCAAATATATAAAACCTGTTTTTGGCATATATAATTTTGAAGGGATAAATGTCAAACTAATTAGAGTATCCTTTTCAATTAAGCATTGTTTTTGATCGATTTTGTTTGGTTGGTTTCTGTGAGATCTAAGCCTTTTAGTATTGTCTGTTGGTCTGACTAGTTCATCATTTAGCTCCTCTTGGGCGTTGTTTTATTTTCAGTGTGTTCTGTTTTGCCATACAGAGAGATCCAGGTTTGTCAGAGGAATATATCAAGTTTTGTTTTTTAAAACATTTCAAGATCAAAATTTTAACACCTTTATGCTATCTAAGAGAATTCTGCAGTTATTTCAAAACTTACCCTTCTAAAATACTGTTTAAGGATTCATATGTTTGAGTATGAGTTTCTCTTAGTTATGCATGGAGTAAATCTCCAGTATTTACCTAAAACTTTTATTTTTGGTGGACCCTTAATAGTAGTGAGTCTTCTTTGCTTTTCAGAATGCTGTTAAACTAAATGATAGGTGGTACTTTGGAGTTGGAGAGAGGAAGAATGTATTCTTTTCCATCCCATTCTAGTAAGCCACTCAGAGCTTATATAGATCTTGGAATGATTAACCTATGACTTTAAGAAAGATGTGTCCAGTAGCCTGACCAACTAGTGGGTGAAAAGAAAAGCTTTAGCTGATTGCCAGCACCAACATGGTCAAACAGTGCTTTGTTAGAGGGAGTGATGTAGTAGGTGTTTTGTTTTGTATGAGTTTGCTTTCTTGAATGTTGAGTCACTATTATGTTATTGGCAGGAAGGATGTAGGAAAAAAAGTAGGTATTCTGCTTCGTCTTATTGGCTGTTTTACTGGCATTTATACCAATGTAGTGTTGATTGCTAATTTTTTAGTGTTTTTTTTTTCAAGTGTGCTTTTTATATGTAAACGATGTTATAAATTTGTTGTGCTACATTTTGCTTGGAAAGGTGTACCTGAGCAGCTGTTTTGCCAAATTTACTTTCAAGACATTTTAGGATTTTGTAGGTAATTTTAAGAGAATAAAGCTGATTGATCTTGCAAGCTGAAACAGTTACAAAACTTTTGAAAAATATTTATAAACTTGCAGTTTCCAAATATTTTTATATAACCTTTTGAATTAAAGTAAATGGATACTTATTTTTTAAAATCAGACAAGTGAATGTATAAAGTAAAAATTATAAGAGTCCCTGCCTCAAATGCTCCCCTTCCTTCATCCCAGTCCCCAGTATTAATATATGTGTCATGTGTTTTGTTTCTTGTGTTTTATTTGAGGTGGTTGTATGTATAAATAAAATGACTTAAAAAAAATGCAGCTTCTGTATTATTCATGTGTCCATTTACCTAGCACAGTATAAACACCCAGTTAATATTCATTGAATTCTGGTGGAGCTTTATTTCTGTAATTGGCTTTCTGCGTTCAGAGCTAATAAACTTAGGTCATTTTAAAATAATTTTTTTAGAGATTTTATTTATTTGGCGGAGAGAAACACAGCTAGAGAGGGAACACCAAGCAGGGAGCCTGATGTGGGGCTCGATCCCAGGGGATCATGACCTGAGCCGAAAGCAGACGCTTAATGACTGAGCCACTCACACACTTCGATTTAAAATAATTTTTTAGGTAATTTGCTGCATTCTGATACTTCAGAGGCAATCTTACATGCCTTCTAGACATTTATATTTCTAAAAAGCTAGTTACATCTTTTATGGAGAAGGAGCCCATATAATTTATTGTCCAAACTGGAGCACTTTTGAGAGTGAGGGAAGCTACTAATTTTCTCAGACAACAGGCATAAACATTGATGACCCCAGACAAACTAGGGTATATAGTTATCCTGTTCATAAACTTCAGGTTTTTATTTGTTTCATTTAGATCTTGACAAGACTTCTTATATGACTTTTTTGAATAAATTGAGAGAGTCCTTTGGAAAGACAAACTATCAGTGATATAAAAATAGAAGAAAATGGTGCAAATCCCAGACCTTTTTTGTGCAGTTGAGTAACTAGATCACTTTATGGAATAAAGATTAGTATTTTCTTCTGTAAGTCAAAGGTTACATTATCGTGTCAGTTTTAGATGAAGAGATTTCATGAAGAATAAGCTGTAGTGCTAAGAGTTAATGATTAAAGTTCATGAATTTTGACAGTGATACCTGTATCTGATTCCTGTTTGACAAAGTAATTCTTTTTCCCAGCTATATGAGCAGTTCAGATTTGTGGCATATGTTTTTTAAACAGAAACTTAATACTATGCATAAACCATTTTTTAAAATTTAAAGGTAAAGTGATTGTTTTTTGAAGAGTTGATGTACATTCAAAAATCAATTTATTGTGGGAAAAAGACTTTCTTTATATTGTTGGCCCTTTGTTACCAAGGTAATAATTCAGGACAATTTACCTTTTTTACTTCATGCATAATACCCAGTCCTTTTCTGCAAATTATGGAATTTATTTTCTAATCTGTTTTCTAGAACTATTATTTTATGAGTTGTGTATTGCTTATTCCCTTTTTTATTACTATTTATTTATTTTCTAATCTGTTTTCTAGAACTATTATTTTATGAGTTGTGTATTGCTTATTCCCTTTTTTATTACTATTTATTATCTTCAGAGTTTTATCAAGTTCATGTTTTCCTTTTTTACAGGAACATTATACAGTATAACTTACGCTTATATCCTTTTATTGATTATGGATCTCTATTAAAATTGTTTCATGGTATTATTTGGTTATTCATCAATTTTGTTTTTATCCATCAGTCATTGAGTGCTCTCTTTATGTTAGGCACTACTTCAGGGCCTGGAGATGCAGTAGTGAATTCTGGTTATTTATGATTCTAAATTTTGAAGAGGAAGTAGAAAACTTACTCTTGTGTTACTTTACACATATTCTCTCATCTGTCCAACAACTTGGAGTGGTTATGTCCGTTCCTAGATGAGACAATGGGGGTGGAGAAAGTAGCTTGACCAGATTATACAGGTTAGGAAGTTGTAGAGATTCAGGATTTAAAACTAAATCAGTCTGACCTTAAAGTTGTGCTCATTTTAACTACATCATGGTCCTTCAGGCAATTTTTAGATTACATTTTAGTGCTCTTATGCCATGAATTCTTTTCAGATATTGTTGTGATTCAGATATTATTGAAGTCAAAGGAATAGGTTGAAATCCCAATTAAAACCCCCACTTCATGATTTGGGTAAATGCTTATAAAATAGGATTAATGTCTGTGTGCTTTCCTGTCTTGTGATAATCAAATGAGGAAACTTATATCTAGCAGAGGATCTAATACTCTGAAAATTTTTTTCAAGATATAATGTGCATCCATGGTGAATCCATGGTGTTAGAACTGTTCACTTAGAACTACAGGAAGAGACCTTAACTCTTAGGATACTCTTGAGTTACCTAGCGTGCTGGTAAGATAACTATAGCTACCGTATTGATAAAAGAGGACCTGATTTGGAGCCTTAGATTATCAGAACATTGACTTAAATGGAAGATAGCCTGAAGTCATAGTGAAGAAAGGCATGTGGTAATGGGCTCAATTTTGTTGACAGTTTAAAACTGATAATTTTCACTCCAAATGAATTGATAGTTGAGTATTCTTTAGGATTAAAAATAGACATTTGTACCCAGAGGAATTCCCTATCTCTAAATCCTGTTCTTCCTTTAGCTGAAGTGGTTAAACCACAGAGACAGGGGATTATAAATTTTAAGTGTTTTCCAGATTTTCAGTAATCCCGGAAAATAACAGATTAGTATACCCTACATAAAATCATGATCTCATTAATATTTCTGGTTTCTTTAAGATGCTTTTTTCATCATTAAACCAACTTACAAGTCATTTGGTAAGGAGACAAATGGTATCATTTCTCAAAAAAACCTTAATTTGCTAACAAATTTCTAAGGAACAGGAAAGCCATTAAGTTTGGCATATGTTTTTTTTTAACTTGTTATTTGCTGCTCATGTACCTACTTTTCCTCTGAATAGTTACAGATTTTTCTCTTATTATTCCTTTACTTAATTATTGATGTCAGACTCACAGCATGGTAAAGTAACTTTCTATTCTCTCTTTTCCTTACTTTTATGGAAGATCAGTACCACACTTGCTTTTTTCCAGTCTTCTGGTATCTCTCCAGTTCTTGAATTTTCAAAAATAATTGTAAGTGATTCAATTGTAAGTATGCTCTATACTTCTTTCATTGGATGAAAGCATATCTGTGATGCATGTCACCTCAAATTGCTAATTGTGAACATAAACTTTTCAGATACACCTGTACTTTAATCAAAACAACATTTCTGCAAAATTTTTATTATTTTAATTATAGGGAATGTGTTTGTTAATTTTTAAAAATCATCTACTTTTGTCTGGATTCATATTGTTTATTTTTCATTAGGAGACTTATTTCTTTGGTGTTTTGCCTTTGTTAAATTTTTAAGCTGTTACTCCCCTTTATGGTTCTGATAACTTATTTTGTGTTCTTGTTTTTCTGAACTTTCTTGTTTCTCATTCTTGTGAGAATTATATGGACTAATTTCTCTGTTTTCCTTTTCTCCTTTTGCAACATATTTTTATTATATACTATTTTTTCCTAAGTAAGAGAAGACAGTGAATATAGGATACTTAGTCCTTTACATTTTTGTTATGAAGTAAGATTTGGTAGGAAAATATTACTCATTTGTTAATTTCTTTTTACAATGTTGTTATTCAACCATAGCCCTTCCTGTTCTGTTAATTCTCCTCAGTTCCTCAAATTACTCATGACTTTACTTCCTGATTGTGATCTCAAGAAGACCATAAACCACTTTTTACCACCTTTACCTCCACTGGCCATTACTCTTTCTCTGTCACCAGGAATTACCTTAAAAGCTCTTACTCCCTGCCTCAAAATTGCTTCCTGTACTGTTGTACTAAAAAAGTACCTCTACAAAGCAGCTACAATTCATATGTATTTCAGACAGTTTAGACATCCTTGCAGTACTTTTTTTTTTTTAAATGGAGGCGAAGCATTTGGTTATATGTGTGTGTAAATAGTGTTTAATGTCCCAACTAAAGTCAATAATAGGAATTCATTTAATTTTGTTGACATTTGTTAGTTTTGAAGTGCCTTTTGAAAAGAGAAGTGATGCTATTCAATGTAAGTATTAGAAAGGTAGTAGGAGGTACTTATATACAGCTTCGAGGCAGTCTGATACTCTTCTACCAGTCTAGATACTATTTTTGGAGTTTGGTCAGATTTTCTCATTGTATATTTTAAACTCGATACATAGGTCCTGGCTGATGTAAAATCACATGTTACTCTTCTTGACTTTAAAAAATGTACTTTAACTTTCTTTATTATCAAAGTATTCTTGAAGACTAGAAACTGTTTTGTTTTCTGTATATTTGCCACATAAATGTTTTTTTTTCCTTTAGATAGATTTCCAATTTTATGGATTTTTCTAATTTATAGATTTGGTTTAATTTCTATTCTAATTTGACTTTTTTTTACACTGCAAACTATTTGCCTTTCTCTGTAATAGTTGTGTTTGACTTAAACTTTAAATGAATTCACACAGAAGTCATCAAGTGAGAACTATGGCTCATCATTGTAGTAAATTAGGGAGCAGCACCCTCTTTGGTCCTGAATGACAAAAGGGCAACATAACCGAGGAAATGGACAAAAAAGGAAAGAAGGAACAAAGAAAGGAGTGAGGGAGTAGACAAAGGGGAGGAGGAAGAGAACAGAAAAGCAAAAGAAATCTAGGGGAAGGGGGCAGGGGTCTTGGGGAAGACCATATCACTGCATCAGCAGTTGTCAGACACATCAGTGCCACATATATTTTTTTTTTTACTTTAAATTTATTTTATTTTTTTAGTGTTCCATGATTCATTGCCCATGCCCCACACCCAGTGCTCCATGCAATACACCACCAGGCTCTCCCATCCTCCACCCCCACCCCCTCCCTCCAAGTCCCTCAGTTTGTTTCTGTGTCCAAAGTCTCTCGTGTTTTGTTTCTCTCCCTGAATTACCCTACTTTCCATTTCCTTTCCTTCTCCTACTGTCCTCCGTATTACCCCTTATGCACCACAAGTAAGTGAAACCATGTGATACTTGACTTTTTCTACTTGGCTTATTTCACTCAGCATAATCTCTTCCAGTCCAGTCCATGTTGCTACAAAAGTTGGATATTCATCCTTTCTGATGGAGGCATAGTATTCCATTGTATATATGTACCACATCTTCTTTATCCATTCATCTGTTGAAGGGCACCTTGGCTCTTTCCACAGTTTGGCGATTGAGTGCCACATACATTTATTCAAGGCTAAACCAGCCCTGGGGTAGTGTTGAATGAGTGACACAGAGAGTGTGTATCTGCTTAACTTCCTACCTACTTCTTCTACAAGATGTTCGTAATAGAAGAATGAAGTCACACCTGTCTTGAAGGATCTGTTCTGTTCCGAGTTTTTTGCAAAGGAAGACTGACCACTCTTAAAATGGTTTAAGGACTATATTCTGATGATTTGTTTTAAAATAAAATTCCATGTAAAAGGACATGAGTAGGTGTAGAGTTTTATATTGTAATGTTGAAAGAGGAATAGTTACGAGTTGAAGGGAATTTTTATGAAATAGTATATATAAGGAGGTAATGAGTCCCTGTCTATTGAGATACTCAAGTGAAGACTAGAAACTTCTTTGAGTGGGAGGTTGGACTTGATGGCTTTGTTTCTGTGTACTGTAAGTCATAACATGTAGCAAAAATTTTAATTTTCTTGTGTGCATTATTCTTACAAGCATGAGGAAGCAGTTTAATTTCTATCATCCTTGTTATTGATTAACTTGTGCATGTTATTGATTGCAGTTGGAGCAACTATATATATATGGATTTTCTTTCTAAGTATACTAAAGATGTGTGGCCTACTGTACAAGGGAATTTAGGCCAGTTCTGGGATTTTACACTACTAACTCTGGTTTGGTTATAAACCACCTGTTATACATTACATAAAAATGATTTGGTGAGTAGTAGATCTTCGACTTGGATGTTATGTGTGGAGTTTATTCTAAGGTAAAAGGAAATGTGGAACACTATCTAGAGGTAGGTCTGAGAAGAGAGCCAGGATGAGATTCTAGGATGATAGCAACATCAAAGGATTGCTTTTTAAGAATTAATTTGGATAGGTTTTAAATCTCGGTAATTTAAATCTGTTTCCATTTATTTACTGGAGGGTTTTTAATCAGATAGAGATTTGTTCAAAAGGATATGTTAATTAGATTTTTTACAGTGGTAGCTAGTTTAAATGGATTCAAGAGACGGAAAATTTTTAATCACTTTTTATTATTTAGATGCTTCACCTCTTATTCATTTGTGAATATGCCGTTGACCTTTTTGATATTTAGCAAGCACAACAATGTTTTACAGATTTTAACTGGATCTTATAGTTAAGTTTTTAATAATTATGTTATATTACTGTGTGTGAAACAAAACAAAAACTAAGCCAAGCCATTGTAATTTTTTCTGTGGTATAAGAACATGGAAGGAAATCACTCCCTTTCGTGATACAGTACTATAGTATCTCCAAAATGTAATGGATTTATTCTTCCTTTTCCACATCTTTTATTATCATAGTCTATATAGTAAATGTTTTTAATAAAACTTTTTTGGGTTATCTTTGAAAATGAAGATGTTTGGGGCACCTGGGTGGCTCAGTCATTAAGCATCTGCCTTTGGCTCAGGTCATGATCCTGGAGCCCTGGGATCAAGCCCCACATGGGGCTCCCTGTCAGGCAGGAAGCCTGCTTCTTCTCCCTCTCCCTCTCTCACTCCCCGTGCTTGTGTTCCCTCTCGTGCTGTGTTTCTCTCTGTCAAATAAATAAATAAAATCTTTTAAATAAATAAGATGTTTAACCACAGTTTTATTAAGATATTGTTTATTATGATTTTTCTTCAACTTTGTTTTTATTCATTACATCTCATTGGGAAGGGATTTTTCAATATCCATTTCAAGTAGTTTCTTTACATGTATGTGGGAAAAAAGGGTGTTTTATTGCTTTTGAATTTGAAGTTGATTTTCCTGTGGTCTAATATGACTTACAGGGTTTTTTTCCCATTCTGATTCAGAATTTGAATTTTAGTTTGGCAAGAACAACAATAAATAGTAAGAGTAGTAATTAGTTTTAGTAATTGTAGTCTGTAGTACCTGCCACATTAATAATAGTATGTGGAGGATGACTATATTTGGCAGGTAAAAAAACAGCAGTTTAGAGAGACACAATATCTTGTTAGTGACTCAGCTGCAGTTAGAAACTAGACTTGCCTACCCATTGTTTTCCATAATACTGTACAGTCTCAATCTGGTGTTTGAGATAATGGCTGTAAAGGTGCTTTAGTAATAAAGCAAAGATGAGGTATTGGTGTAACATACAATGAACTCTGGCCTCCATTTACTAAAATGGGGAATGTGAAAATGATCAGCATGTGTTAACCAACAAGTAAAGATCAAATATGGTATGTTGAACTACTGTATTTTACCCATTTGGTACAGAATTTTGTGGTTGGGTTGGGATTGTAACATTAGTGGTTCATGAGCCTTATTTTATTTCCCTATTTAATTGCATGACATTTGGGCATGCAAATATGGCAAGTTGGTAGTATTATTCAGACTCTCAACTTTTTGTCTTTTACACCCAGGATTGATGTGTTTTTCAGATACAATTAAGAACTCAAGTTTTTTGGTTTTTGGTTTTTGGTTTTTGGTTTTTAGTAAAGTTAAAACATAGGAATCCCATGCTCTTAAAGTGTAAAATTTTTAGAGTACAAAAAATAGGACATGTAAATCCTGGACTGTTAAACTTAGAAGTAAGTGAGCTCCCTAAATAAATAAACATTTACACCATGTCCAAAGTGTAGTGTTCATGCCAAAGGTGAATGTGAGTAGGCAACTTGATTAAGGCAAGTGTTGTCACTTTCATTTAGAGAGGGGGCCCTCTTTTTAGAAGAGGTGATAATTTTGAGGTCCTTATTTCTTTTAATAAAGGAGGGAAGAGGGTGTCAGAGCTAATGGGGTGGGTTAGGGAATGAGAGAACTAGAGTATGAAGTTAAGATTAGAGGACTGGAAGAATCAAAAAGTAGGGGTAAAATAGGTAACTAGGTGGTAATCCAGGTCTTTCAGCTAAATTACTGTTGCTCTGGAGGTCACAGGGGGTCACTTTGGTGGAGAGAAGAAAGTGATTGAAGAATAAGTTCAAAAAGCAGCAGTTCATGTTTGAGAAGGGAACAGAGCTAGAAGTTCATGAGGGAGATAGATGTCTCACTATTCTTGGAATATTTACATAGTTTAAATATACCTATTATTTATATAAAAGTACTGTTTTTACTTAAAAAATTGAAATGTCATATATGAAGGATGAAGTATCTTCTGTACTAGTAAACATTGCCTGGGTAGTGGTAGATTTATTACAAATTTTCTTTTTCTCTAGGGTTTGGATTCAGGATTTGTTCCTAGTGTTCAAGACTTCGATAAGAAACTTACAGAGGCCGACGCTTACCTACAAATCTTGATAGAACAATTAAAGGTATGGCATTAGTTTATAATACTGAATTGGTATAAAGCAGTAAATGTTACCAAGCTTGATTTTGAGTGTAAAAACTTAATCTCATGTTAATTTACAACCCTTATATGGTTCTTTAGCAATTTTTAAAGCTGACTTATTAAAAGATCTAGGTGACTTACTCAAAGATCTTTGCCTTTGATTATATTGATAGATAGTGTGTATATATAATGTACTTTTTTGATTATTAGAAAGTAAATATCTAGAAATAATTAGAAAATAAGATTAGGTTCATATTATGTTTTAAAATTTTGTGAAACTGGTAACTTTTAATATGGTTCAATTTTGGAGGCCTTGATTTTTCCATTGTGGGGAGTAGGACATTGGGGGAGGTCATTTCTCTGTCGTTCATGAAATTGTCTCCTTCAGTTCCTACTTTAAAATTAATTACAAGCAAAAGTCCTGGGAAGGAAATGGAGTATTGATAAACTTGGATGACAAAGCAGAAAGAATGTAGGTTTCAGTTGGTATTTTAAGTTCTTAAAAGTCGTCTGTTTTCTTTTGCTTGTAATTTTACCAGAGTAATTGATCTTAACTGTTTAAAATAATTCAGTAGAATTGGACTTGATATAGTCGATTGGAAAAAAATACATGTCATCTTAAAAATGCATATAAATCATTTCTGGAAGAAGTGTATTTAAGAACTGAAGTTTGCTTTTCTATGTTTAGTAAATGTATACAATATAATAAAATGGCTTGATACTATAGTCATTTTCTTTTTAATCCTGTAGCTTTTTGATGACAAACTTCAAAACTGCAAAGATGATGAACAGAGAAAGGTAAGTTCTGTTGTCATCATTTTGCCTTAAACCGCTTTAAAATTAAGAGCCTTTTAGAGAACAGAAGGACCTCAGTGTTTGGGCTACGATAATACTACTAACTGTTTATGATAGTACTGCCATATAGGATTCATGGGGGAGTTTTCTCGTGAATTTCTGTTATGGTTTCACAAACAAAAGGGTAATGTACAAAATTCCTTACTAGGAGTAAGTTCTTGAGATTTTTAATGTTAAAGATAGAAAAAGTTATTTCATTGGGTGCCTGGGTGGCTCAGTGGGTTAAAGCCTCTGCTTTCTGCTCAGGTCTTGATCTCAGGGTCATGGCATCAAGGCCCGAATCGGGCTCTCTACTCGGCAGAGAGCCTGCTTCCTCCTCTCTCTCTGCCTGCCTCTGCCTGTTTGTGATCTCTCTCTGTCAAATAAATAAATGAAATCTTTAAAAAAAAAAAAAGAAAGAAAGTTATTTTATTAAATTGATACGTGGTCATGGCAGATATTAATAGACCAATTGGCTTTTTTTTTTTTTTTTGAGATTTTATTTATTTGACAGAGAGAAACACAGCCAGAGAGGGAACACAAGCAGGGGGAGTGAGAGAGGGAGAAGCAGGCTTCCCACCGAGCACGGAGCCTGATGTGGGGCCCTGTCCCAGGTCTCCGGGATCATGGCCTGAGCTGAAGGCAGTTGCTTAACCAACTGAGCCACCCAGGCATTCCCCCTGCTTTTTTTTTTTTAAGATTCTCTTTTTAAGCCATCTCTGTACCTAACTTGGGGCTTGAAAATCACAACCCTGAGATTAAGAGTTGAATGCTCTACCGACTGAGCCAGCCAGGTACCCCTAAGTGTTGCTTTAATGATAGTTCCACTACTGCCTGCAACCCTTGAATTTCTGGTAATTACTTTATTTTTTATTTTTTATTTTTATTTATTTATTTTTTGTAATTACTTTATAGTTTGAATGGTTTTCTTTTTTCCAGTTAACATTTTTCCTCCTTAATTAGATTTCCTGATGCAGTATCATTTCTTTATTTGTGTTTCTTTTGACCATAGCTTTGCATTTGGCTCTTTTACCTTTGGTAAACTCATGTTTGACTCCCCTTCCAGGCGCCTGGGTGGCTCAGTGGTTAAGCCTCTGCCTTCACCTCAGGTCATGATCCCAGAGTCCCAGGATCAAGCCAGCATTGGGCTGCCTGCTCAGCAGGAAGCCTGCTTCTCCCTCTCTCACTCCCAGTGCTTGTGTTCCCTCTCTGGCTGTGTTTCTCTCTGTCAAATAAATAAAATCTTTAAAAACAAAAACAAAAAACTCCCCTTCCATTCTTAGTTTTGGAATTTGATCCCATCTCATTTTTAAACAACTAAGCAAAGTTGAAGGTGATTCTAAAACAAGTGTTTTTATTTATTTAAATTCAATGTAATTAACATATAGTGTATTATTAGTTTCTGAGGTAGAATTTAAGGATTTATCTGTCAGTTGCATATAACTCCCAGTGCTCATTCCATCAAGTGCTGCCCTAATGCCTGTCACCCAGTTAACCCCATCCTCCCACCCATCTCTCCTCCAGCAACCCTGTTTGTTTCCTATAGTTAAATCTCTTACTGTTTGTCTCCCTCTCTGTTTCCATCCTATTTTATTTTTCCTTCCCTTCTCCTGTGTTCATCAGTTTTGTTTCTTAAATTCCACATATGAATGAAATCATGATATTTGTCTTTTCTCTGACTTATTTTGCTTAGCATAAGACACTATAGCTGCCTCCATGTCATCGCAAATGGCAAGATTTCATTCTTTTTGATAGGGCTGAGTAATAGTCCATTGTATATATGTACCACTTCTTTATCCATTCATCTGCTGATAGACGCCGGGGCTTTTTCCATATTTTGGCTATTATGGACATTGCTGCTATAAACACGGGGCACAGGTGCCCCTTCGAATCACTGCATAGAACAAGTGTTTTAAAATCACATAGTCTAGGGGTGCCTGGGTGGCTCAGTTGGTTGAGCCACTGCCTTCGGCTCAGGTCATGATCCTGGAGACCCGGGATCGAGCCCCGCATCGGGCTCCCTGCTCGGCGGGAAGCCTGCTTCTCCCTCTCTCACTCCCCTTGCTTGTGTTCCCTCTCTGGCTGTGTTTCTCTCTGTCAAATAAATAAATAAAATATTTAAAAAAAAATAAAATAAAATCACATAGTCTATAAAAGACGCAACTTTTTTTCATATAAGATGTTTGGTATTATTCTTAGAAATCTTGAATCATATGAATCTTATTTGAGGATTTAATCCATAAGATGTTTTAATTTTTTATTTAAATGTTTAAGCTTTTAGGTCACCTAGGTGGCTCAGATGGTTAAGCATCTGCTCTGGTCATGATCTCCAGGTATTGGGATCAAGCCCCATGTCCGGCTCCCAGCTCAGCCAGGAGTCTGCTTAAATCTTTAAATGTTTAAGTTTTAAAAAGTATAACAAAGTATTCCATTTCCAGCTTGCCTGAACTTGCTCAGAGTTGTGAGTACATTTTGGTAAAAATCTCTCCCCTAACTTCCCCTCTCTCCTCCCCCTCCCTTTTCTTTTTTGTCACAGCAAGAGAAGGAACACAAACAGAGGGGGAGTGAGAGAGGGAGAAGCAGGCTGTTCGCCACTGAACAGGGAGCCTGATTCAGGGCTCCATTAACTGAACCACCCAGGTGCCCCCCCCCCCTTTTTTTCCTTAAGATTTTATTTATTTGACAGAGAGAGACACAGCGAGAGAGGGAACACAAGCAGGGGGAGTGGGAGAGAGGTAAAATTCTTCAAATGACTAGTAAAAAACAGCAATGATACTTCTTTGTGCTTCTGATTATTTGTTTAAAACTTCTCATTTTTCACAGAAAATTGAAACTCTCAAAGAGACAACAAATGTAAGTTATGTGTTTGGTAAACTCTGGCTTTGCATTAGAAAGTGCTTTAAAATGTTACTTCTATTTTAAGCTGCTGCTTAAATTAATAAATGGTTCTGTTAATAAGAGCTGTTGAGATTTTAATTTCTATAAAGTTTTACAGGGGTGTTTTAAGAATTTTATTATTTTCTAAAGGAGTTAAAGAGACTTGAATAATCCTTCTAATTAAAATTCACTTCATATAACATTTTATCTGTTTCTGGTCTTACCTGTCTTAAGATCCTTGTCATCCATGAATAATGTATATTCTCTTTCTTAAAATATATTGTGACTCAAGTTTTCTGATGTACTGGCCTTCTCACATTATATAATAGGCTACTAATAAGATTTGTGTTTTGGCAAGAGCACTTTTAAAAATAGCCAAAGTAGTAGTATTCTGCATTCACCAGTATTGTGATAGGATTCTTTATTCTTCATAATTCCATAAAAGTCTTGAAAAGATGTTTTAGAAATTTACACTGGGATTGCCTGCTATTGATGTAAGAATTTGGAAGTTAATCAGATTCACATCTTTTTCTGTTTGAAGTGGTGACAAACCGCTTAGAATGTTACTCAATACAAATTAAAAACTTTTTAGCATTCTTTAATGATAGAATTGCAAATGGTAACTTCATATGACACTATCAGTATATCAGAACCCACCTGGAATCCAGAAAGGGTATTTCTTGTGTAGTATAGAGTTAAGTCCTGTACATCTGGACTGATTTTTATCTTTTTATTTTTATATTTTAAGCTTTAATGTCATATGATCTTTTCATTTGGTGCAAGATACTAAAATCAGTGTTCTGTTTTATAGAGCATGGTAGAATCCATTAAACACTGCATTGTATTGCTGCAGATTGCTAAGGTAAGTAAATTTTACTTGATTACCTTAATGAGATGTAAAAATTATAACGGCATTTCTCTTTAATAGCCAGGAGACTTTGTTCTGAAGTAAATACCTTCCTAGAATAAATTATATTGTGGGGTTCCTGGTATATTGAACAACTGTTGTATATGGATATTACCTTAGCAGTATGTGCCTGTTTTTGATAAGGTAATTTCTGATATGGTGAATGGGAAAGGGGGGGGTATGTTTGAATGACTCACCCCTTCCTTCCATTTTATCCATTATCATTGCTTGGAGCAAGGACATATTTTTCAAAACCTTTCACAGAACAGTTTTTCTTAGGAGAAAAGGAATTAAATTTTAGCAAGAGTTTTTTTCTCATCCATAATAAGTATAGTAAAGATATGTATATTGTGTTGTAGATTTTTTTCTGGTACTGAACTATATTAGTGAACTGCTACTTTAATTTGCTGTTCTTATTCGTGCAATAAAATGTATTTTGAATTATTGTGGTGCAGTAAAAATTTTGTGGTTTTTGTGCCTGCTTTTCTGAAAAATGTTGGTGTATTCAACTTAAATGTAGATTTGATTGCTTGGTATTTTGAGAAATAAGCATTTTTATGTTTGAAAATAAAAATTAAAAAAAATTTCCCTCCATTATTTCTACCTGTATACTCTGTTTTCTAGCTAGTGGCTAGAAGAGGATGGGCAGGCAATTTAGGAGCCACTACTGGGAGTGATGTTTACATGGATTTTTAATTACTGGCCTGTTTTACTTATTCAGTTGCATGTATTTGTTTGCCTGATAATGGTCACTTTATACCTAGTATTGTTAACAACACAATCATATAGGACAATCTGTTTGTGCTTAGATAGGAAGGATATTCAGCATATAAGTTAAAGGAGGGCACTGTCATTTTCTTTTGAGGCTAGATTCAGTATGTTAAAGTGCCAGAATTTAAGAGCTTGTGTTCACTTTCTAGGTTTGTTTTTGTCTTTGTTTTTGTTTTTACCACTATGTCTGATTTCCTATGTGTGTATCTGAATTTTTCATCTACTTTGTGGTTCAGAATATATTCTAAAGGGAGGATAGGGTTGGAGGCATAAAAGAAGTAGTAAGGTTTTTGTTTTTCTTGACTGTGAAATTATATGGGTAGGTGGGTTACCTACTACTACCCAAAAGCCTCTACAGTGTATAGATAACCAGTAAACTATGTCTTGGTCAACGTGAGTAGGTAGGTGTTTTAGGGATTCACACTGCCTTCTCTGGAAGATTGAGGAAGTAGAAGAGCTGATAGGGTTTAGACTGGTTTGGGTAACCTCTCCAGGTGATTTAACACTTTAAATAGTTGTAAAACAAGGCAGCCAACTCTCTTTCAGTAGCTCACTTTTTAGCTACCCATCAAGAATATTTTTGGTCGAGCGCCTGGGTGGCTCAGTGGGTTAAAGCCTCTGCCTTGGCTCAGGTCATGATCTCAGGGTCCTGGAATCTATACCGCCTGCATCGGGCTCTGCTCAGCAGGGAGCCTGCTTCCTCCTCTCTCTCTGCCTACTTGTGATCTCTCTCTCTGTCAAATAAATAAATTTTAAAAAATCTTTAAAAATAATATTTTTGGTTGTCTTTGGAATGAGTTAGAAATCATATTACTAATACTCCTTTTTAGAAGTTTCTACTATTTTTTTAAGATTTTTAAGTAATGTCTATACCCAACATGGGGGCTTAAACTCACAACCCTCTTATCAAGAGCCATGCGTTCCACTGACTGATCCAGCCAGGTGCCCCTAAAAGTTTCTGCTGTTTAGTTCATACCTCCTATCTCTCTGTTTATTTTAGTCCAGCTTGATAAACTCAGAGATTTCAAGGTCCTTCAGAACAGGTAACATAGATTAATAAATGGAGTTTGACTTTTCAGTTTTTTCCAGAAGGAAGTTTTATTAAGGCTTTTGTGTTCAAATACTATCCCTTAAATTATATATGACTCTGTATGAACTCTCTGTGTATCTTTAAGTGTAAATCAGACCTTTTCAGTAGCCTGTTCAAATCCCATTAAATGGTTTCCCATCTCCCTTGGAATGCAGTCTAAACTACTTTCGGTACTTTACATCACTTGAACCATCGATATGTATTGTCAGTTGATCCACACTATTCCAACGATATTGACTTGTTTTCTTTTTCACAGACAGACTTTTTCTGCTTCAGGAATTTGTATTTGCTTTCCCCACTGCCCAGAAGGAACTTCCCCCTAGATTTCCAGAACTTACCCCCTCACTTTATTCAGATTTCTGCCCACATGAAATCTCTTTGAAGAGACCTTCCTGACCACTCTGTCTAAAATAATCTCTGATCTCTCATTTGTGTTTTTTTCTTCATGGCCTTGCATCACTAGCCAGATTTATAGGATATCTTGTTTATTGTCTCTCTGCCACCCGATTTATAATCTCCTTAAGGACTTTGTCTTATTTGCCATTGTATTAGTCTGCTTGGGCTGCCCTAACAAACCACCATAGACTTGTGTGGATTAAACAACAGACACTTATTTTCTCACAGTTTTGGAGGCTAGAATTTTAAGATCAAGGTTTCCTGTGAGGACCCTTTTTAAATTGTATACAGCCACCTTCTCAGCTCATGTGGCCTTTCCTTGGTGTGTGCACAAAGAACAGAGAAAAGAGGGAGTGGGGAGGAGGAGATGGAAGGGATAGAGGGAGAGTGGAGAGAGGGAAGGTGAGGAGAGCTCTCTGGTATCTCATGACGACACTTACTAGGTCAGGGCTCTGTCTTTAGGACCTTATTTAACCATAATTTACTTCATTAGTGGCCCCATCTCCAAATACAGGCATCATGGGAGTTAGGGCTTCATCTGAATTTGGCGGTGGTGGGTGGGAACACGCAGATATTCACTCCATAACGCCACTGTATCCTCAGTGCCTAGAACAGTTGCCTGCCACATAGTAGGGGCATTGTAAATTTATAATGTAATTTTTAATGGTTGCATAATTTAGTGTTTCCACTTTATGATCTTTTTATTTAGCCACTTTCCTGTTGTGCTATTGGTAAACATGGCAGAACTTCTAATACTGATGAGAATATAAGTTACTAGTCATTTTGGAAGACTATCCTTCATTGACAGGTTAATAGAATATTGAAATCAGTTACTTCGAGAGATTGCCACCTGAGACCCCAAAGGGATATAAGAACATATCCTAATTTAATACTTTTGTAGTTTGGATTTTATTTAGTATTAGCTTCTTAGAGGCAGCATGGTATAGGTAGAATTTTAAACCCCTTCCAGTTTTGATTCTTTAATTTTAATCTTACTATCAGAAGTTCCTCTCCTGCCTAAATGATTAATGGATTGGTTCCCAAACTTTGCTACCCATTGGAATCACATGGGGATCATTAACAAGTTTCATGCCTGGCTTCCACTCCCAGACACTGTGTAGTAATTGCTGTGGGGTGTTACCTAGGCTTTGGGATTTTAAACTCCCAGGTGGTTGTAATATGCAGCAACGTTTGGGCATCACTTGGTTAGTAGGATTTTCAGGTGGGTTCTCTTAGTTCAGAAGACTTCATTCTTTGTACCATAGATAGATGCAGCTGGTGTTTCATGGGAAACTGCTGAGGATGGTGGGGGAGGTGAAAAAGAGCAGAAATAATCTGGGAGGCCCCTACATCTGAGGACTTGACCAGTTCCTCATCAAGATTAGGTGATAAGACCTATATGCCACAACTCATATAAGCAAGTGAAATTAATTTTAATAATTATTTTATTTAACCCAGTATATCCAAAATCATTTCAACATAAGCAATATAAAATTCATTAATGAGAAACTTCATATTCTTTTATTTTTGTACTAAGTTTTCAGTATTTTATATGGGTGTATTTTACACTTTGAACCAGCCACATTTCAAGTGCTCAGTATACCCACATGTGACTAATAGCTCCCAAACTGGACTGTACAGGTCTAGATTATCCTTTCAAAGTAGATTATATCTTTAAGTTGTCTTTGAATTTTAGGTTATTTCCCCAGAGCATTTTCCTTCATAGAGTTTTTGTTTTCATAAGTATTTATAAATTTCTTATCAAACTTTAAAAAAAACACAGGTCGATGTTAATTTACATATCATTAAGTTCACTCATTTAAAGTGTACATTTCAGTGATTTTTGGTATATTTACAAAGTTGTGTAATCACCATAATCAAATTATAGTATACTTTTAAAAAAAAGATTTATTTATTTATTTGACAGAGAGAGATCACAAGTAGGCAAAGAGGCAGGCAGAGAGAGGGGGGGAAGCAGGCTCCCTGCTGAGCAGAGAGCATGGTGTGGGCCTCCATCCCAAGACCCTGAGATCATGACCTGAGCTGAAGGCAGAGGCTTTAACCCACTGAGCCACCCAGGCACCCAAATTATAGTATACTTTTATCACCACAAGAAGAAACATTATACCTATTAAGCAGTCATTTTCTGGTCCTCTTTTCCTTATTACCCTTGCCCCTGTTCTTCCTCCAGTCCCTGGCAGCCACAGATCTGTTTCTAGATTTGCCTATTCTGTACATTTCATGTAATTAAGATCCCACGGTATGTGGCTCACTCATACTGTAGCATGTATCAGGACTTAATTCTTTTCATTTCTGAATAATAGTCTATTGAATGGGTATATACCACATTCTGTTCATTCATCAGTTGGTAAACATTTGGGTTGTTTCCATTTTTTTTTGGCTATGACGAATAATGTTGCAATGAATGTCTACATTATAATGGTTTTGTGTGAGGGTATATTTCCATTTTTTTTAACTTTATGCATGACAGTGGCATTAATAGGATCATATGGAAACTGTCCTTTTCAGAAACTGCTAAACTACTTCTCAAACCGGCTATGCCGTTTTACATATGCACAGCATGTTACAATTCCGTTTTCTCCACATTCTCACCAATATTTGTGATTTTTTTTTTTAAGTGGCTTACAACAGCACTCATTTATAAGCTCACAGTTCTATAGATCAGACTCTAAAGTGTCTAGGCTTAAGGATATCACAAGGCCCAAATTAAGGTTCTAGACTGGTTGAACTATCTGGAGGCTCGGGGAAAGAATCCACTTCCAGGCTTATTCAGGTTGTTGGTAGAATTCAGGCCCTTGTGGTAGGACTGAAGTCCCCATTTCCTTACTAGTTGTTGGCTAGAACTCATTGTCAGCAAGTAAAGGCCTCTGTCTGGTCCTTGGCACATACTCTCCATCTTCAGAGCCAGCAGTGGCACATCATGTCCTTCTCATGGCTCACATTTCTGACCTTCTCTTCTCCCACCAGCCAGGGAAAGCTCTCTACTTTTAATGGGTCATGAGATTAGATCAGATCCACCTGGATAATGCTTCTGTCTAAATACCATATGGTTTCACTTAACATGGACAATGAAAAACAAAACAAATGAACAAGCAAAACAGAAATAGACCTGTAAATGGAGAGAACAGCTGGTAGTTGCCAGAGTTGCCAGAGAGGAGGGAAATGAGGGGAATAGGCAAAATGGGTGAAGGAGAGTGGGAGGTATAGGCTTTCAGTTACAGAATGAGTAAGTCATGGGGATGAAAGGTATAGTACAGGACATATACTCAATGCTGTTGTAATAGTATGGTGACAAATGGTAGTTGCACTTGTGGTAAGCATAGCATAATATATAGACTTGGCAAATAACTGTTGTACACCGGAAACTAATGAAACATTGTCAACTATACTTCAGTTAAATAAATAATAAATAATGGATCACGAAACTTGTGAATATGATGAGATCTCTCCTGTGGTTGTCTTTTTGGTTGTAGCCATTCTAATGATATCTTGTAGTTTTCATTTGCATTTCCCTAAGGAATAGTGATGTTGAATATCTTCTGCTTATTAGCTATTCATATATCTTTAGAGAAATGTCTATTCAAATTCTTTGCCCATTTTTTTAGTTGTGTTCTTTGTAATCCCATTGAGTTCGAGTGATTTTATGTTTTAAATACAAATCCTTATCAGACATGATTTGCATATTCTTCAAGTTTATGGGTTGTCTTTTTACTTTCTTGATAGCATCCTGAGAAACTTGAATATTTTTTTTTGATGGAGTTCAGTTTATCAGTCTTCTATTGCTTGTACCTTTGGTGGCTTCTCTGAGAAGTCATTGCCTAATCCTAGATCACGAAGATTTATTCTTGTGTTTTCTTCTAAGAGTTTTAACATTTTGGCTCATATTTGTGTGTGATCCACTTTGAGTTCATCTGTGTAGTGTGAATAGCGTTCTAAATTTGTTTTTCTGCATGTGGATATCCAGTCATCCCATCCTCATTTGTTGAATCTCATCAAACTTGAATTAATGTTTGTTTTTTCTTGTATATAATTAATAAGTGTATTGGTCCATAATTAAGGATGCTTTTATTAGACTGCATTGCCTTATTAGAGAGATGAGGGTATAGTTTATGTATTTTATTGGTAGGCTTTTAAAAATACTGGAGTCTTCTGGTCAGAAATGTGCCCAAATTACGTTGTGCTGATGTTTTTGTTCATTATTGTATTTCCAGATCTCATTCATGCTGGTATGTGCTGAGAAGAGAATAGCCTTTGTATTAAGGAATGAGGGATTCATAGCCAGATAAACATACAGGATAATTTAAGTGGAAAGTAGCATTAGACCTTTTTTGTTTCATTAACATAATTCATATTGAATTCAGTCAAATCTCTAGTTGAATAATATTTGAGATTTAGCTTTAATTGACCCTGATTAAAAGCCTCTTATGTCATACTTAAAAAACAAAAAGAAAACAAGTCGTTTTTTGTTTTTTTTTTAAGATTTTATTTATTTGACAGAGAGAAACATAGCCAGAGAGGGAACACAAGAAGCAGGGGTGAGAGAGGGAGAAGCAGGCTTCCCGCCGAGCAGGGAGCCCGATGTGTGACTCGATCCCTGGTCTCCGGGATCATGACCTGAGCCAAAGACAGTCACTTAACCAACTGAGCCCCCCAGGCGCCCCAGAAAACAAGTATTAAAAAGAAAGATGGAAGTGGGAGCTGGAAGGGGATGAATGCAGTCCTTTTTAGGTAGTAGAACAAGATCTGTGATTTGACTGTGCCTTGAAAGACCACAACAGTAACAAATAATGAACCCTGATTTAAAATACTCTGTAGGTAGTATATATTATTAATTGAGAACATTTTGGGGAAAAAGTATGTCAGATACTGAAATTTATTTTAAATTATATCGGAATTAAAAGTGGTTGTTTTCTTAGATAATGTACATGTATAATGTTGTAACAATCACTGCATAACAAACCAGTCTAAACTGAGTGTCTTAAAATAGCAATAGTCATTTAAATTTTCCTCACAAATATGTAGTTTGGTTAGACCTCATGACTTGTTTCTATTTCATCAACTGTCACCTGTAATGACTTGATACAGGGCTAGAGGATCTCCTTTCAAGGTGGCTCACTCACATGCCTAGAAAGTTGGACTGGGGGCCTAGATTATTCTCCATATAGCTCTTTACAGCTGCTTGGATTTTCTCACAGTATAGTGGTTAGGCTCCTAGAAAACAAGGTGAAAGTTTGTGACATTTCCATGACCTAGTCTTAGAAATCACATATAGTCACTTCTGTTGTACTTACTGGTAGAGACCATCACTAAGGCCCACCTGTGTTCTAGGGTAAGGGTTAACGCTAGCTCTTGTTGGGGGCCATTTTTGGAAAATTTAATCTATCACAGGTATGTAATATTTCTTTCTAAGAAATCCTTTATAAAAATCAATTTAATATTTAGAAATTAATAGGGGAAGGCCAGAATTAAGTTAAAATGTCATCTGAGCAAGAAACTTCAGTTGCTCTTTCTCTATAATTCTTAGTTATTTTCACCTGTCTCTATTAAGAGTTAACTGAAACTTTGGATATTCTAAATATATAATTAATTTTGCAAGTAGGGGGAAGCCCCAGCATGAATTACACAGTTAAAGTGCAGTTATTCTCAAGGATATGTAAAAGATACCCACTGTACCAGAAGTTCCCAAGACCACCTTTGGGCTTGATGATTTACTTGGAAGACTCACAAGACCCAGTGTATGGTCATAGTCATAGCTACACTTTATTAGAGCAGAGAATCCAAAGCAAAAGCAGAAAAGAGAAAAGGTACATGGAGCGAAATCCAGAAGAAAGCAGGCACAAACTTCAAGTATCTTCTCCCAGTAGACTCACATAGACTGTGCTTGCTTCCTCCAGCAACAAATTGTGACAACGTCTGTGAAATTTTCGGGCACCTGTGTGGCTCAGTTGGTTAAGCCTCTGTCCTCTGTTCGGGTCATTATGTAAAGGTCCTGGGATTGAACCCCACTAAGTCTGCTTAGCCTTCTCCCTCTGCCTCTCCTTCCACCTTGTGCTCTCTCACTCTCTCCCTCCCTCTCTCTCTCTTAAATAAATAAAATGTTAAAAAAAAAAACAAAAAAACATGTAAAATATTGTCTACCAGGGAAGCTCCTTGACAACTCAGCATCCACCGTTTTTGTTGGGGCTTTGTCATGTAACCATTCCCTACTTAGCACTTATCAAGACTACAGACTTCCAGAAGGAAAGGTGGTTGTTAGCATAAACCATATTGTTTACTTGAACAGTTTAGGCACAGGAGCCACTCTAATCAGATAAAGTGGTGGGGACCCTCCAGAAATCCAAGTTCCTAGTCATTCTGTGAAGGCCAACTTTATGTTAATGCTTTTCTGTACCTACACTTAAAAAAAAAATATTCCCAAATCTTCAAATTGCTCTTGGTTGACACTTCAGGGTGTAGATTTTTGAGTTAACTCAGTAGTTAAAGAAAAAGTTAACATGTATAAATGAGATATAACTTGGCTATTATGTTTAAAACAAAGACCATATACTGGTTTCTAAACAGTTTTATTTAAAATTAAGTTCACTATCTACATAATACAGATAATTAGAGTATAATTACAGAAATGAATATGTATTAAAAACTTTCTACCACCATCATCTTGAAGTACATACTTGGAGAAGCAAGGCAAAATAGCATATTAAGAATATGAATCCTGGGGGTGCCTGGGTGACTCAGTTGTTAAGCCTCTGCCTTCGGCTCAGGTCCTGATCCCGGAGTCCCAGGATCGAGCCCCGCATCGGGCTTCTTGCTCGGTGGGAGGCCTGCTTCTCCCTCTCTCACCCCCCCCCCCCGCTTGTGTTCCCTCTCTGTCAAATAAATAAATAAATAAATGAATAAATGATCTTTAAAAAAGAACATGACTTCTGACACCAGACTATTGGAATCCTAGCTCCCCACCCTCTGTGTTTCTCAATTTTCTCATATGTCCAATAGGAATAATAATTATAGTGCCTACCTTAAAGAGTTGTTGGTGGAATAAGTGGAGTAAGAAATGCAAAATATTTTTCAGGTAGTAAGTGTCCACTGTCCTTCCGTGGATACAGTGATTACATTTACTAAAAGAAAAAGCAAACTATTTATTTAGAAAAGTATAATTCTGGGGCCTGCAGCCAGAATATGGGAAATCGGTCTTCTATCCCAAGTTTTCAAGGGTATATGTGATTATTACACCTTTAAAGTGCAGTGGGAGTTTGGAGTTTGTGGGTACTTGGCATAATATACAGGGTCTTCAATCCTAAATTAGTGTATCTGCTGTTAATAGTTGATACTGATATGACTGCACAGTTCCATAGGATATTAATAATGAATTTAATTAAGTTCCTGTATAGAAGAACAATTGCTATGCTGTTGGTACTGGTGGTTGTGTAGCCAGTGATAGAATTGTTTGGCTAGCAATGTACAGATGGAATTATAATCTCAGTAGAAGCCAAAAAATAGTTCTCTAATGTTACTTACTAGTAAAATAAGCTTTCACAATAGGAAAGAAACTACACAAGGACTTACTTAAGTAAAAGAATGAAGTTAATATTTTTAACATTTTTCCTTAAGGACCAGTGTAATGCGGAGAAGCACGCAGATGGAATTATAGTAAGTTTAATCTAATCTTTTTGTTTCCCTTTACTTCTGCAGAGCATTATAACCAGTCATGTCAGGAGAAGCCTGAACTTCTACACAAATTCCTCTTTTCATCTACTTACTGCTTTTTGTTGCTGACTCTTGCAATTTTCCTTAAGCTTCTAAAGTTGGCCATCTTTCAGCAATCATTTGCAGGGGAAATGTTAAAATTCTTCTAAGTGTTGGTTCACATTGAATCATTTTGCATGTTAACACATGAAGGGTTAATCATGGTATGAAAGTAGTTTTGATGACTAAGGCATAACTCAATGCTACAGATCTTGTCAAACATTTTTTTCTCATGTGAAAGCAGAAGAGGAGCGATTCAGTGTTGAAACATTTTCTTATCTATTTAATATTGTTTATCGGTTTCTGTTTTCTTTTTAGATTTTGTGTGTTGTGTTAACTGTCATTGCTACTGTGGTATATATTGCATTTTTATTAGAACAAATTGCAACGTGAATTCTTTCACTTACGGCCATTTTCTTATTCTTTCCTCCTCAGCTTTTTACTCTTCCCTTAAATTCAACTTCTTTTTTTTTTTTTTTTTTAAAGATTTTATTTATTTGACAGAGAGAAACACAGCCAGAGAGGGAACACAAGCAGGGGGAGTGAGAGAGGGAGAAGCAGGCTCCCTGCCGAGCAGGGAGCCCGATGTGGGACTCGATCCTGGGTCTCCGGGATCATGACCTGAGCCGAAGGCAGTCGCCCAACCAACTGAGCCACCCAGGCGCCCCTAAATTCAACTTCTTTAAAAAGAAAAAGTTTTATTGTTGGTATTTCCCATTTGAAAATAAAAGTTAGAGTTTGAAGACTTATAGTTGGTGTGACCCTATTTTTATGGTAACTGAGTGACTTCTGTTTAGACTGTATTTCTTTTTTTTTTTTTTAAGATTTTATTTATTCATTTGACAGAGAGAGCGATCACAAGCAGGCAGAGATGCAGGCAGAGAGAGAAGAGGAAGCAGGCTCCCTGCTGAGCAGAGAGCCCGATGTAGGACTTGATCCCAGGACCTTGAGATCATGACCTGAGCCCAAGGCAGAGGCTTTAACCCACTGAGCCACCCAGGCGCCCCTAGACTGTATTTCTAAAGCAGGAGGCAGCCCCCCCCCCCCTTTTTTTTGGTCCCAGTACTACAGATGCCAACTTGTCTGAGATCTGGAAACTTTTCAAAATCTTCAAAACTATCTGATGATTAAGTACTTGAAAGGATAAGCATATTATCTTTATATTTGGTTTAAAATGAAAAAGTTAAATACTGATGTTGTTTGCATATTAAGAAGCCAGAGATTGGAGAACGTTTTTAAAATTTGAATTAAAGACGTTGGAGTTTTTATCTTTCTTTTCACAGTGTGAGTTTAGAGTTTGAGCCGTGGTGATAAAATACAATTATGTGACCTAAATACAATGTAATATAATGTAGTATCTCTTCCTGAGCTACCAGTTAAGATTATAAGCCTCATGGAAAAGGACTATATATGTTGTCAGCAAGTCATGGTCCCCAGAGATCCCAAGGAAATCATATTGGCAATTATTTTTATCTCTCCTTCCTCAAAACAAAATTAGTTACTTTTTATTATCATAAAAAAAAATTGAAGGTGCTTGGGTGGCTCAGTCATTAAGCGCCTGCCCTTGGCTCAGGTCATGATCCTGGAGTCTCAGGATCGAGCCCCACATCAGGCTCCCTGCTCAGTGGGAAGCCTGCTTTTCCCTCTCTCACTCCCCGTGCTTGTGTCCCCTCTCTAGCTGTCAAATAAATAAAATCTTTAAAGAAAAAAAAATTGTCATTTTAAGATTTCATTTATTTATTTGGCAGCACAAGTAGGCAGAGCGGCAGGCAGAGGGAGAGGGAGAAACAGGTTCTCCACTGAGCAGGGAGCCCAGTGCAGGCCTCAATCCCACAACCCTGGAATCATGACCTGAGCCAAAGGCAACCACTTAACTGACTGAGCTACCCCAGACACCCAAAAAATTGGCAGTTTTATAAAGCATGCCGAAAATGCTTGGTCATTTGCAGTTAAAAACATCTAGAAAGTTTATACTTCACAGAAAATCAAAACCTCTAGAAAACAGCCATACTTGATCATTTGATCAAGGACTATAGCATTTTTCTTTAAGAGTTTTTATTTTTAAAAAAGAAACATTCATAGTTAAATCTTGGACCTACACAGAACTAGAACCTGGCACTGCTACTCACTAGCTTTGATCTTAGCGTACTTGACCTTTGAGCCTTAGTTTCCTCATCTTTAAAGAACAGTGACTATATCTACCTCAGAACATTGATATACGGTACAGGATGAGTGCATCATCAATAAATGCTAACTATACATAAATACATGTATATATAATTTATATTTTGCATGAATGTTATTAATGTTACAGCTGGTTAGAGCTGAGGATTATTTCTGCTTCTAAAGCTCTGCACGTTCATTTTCAAAGCAAGGTGTAGAATGTAATTTGACATATTTTAGTCTGAAATTGATTGAACAAAGACTGTAGGTAAATACAGAATAGTTTTATATTTTCTATTAACAACAAGCAATAAAAGTTATTTGGTACTTTTAATGTCCATGCAAAAATCAAAGGAGAGAGAGACAAGCTTAATCTTTAGCTAAATTTTAGATTTAGAACATTTCATCTGGAAAACAAAGGATTACATTCAAAAGATTGAATTCTGCTGGTCCCTTTTTCCAGAGTTATTTCTTAGTCTCTTCAGTAATTTTTCTTATAAAAAAGGTGAGGATAAGAAGGTGACATACTCTCCTTCCCATGAATCAATATTAATGGTGGGATTTTGCCTTTGTAAAGCATTTGGAGTTCTTTGGAGAAAGCCATTTAAGATAAAAACAAGGAATCTATTCTAAGAACAGCTGCAGGACTTGTTGAGCCTTTTGTTTAGTTACTATGTGCTGGTCCTATATCTGAAGATAGAATCATAAAGTAAAAGTTAGAAAGCCCCTATAGAACATATAATGCAGCCATTTCTTCATGTTACAGAATGAGAAAGTGAGGACCGCAGTAGATAAAAGACATGCCAAATCCTTGGTATAATAATGACTCTAAGGAGTTAAAATTCCTAGTCTGTTTTATCTGTGCTCTTCCCAGTACTTCAAAACCTTCCCTACTTCATTTCGTTAGGGTTTTTATTATTAGTGATTGTTTTCAGGGTCTCTTCTCTAAGTGTCCTTTATTTTCCTGTTAAAATAGTTATATTATAGTCAGTAGACTTTTGTTGTGACAAGCATCAGAATTCTTGTGCTCAAATCAGTTAATTTAAGAGATCTGATTTAATGATCTTTAATATTTATTTAGAGAGGGGTTTTAAGAAAAAAAAAATTGAACTTGGGCATTCTAAGTTGCCTATAAAAACTTTCCCCTTAACTCAGTTTCCATTGCTAGGAGCTTCTAAATTTTTATGAATACTTTTGGGGCTCTTTTATCAGTAAAGTATTTCTCTTCTAAATCTGTTTTAGTATTTTCTATTATGTCTTTTCTAATATATATTTGAAGTTTAGTTTTCTGGATCACTAAAGAACTGAAAATTTCATTTCTTGGGTTATATATATCTGATATAGTCTTCTAAATGATAGATCTAAATTTTACTCTGGCAAAGACCTTGGTTTAAACCTATGCACCTCCAAGTAAAAAAGCTTCAGTAAACTATGGAGTCTTGTTTTTAAAATGTCCTCATGCTGGCAGAATAAGTTCTTGGCTTGAAATCAGAAAGAACTAGACTTTTTTTCCCTCTAAAACTGTAACTACATATTTTTTTTCTTCCAAATCCTCAAAAAGAAAGCCGCCTTCCCTGCATCCCTGAATTAGAAGATATATCTCTTTGCATTTAGTGACTGTAAAACTAGGTACCTATACATTGTGTACACAGTGATACAAGGTGGCAATAGTCTAAGATGGAAAGATAAAATTCTAGTGGTGTAGGTATATTTACCAGTTATAGTTGTAATGTTTAATAACATCAAAGTAAGAGAGAGCATTTCTATCTTCGATAGAGAAACATTATTTGTGGTGAATTGAGAATTAAGCGAAAAGTACTGAACTGAATTGTGAGAAATTACTATTTTGACTTCCTGAAATTTTCCCACACCATTTTACAGCTCTTGGCAGGTTTTTTCATTTAGCTTTATCTTTCTATATGACAGAAATTCTTTCATTTTCCCTCCTACTATGTTGTTTTGCTTTTTTAAGAAACTCTTAGACTTCTATATCATAAATGTATTTCATTTCTTCTTTGCATTTTGATCAGCATATCTATATAGCTACCCTCAAGACTTTGCTGTCAGAAATGTGGGGTATTTCGTACATTTGGGAGGGTCAGCACTGGCGGGGCATTTAGTTAAAAATGACTACTGTGTTTCTTTATCTCAGAGTACTATTAATCCTGTAGATGCGATATATCAGCCTAGTCCCTTGGAACCTGTGATCAACACAATGCCTACGCAGACTGTCTTACCTCCAGGTATGGTATTTGCAAAAATGTTTCAGATTCATTGATTAGAAAAAACTTAATTTATGTAACTATCATAGTAATCTTGAAGGGCTTGCTTTGGGTTTGTTTTTTTTTGGGGGGGGGGGTTTGTTTGTCATTTTTTTTAAGATCTTATTTATTTATTTGACACAATGAGAGAGCACAAGCAGGGGCAGTAGCAGAGGGAGAGGGAGAAGCAGGCTCCCTACTAAACAGTAGTCGAGTGTAGGGTTTGATCCTAAGACCTTGGGTGACTGAGGCACCCAGGTGCACCTGGTTTTGTATTTTAATAAGCAAAAGGAATTACAAAAAAAAAATGGTACTGCAGAAAATGAGCTGGAAAAAGATGATAGTATCTTTGGTTCTGGGGATTTTTTTTAATACAGTGAAAGAGCTTTTGATTTTCAAAGTGAGATGGAAGGAAAACATAGTTACCAAGACTTGGATTAGCCGGTGGGACAGAATCCTATGACCCAGGATTCATGGTTCCAAAGAAAGCTTAACATACATTGACCTACTTGAGGGTAATCCAGGAACTTTCTGTTTTGAGATACTTTTTATAGCTATGAAGAACACAAATGGAGCAGCTGGATGGCTCAGTTGGTTAAGCAACTGCCTTCAGCTCAAGTCATGATCCTGGAGTGCTGGGATCAAGTCCCACATCGGGCTTCTTGCTCTGTGGGGAGTCTGCTTCTCCCTCTGACCTCTCCCCTCTCATGCTCTCTCTCTCTCTCTCATTCTCTCTCTGAAATAAATAAATAAAATCTTTTTAAAAAAATGGTCTCTTCCTCATGGACTCTAAGGTAATGGAAGGGAAAAGTGAAATTTGTGATGCCTATTGATTAGAAAGACCTATATTTTTAAGTATAGAGTAATCAGTAGTTTTTTGTTTGGTTTTTTTTTTTAACCAACAAAGGAAGGTTTAGGGACAGTGGCCATGTATACAAATTCCTTTTACTTTTTGTTGCATCTAGTATTTCTGTTTTCTCAATGATTTAGTTAAGTCAGAAATTATAACCAAAAATAATCCCTTTAAAAAGACTTAAAAGTAGGGGCTCCTGGATGGCTCAGTTGTTAAGCATCTGCCTTCAGCTCAGGTCATGATCCCAGAGTCCAGGGATTAAACCCCCACATCATTCCTGCTGAGCACGGAGCCTGCTTCTCCCTCTGCTACTCCCCCTGCTTGTGTTTTCTCTCTCTCTGTATGTCAAATAAATAAATAAAATCTTTAAAAAAAAATACTTAAAAGTATGTGAGATGCTTTTGTGAATTTTGATTAAGAGAATGAGCTTAAAAATCTTGTGGGGCTAAAAAGGAAGTACTGCTGTGCCCCATTTTATTTTATTTTTTAAAGATTTATTTATTTATTTATTTGACACAGAGAGAGAGTGAGTGAGCACATAAGCAGAGGGAATGGCAGACAGAGGAAGAAGCAGACTCTGTGCTGAGCAAGGATCCTGATACGGACTTGATCCCAGGACTCTGGGATCATGACCTGAGCCAAAGCCAGACTCATAACTGACTGAACCACACAGGCATCCCCAGTGGTTTATGTATTTTAGAGAGAGAGAGAGAGCATGCATGTGTGTGCAAGAGGGAGAGGGAAACAATCTCAAGCAGATTCCCCATTGCACTCAGAGCCCCAATGCAGGGCGTGATTCCATGACCCTGAGACCAGACCTGAGCCAAAATCAAGAGTGGGATGCTCAACTGGCTGAGCCAACCAGGCATCCCATGTGTCCCATTTTAAAATGATTTCATGTGGTTTGAGGCTTAGACATTATCATCAGATGTGTTTGCTAGTTTTATAGAGCATATAGAGGTTTTGGCCTTGTCTAATCTCTTGATCTCCTGCCTAATGTTTTAGTACTTGGTAGCATATCACCATTGAGTTTAAAAGGGATAGAAGGTCTGGAAGAAGGAGCAGCATGGAACTTGACTTAATGGAAGACAGTTTCAAAAATTACTGATCTTTAGGATTTTGGATTCCACACAACTGCAGTTAACACAGTTGTATTTGCCTTTTTTCCTAACCTGTTTCATATGTTCAAATCTTCTAGAACCTGCTCAGTTGTGTAAGTCAGAACAGCGTCCATCTTCCCTCCCAGTTGGGCCTGTATTAGCTACCTTGGGACATCATCAGACTCCAACACCAAATAGTACAGGTACAGATATATGTAATTTCTTTAATTCTCATAACTCCCCATTAACATTTAAGGTTTGTGTTTGATTGCTGATGGAGAAAAGGGTGAAATGTGTTACGTATTTGTGTTGGAGGTATCATAATTTTATCATCATTCTATACATGAAGTGGTTAACTTTGTGATACAACCAGAAGCTTTAGTAATAATTACATTTTTTTTTTTTAAGATTTTATTTATTTGACAGAGAGAAACACAGCCAGAGAGGGAACACAGGCAGGGGGAGTGAGAGAGGGAGAAGCAGGCTTCCCGCCGAGCAGGGAGCCCGATGTGGGGCTTGATCCCGGGTCTCCGGGATCATCATGACCTGAGCCGAAGGCAGTCGCTTAACCAACTGAGCCACCCAGGTGCCCCAATAATTACATTTTTTTTGAAGATTTTATTTATTTATTTTGACAGGGGGTTAGGGTAGAGGGGGCACAAGCAAGGGGAGCGGTGGGTGGAGGGAGAAGCAGGCTCCCTGCTGAGCAAGGAGCCTGACGTGGGGCATGACCCAAGTCAAAGGCAGCTGCTTAACCTTAAGACTGAGCTACCCAGGTGCCCCAGATTTTTTTTAGTATAATTAACAATGTTCCATTACTTTCGGGTGACAATGTAGTGATTTGACAAGTTTATACATTATGCTATGTTCTCCCAAGTGTGTAGCTACCATCTATCCTGTTCTGCCACTGTTACACTATCATTGATTATATTCCTTGTGCTGTGCCTATTATTTCTATGACTTACTCATTCCATAACTGGAATCCTGTATTTCCCTCTCTCCATCCATTTTGCTCAACCCTCCACTCCTCTCCTGTCTGGCAACCATCATTTTGTTATCTGTATTACAAGCCTGATTCTACTTTTTGTTTGCTTATTCATTTGTGGGGTTTTCTGTTTTGTTTTGTTTTTCTAAGATTCCACTTATGAATGGAATAATGTGGTATTTGTCTTTCTCAAGTTAGGCTTATTTCATTTAGCGTAATACCCTCTAGGTTCATCCATGTTGTCTCAAATGGCACAGTCTCATCCTTTTTGGTGCTGTGTAATATTCCTGTGTGTGTGTGTGTGTGTGTGTGTGTGTGTGTGTGTACCACATTTCCTTTTATTATTCACCTGGACACAGGTGCTTCCGTATCTTGGCTACTGTAAGTAATGCTGCAGTAAGCATAGAGGTACATGTATCTTTTTGAATTAGTGTTTCAACACCTGTTATTTGTCACTTTGACTTTAGCAATTCTGTCTGATGTAAGGTGATATCTCATTGTGGTTTTGATGTGTATTTTGATGATTCATGGTGTTGAGCACATCTTCATCTGTCTGTTGGCCATCTGTACTTCTTTGGAAAATGTTTATTCAGTCCTCTCTCCCTCCCCCTTTACTTTCTTTGTCTCTTTTAAAATCAGATTATTTCTTCTTTTGGTATTGAGTTATAGAAGTTCTTTGTATATTTTAGATATTAGGCCTTCATTAGACATATCATTTGCAGATATCTTCTCCCATTCACTAGGGTGTCTTTTTGTTTTGTCAATAATGTCCTTCGCTGTGTAAAAGCTTTTTATTTTGATGTAATCCCAGTCACTTATTTTTTCTTTTGTTTGCCTTGCCTTAGGAGACATATCTGGAAAAATGTACTATAGCTGATGTCAGAGATATTCCTGCCTGTGCTCTTTTCTAGAATTTTTATGGTTTCAAGTCTCACATTTAGATCTGCAATCCATTTTTGAGTGTATTTTTTTGTATAGTGTTAGAAAGTGGTCCAGTTTCATTCTTTTATGTTCAGCTGTCCAGTTTTCCCAGCACCATTGATTGGAGAGACTGTCTTTTCCCCATTATGTAATCTTGCTTCCGTTGTCAGATTAAGTGTTCTTGCCTCCTTTGTCATGGATTGAATATATAATCACAGATTTTTTTTGGGGGGGTATCTGTTCTGTTCCACTGATCTGTGTGTCTCTTTTTATGGCAGTACTATACTGTTTTGATCACCACAGCTTTGAAGTGTATTTTGAAATCTAGTATTGTAATATCTCCACTTTATTCTTCTTTCTCAGGACTTCTTTGGGTATTGGGGGTTTTCTGTAGTTCTGTAACAAATTTTAGTACTATTTGGTCCAGTTTCCTGAAAATATATTATGTATTCTTTTGTTGTTTAACCTGTATGACATCATGTGTTTCTGTGTCTTACTCTTTTCATTTAACAGAGAACGTTTAGAGAGCTTTCTGTATTTATGCCATTAGGTCTACAACGTTCTTTTTATGGCTGCCTGAACACATATTACCTTTTTTTCTGCTGATGGACATGTAGGTTGTTTCCAGGATTTTCCTATTATAAGCAGTACTTCAGTGAATAGCCTTGTACAGGCACTTTTGGCACATACATTTTTTTAAGGTTAGATTTATCATTCTTTCATATTTTTGTCATTTTATAAGCAAAAAAAGATACTTATTTTTAATCTGTATTCTCTTTATTTGTACTATGGCCTTTATTTTTTCTGTAATTTACAAGCATACTATCAATGTTAGTATTAGATTTATTTATTGTTTGAAATAAATAAATTTTATTTATTGTTTGATTAGTTTTAAGGTGAGTTACCTGTTGAACCAAATTCAAAGGAAAACTTGTTTTTGTCCCTGTAATGCCTTAAGGAAGTAGGAGGTGAGCCCTGCTTGTTGCTCCACAGATTTCTTTCCTGGACAGGACTTTTCCTCCTGTCCTATAATACTGAAAATTACCTTGTGACTTTAGCCCATTTTGAAATTTGAATTAGTAAAGGTGCTGATACTGTTACTTTGTTCTTTAATATTTAACAGCTTGGGCAGCTGTCTTATGAATTTTGAAAGAAAGCAAAAATAGCTCTTGTTTGAAGCTCTTGGGAAAATGCTGACAAGTAACTTGAATAAGGTTGAAATGTTTGGCTGACCTTTTTCTGTGTTTCATTACTTGTATCACCTTCTGTTAATTTTAAAAATATTACCTGTCGGGGGAGGGTTTGTTTGTTTTGTTTTTAATACAAAAGGATACTCCAGTTCACCTGGGTGGCTCAGTCAGTTAAGCATCTGACTCTTGAGCTCCACTTGGGTCGTGATCTTAGGGTCTTGAGACAGAGCCCTGCGTAGGGCTCATGTAGTTGGTGTGAGGCCTGCTTAAGATTCTTGCTCTCCCTGGCGCACCTGGGTGGCTTAGTCAAGCGGCTGCCTTGAGCTCAGGTCATGATCTCAGAGTTCTGGGATCAAGCCCCACGTTGGGCTCCCTGCTTGGTGGAGAGCCTGCTTCTCCCTCTCCCGCTGCTTGCTGCTCTGCTTACTTGTGCTCTCTTTCCGTCAAATAAATAAATGAAATCTTAAAAAAAAAAAAAAAAAAAAAAGATCCTCACTCCCCCTGTCGCACCCACTTTCTCTTTCTCTCTCTCTCTCTCAAAAAAAAAAAAAGGATACTCTGGTTTCTCCTCAGTTATATAAATCTTTTGCTTTTTTTTTAAATTTTAATATTGTTTATTTATTTGACAAAGGGGAGCACAATCAGGGGGGAGTGAGAGAAGGAGAAGCAGGCTTCCTGCCGAGCAGGGACCCCAGTGCAGGGCTGGATCCCCAGACTCCGGGATCATAACTTGAGCTGAAGGCAGGCGCTCAAAAACTGAGCTACCCAGACGCCCCAATCTCTCACCTTTTACTAAAGAAAGGATTATGTCAGTTTGGAAACACAGTCAAAATTGTCTATTTGGAAATATATAAAATCAGCTACAAACTTTGAAAAAGTGAGTACTCCTCCTGTGTACATTTAGGATAATTATAATAAATAATTTAGGGTTATAAATTATTTCAGGAGATACTTTCAAAATACAGCATTTTAGAGTAGGTAGACTTAAAGAAGTTTTAGAAATGAAATTGCTTTTTTTAACCTGATTTCTTCTTCGCCTTTCCTTAACTCTCTTCCTAATACAAAAAAGAAATAAGATTAACAACTGAAAAAAAAATTGTTATTATAAGGAAAATTTGGTTCTTTTGTTTGCAATTCCCAAACTCATTTTCTTCTTGGACACATTTTTAATTGTGTGATCACCTGGAGTGTTTGCATGTTACTTAATCATTTTTAATTCCTGGGTGGTTTGGGGGATTTTTTTCTTTTTTTAATTATTACCTATTTCAGTAAGAGAAAGTCTTTTTACCGTTTTACTACCACTATTGCCTTGCCGGGGGCAGGGGGAGTGGAATTTAAAGTTATTTGCTAAGGGGCACCTGGGTGGCTCAATTGTTAATCTGCTTTCACCTCAGGTCATGATCCCAGAGTCCAGGGATTGAATCCAAGTCAGGCTCCCTGCTCTGTGGGAAGCCTGCTTCTCTCTCTCTCTCACTCCCCTCGCTTGTCTTCCCTCTCTAGTTGTGTTTCTCTCTGTCAAATAAATAAAATCTTTAAAAAAAAAAAGTTATTTGCTAAGATGAACTATTTTTGGAATTTTCACTGTAAGATTACCTTTTTTGGAGGTGAAGTTTTACTATGTTCTTAAAATATCTTTGTGAACGTGGCAACTAAATGTGGCAGGTGGATATGCTTTTTCTATGTTGAATCATAGACACAAGAATGAGCTAAAGATCCGTGGTAACTCTGGATTCATTTTTGTTGCTATTTCTCAACTTCTACAACTCTGGCCTTGGCTTTTAGATTACTAGCATTGACTTAATTAAATTTAGTCTCTGCCAGGAATCTCTAGCAGATTGGCATGAATTGCCTGAGAGCCTGTAGATGCTTGTAAACATTTGTTGAATTAATCTCAGTAGTCCTCTATGGTTTGATACTTCATTGTTTTGTTACTAGACGATGAATAATGATCACAGAGATTAAATAGTAATCTTTCTATGGATATCTGTTAATTTCCATTAATTTAGACTGGTTAGGTGTAGAAAGATGTTCTTTCTAGTCCTTTTCTTTTCCACATTCTTCCCATAGTAGATCACTGTTTTTCTCTGCCCCTGAGCCCCAGACACCTGACTTTGACTTAGAAAAGAAGTAAGGAGTTTGGTTGAGTGCTAGGGCTTTGTGTGGTGCTTTTGTGTTTTCATGTGACTGCCAAAACATAATGACTAATGTGAATGTGATATTCTGGACAATATTTTAACTTTCATGTGGTCTTTGGTATTCTTTCCATTATGCATTCTCATTGTGTCACTGCTGCATTTTTTAAATATCTGGATCCACAGTATAATATAGGAGCCCTGGCTTTTCTATCTGTTGTGGGACTTCTGACTCCCGAACTCACACACTGTGATTATAATTGAAAGAACTCCCTTTCTAATTATAGATATTTGTAAATGGGAACATAGCAGTTTTTCATTTAAAAGTCTGTGTCCCATTCTGTAACATGATTTGCGTTTTTCTTTCTTTTTTTTTTTTTAAAAAGATTTTATTTATTTGACAGAGAGAAACACAGCCAGAGAGGGAACACAAGCAGGGGGAGTGAGAGAGGGAGAAGCAGGCTTCCCGCCAAGCAGGGAACCCGATGTCGGACTCGGACTCGATCCCGGGTCTCCGGGATCATGAACTGAGCTGAAGGGAGTCGCCCAACCAACTGAGTCACCCAAGTGCCCCGATTTGCGTTTTTCTTTGTCTACTTCAAGTGTTGATTTTCTTTACAGAGAGTTCTTCTGTAACCCTTAGTCCTAGAGAGGACTTATACCAACTTAACTTTTCTTGATTTTAGAAAAATCTGTTTCAACTCCGTCTCCCTAATTTTTTTCCTCTATTACTAACATTGTCTACTAATTTAAAATGTTTTTTATTTCCTAGGCAGTGGGCACTCACCACCTACTAGCAGTTTAACATCTCCAAGCCATGTCAACTTGTCTCCAAATACTGTCCCTGAGTTCTCTTATTCTAGCAGTGAAGACGAATTCTATGACGCTGATGAATTCCATCAAAGTGGATCATCCCCAAAGCGCTTAATAGAGTAAGTAAATAACCTGTGTATTTAAATGACTCTTTTAATTTTAAAAATTAATTTGATTTTGAGACTGTTGTGATTGACGGACTCCCTTATAATAAAGCTTCTTTTTTGATTGGCTTATCGAGCAAAGCCAGTTCTGTGAGAATGTTTTTTCTTTTGACTTAATTCAAATGGAATAAATTAGCATCAGCTAAAGTAATATGCCAGTATTGTTAATAGAACTGACATTATTTCCATAGTGCCAACATCAGGAGAGGGTCAGATGAGAGTGAGAAAGCTAGGAAGTATTATACAGATAAGAGGGCACCATTACTTCTTTTTATTAGAGTGGAGATACCCAACACCTATAAGCCAGCTGTAAGTTGTTGAGTTTGGCTATAGCATAAGTTGTTTAAAAAAAAAAAGAAAAAGATACAGAAGGGGTTGTTGACAAAGGTCAGGTCATCTAAACTCCTTTAGTCTGCTACAAATTTCAGACATTTTCTCATAAAAAATAGTAGTTGTTGGTCAGGTCTGCATTTTAGTAAAACAGACTTGCCTAGATTGTGTTTAGAATTGAATGAAGTGAGACTGCATTACAAGTAGTGAGATCAGCCTAAATGGGGTAGTAAATTGAAAAATGTTGATAGCCTTAGAGGTAATAGCGTGGAAATGAGAGAAGCATGTGGATTCCAGAGATATTAAGCAGGCAGATTTTTGATAGATATTGATGATTTTCCCTCATTAGAAAATATTTAACTGGGTTTATACCATTAGAAAAGCTAAGTATGTTCCATTGCACAGACGAGGGTTTATATGTGTAAAGTCGTTTACCTGGTAGCTGATAAGCAAAACATGCCCTGCTATATAGTTTCTGTGGTTAAGACTTTGGATTTGGGAATCTCATAAAGAATAGGTTCTAAATCTGGTTTGTTTCAGAGGGCTGCCTGGCTGGCTCACTTAGCAGAGTGTGCAGCTCTTGATCCTCTGGGCTCTAAATTCCAGCCCCATGTTGGAAGTAGAGATTACTTTAAAAAAATTAATTAAAAAAAAACAAAAAAAAAACAAGGGTGCCTTGGTGCCTCAATCAGTTAAGCAGCTGCCTTTGTCCCAGATCATGATCCTGGGGTCCTTGGATCGAGCCCCATATGGGCTTTCTGCTTAGTGCAGAGCCTCTTCTCCTTCTGCTGCTCTTCCTGCTTGTGTGTGCTTGCTTGCTTTCAAGTATATAAAATCTTTAAAAACAAAACAACAAAGGTATGTGATCTTGGTCAAGTTATTTAACCTATGTAATCCTCAGTTTCCTCATTTGTAAAGTGAGGATAAATAATAGTTTAAACTTCAAGGGGTCATTGTGAATATTTAAATCAGAATAATATCAGTCAAGTGCTTAATAAAGTATCTGGCATGTAATAAGCACTCAAATATATAAAAAGCAAATTAATATTTATTTGCTTTAATGTTACTTGTGTTGTAGATATAGTTGGCTTAATTTTTGTTGGGCATTTTTTCCAGCTTTGCTGCTTTCTTAGGAGTTGATACTGTTGTTATAGGTTGGGGTTTGCTTTGTAGGACGGTACAAATTTAAAAATGATTATATGCGAATTTGTAAGCCCAGTACATCAGCCACCCAACCCAGTCCTTAGGCCTCATATCTTGGTTTCTTTTAATGAGAAATACTGTGTCAGACTCTAGTTTTCTTAAGTTTACACATGAACTGAGAAATGCAGTATTCCTGTATAATTGGATCATAACCGTTCAAAATCTCAAAATTTGTTAGGAAGATAATGGACTGGTTCAGAAAGTTTTGTGTCTTAGTGGATTAAATTCAGTTTTTGAATGTTGGAAAAAGTGAAATATCTGTGATGTAGGTGTGATACAGTGACTGTTAAGCCATAAGACTAAAGGAAGAGAGGTTTGAACCCACAACTCAGTAGTTGAGCAGAAAGGCTTGGTTTAGCATCTTGGTTTCTTATTGATATTGGGGAGGAAATAAACTATTGAGAAACCATTATTAGCAGTTTGCTAATAGGACTTAGCTTTAATTCTGAAAAAAAAATTTTATGATAGTGGGGTTAAATGGAAATAAGCATGTGGAAGAAAATTCCAATGGAAAGCTTATTATTGATTTTTAATGTTTCCAAGCAAGTTTTCTTTAAACAGAACTAAGAATTATATCTTGTATCGAACATTAGGTATTATGCTAAACAAAGTACAACTGAATATCAAAACGGATTCATCTGTCCTCCAGAAGCAATAAAACTGTATTCAGGAAAGCTTGTAGTATCTGAGTCTGGCCCCAGTTTCAAGGGGTTCTCCTGAAATTTTTATGAAAGAGAAAATTTTAAAATAGTTGTACATATAATGAGTATGTCTGCAAAGTCACTGGTGGCGTACAGGCTTTTCTCTTTTCTCCTTCTTGTAAGCTTCCTTCTCTGTTCTCTTCTGGTACCCATCCTATGACACATACACAGTTGATTCTGTGTCCTAGTAACCACTGGATTCCTTTTCTCCCTCAATTTTATGCTCTCCTTGTATGTCCTAATCTGGATTCCGAAACTCATAGGGACTGCAGATGTTTTATTTGACCAGCAGAGTGTTTGTTGACTTTTTTGGGAGGGCAGGGGGAATGTTTTGTTTTGTTGATTTTTTATTTTTTTTAAAGATTTTAGGGGTGCCTGGTTGGCTCAGTCGTTAAGCGTCTGCCTTCGGCTTGTGTCATGATCCCCGAGTTCCGGGATTGAGCCCCACATCGGGCTTCCTGCTTGGCAGGAAGCCTGCTTCCTCCCTCTCTCACTCCCTCTGCTTGTGTTCCCTCTCTAGCTGTCTTTCTCTCTGTCAAATAAATGAATAAAATCTAAAATTTAAAAAAAAAATCTTATTTGTCAGAGCGAGGGAAAGAGCACAAGCAGAGGGAACTGCAGGCAGAGGGAGAAGCAGGCTTCCTGCCGAGCAAGGAGCCCAATGTGGGACTCTATCCTAGGACGCTAGGATCATGACCTGAGCTGAAGGCACTCAGTTGAGTGAGCCACAGAGCTTTAAATCCCTTCAAATTGATATGTTGGCCCCAGGTCTATAGTCCTTATAATCTAGCCCCATGCACACATTTATGTCTCTGCCTGATCTTGATCGGCAAATGGCTACTACTTCTTTTTTTTCAGGTCAAGTTTCTATCTACTGTTTTTTGGTCTCTGAAGGAAGAGAACTTGAAAGCTTAAGTGTTGCATTGCTCACTTTCTGAAGACCTGTAGTACTGATAGCTTCTCTGTGAGCTATGTTACTGAGCAGTATGGTTGTACACAATTATAAACTAGATGGAAGTCCACATTGGAAAGAACTTGTGCTTTGGAGTCAGACATGCATTTGAAATGGCTCCACTACTTACCAGCTGTGTGACCTTAGGCCTCTCACTGAACCTCTGAGCTGAGCATCCATGTATGACAAGAACAATCATATCTACCTTATAGGGTTGTTATGGAGGTTAAATCGTTACAGAGAGAAAGACACAGCATTTGGCACATACCTAAGTACTCAGTAAGACCTCAGTAAGACTTTGGATTCTGTTACTATAATTCAGTTCAACCTTCACATTTTTGGGGTTTATGATACTATGATTACATACTGTACAAGTGTGCCCATTGCAGATAAACCTTTTCTGTATGCATATCATTTTTGTCGATGTTGCTGTTATCTTTTAACTACGTTCTTTAAAATTTTTGTCCTGTTGAGGTAAATTATGAAATGGATAAATGAGAATTTCTCCCCTTTTTCATTTTGAGCTTTATTGAACATTTCATTTGGCCCATATATTGCTTCTAACCTGAGTAAAAAAGAAAAGCACAGCATAGTTTTGACCTTTGGAATTGCATCTAAACTAAGATACACATTTTAAAGAATTTGGGGGTTTTTTGATCAGTGGATTTAAAAGATTGAGTCTATTTTGATGATAAAGAGCCATGAAACATTTTGAATATAACTTCATGCAGCTCTTTTATTTAATGTCTCTTACCTAGATCTTTTTTACTCATATTTTCCATTGGCTTTCAAAACTGGTGAGGTAGACATTAGTTACAGTACAGTACCTTGTGATGTGTACTACTAAATTATCAAAGAAGCAATATTTAGTTATCTAAGGATTTTTGAAAAATAGATAAAAGCAGGTAAGTAATCAGGACAGACTGTTTAAATTAGAATACTTGATCTAATATTTTTATACCAGAATGTTCTAATATTCTGATGTTTTAATATAGGTAGAACACATATTTTTTTAGGTAGTGAAACTATTCTCTACAATAGTACAGTGGTGGATTTGGCATGGTTCATAGAATGTCCACCACTGAGAGGTTTACATTAGGGTTAATGTATACTGTGGACTTAGAGTCAGAGAATGATATGCCAGTAGGTTCATGAGTTGTTACTAGTGTACCACTCTGGTGTAGAACGGTGATGATATGGGAAGGAGATTGTGCATGTATGTAGAAAGGGGTACATGGGAATTCTGTGCTTTCTACTCTGAAAAACTTAAAAAAAAATAAAGTTTATTAAATAAAAAAAGACAATCAGGGCAAACTATGTTTAAATTAGAATATATAATGTGCTTTACATCCAAGAATTTGTCACAGAAACTGGTTATATGTGTGTACTTTTTTATAAATAATATCTGCAGTTTTCTTTTTATACTTGAGTAAACTGTATGCCTTTGATTCTTTTTTTATTAATATACAAGTAATCCTGGGTAAGTTACAATTACAGGTACAGTAAGAGAAGAAGCTTTGTTTAAACCTATTAATTAGCTCATAATTTTAGTTACCATAAATTTACTCATAAAAAATACCGTGCTTTTTTATTTTGTAATTTCAAATACAGTTTTTAAATGACTGGGAATGATGTTAAATACCGGTGTGGGCTCTTATCAGAGGATCTCAAAAATACAGACACAAGGTTTTTTGAGACTTAAGTAATAGGCTTGGCAATTTTTGAGGTTCTAGGAATTATTGCAGAGAATTATATGTAATTTTATGCAAAGTAACATGAAAAGAAAATGAACTCTAGTTTTAAACTTATATGGAGAAGCAAAACTCTTACCAATTTTTGATGACCTTTCAGCATGGCTTAGTTGAGCACACACTATACAAAAAGCACAAGACAAGAAACCTAGTCGTCACACTTTACAGTTTCAGAATGAGCGTGACAGGGAGGTGGAAAGTGTGTGGGTATGTGTGTGTGTGACCAGCTCACTGTAAGTCCAGATTGTTTCTGTTATCTATCTACCTATATTGGTTTCAGGTAGCTTTGTAGGTTAGTGTCTTACTATGACTGAATTGCTTCCTTAAAAGGCTTACGGAGATAATTACTGTTTTTGTTTTTGTTTTTTTAGTTCCTCTGGATCTGCCTCAGTCTTAACACACAGCAGCTCAGGAAATAGTCTAAAGCGCCCAGATACCACAGAATCACTTAATTCTTCCATGTCCAATGGAACAAGTGATGCTGGTAAGTGACCTTGGAGAAATTTACCTCTTTTTCTTAGAAATACTTGTTTGAAAAAAAGATTTGTAACACTGGTAGCATCCACAGCTTGACCCAATTTAATACCAGTCTAAGCAGATCTGTTTTATTTTAGACCTTTTCGACTCACATGATGATAGAGATGATGAAGGGGAGGCAGGGTCAGTGGAAGAGCACAAAAGCGTTATCATGCATCTCTTATCACAGGTTAGGCTTGGAATGGATCTTACTAAGGTAAGAATTAAATTCTGCATTTGTTCTAAGTCTTAATGTGTACATGTGGATTCTCAGTGATTGTATAGTGAATGTGGCTTGCAAATACCATAACTTCTGTTACACTTGTGGTTTAATATATATGTAGATGAGTAAACTGAGAATTTTTATAGGTAGATGAAATATGTAAACTAGAATTCATAGAAATAGTCTATGTGGATAATATGGATTAAGATTTGGGTTTTATTGGGGGCAAACAAGGAATAGTGTTGAGCTTGATTAGTAGTTTAGATAAAACTTTAAGCAGTTTAGGGTGCCTGGGTGGCTCAGTGGGTTAAAGCCTCTGCCTTCGGCTCAGGTCACGATCTCAGGGTCCTGGGATCGAGGCCCACATCGGGCTCTTTGCTCAGTAGGGAACCTGCTTCCTCCTCTCTCTCTGCCTGCCTCTCTGCCTACTTGTGATCTCTCTCTGTCAAATAAATAAATAAAATCTTAAAAAAAAACAAAAACAAAAACAAAACAACTTTAAGCAGTTTAGTGTGCCCAGAATCAAAATGAGCAGAATTCTAATCTTAGGCTTAGTGGACCTGTGTTTGCATCCTGCCCCTGCTATCACCAAGCCATGTGACCTCGAGCAGATGGACATAGAATGGCCACTTGACAGGGTTGTTAAGGATTGGAACAGGTAGTAAATGAGAAATGATATGACACACATTGAGCCACACAATGAATTTGAATTTGAATTTAAACTTGATTCTCTAAATAGAATGCCCTGTTAAGTTAGGAGACTAGCATACATGGAAGCCTACCACTGTGCAGGAAACCTCATCCTTACACTTAATTCTCACCACAGCTCTGCAGAGGTGTTGTTGTTAATATTTTATGGATGAGGACACTAAAACTCATTGGGGCCAAGTAACTTGTCTGAGTCCTAGTAAGTGACAAGATTGAGATTCTCATATGCCCTGTGATCTCAGAATCTATAGTCTTTTTACTGCCGCCTCTTAAAGACCTGAGTAACTCCCTTGATTAAATTATTATTTTTTCTGGCTTTAGAAAGTTAATAAAATTTAGGATTTTTACGTTTGTTATGACCAGATCAACTGCAGTGTTTTATAGTCGTTGACACCAGTCACCTTCATTTTGGTTCTGGATTTCAAGGGCTATTGAGGAAAAAAACTAATCCATAATACTTTCTAATAAGTGTCTGTAATAAAACCCTTTACCTCAAATGTAAGTGAGAATAGAAACACAAGGCTAGCATTTATTTGTGGAATCCAACATACTTGCCAGAAATATTCTAGGTTTGTGCCAGATCTTGATTTTCAGTGATTCTTAGATTGCATAATTGTTAAGAGCTTAATTTTAGTTGTTGACATCTAAATATTTCTTTTCTGTATCTTCCACTGTGGTCGGTTTTGGTCTTCCGTAATGGAAGACTCATTGGAAGATAACTTGAACAATACCAGGTTTATTAGCTCATAGAATGAGAAGGCTAGAAGTAGAGTAGTTCTAGGACTGATTAATCCAATCAGTTGTGTGTGAGAAAGAAGCTCTCTTTTCTTCCATCCTTAGCATTTTGATTTTTACATTCAGGCTTGTCTCCTTGTCATTTCAAAATGGGTGTCACACTTCAGTCATCCCATCCTTAGGCAAATAATGTCAGGAGGCAGAAAAATAATTTTCTTTTCATGGATTTGTTGTTGTTGTTAGGGAAGGATATTCTCCTGAAGTGGCTCCTCAGACCTTCCTTTCTTTCTTTCTTTCTTTCTTTCTTTTTCTTTCTTTCTTTCTTTCTTTCTTTCTTTCTTTCTTTCTTTCTTTTTTCTTTTTTTTAGGATTTTATTTATTTATTTGACAGCATAAGCAAGGTGAGTGGCAAACAGAGGGAGAGGGAGAAGCATGCTCCCCACAGGGAGCAATATGCTGGGCCCATCCCAGAACCCTGGTACCATGACTCAAGCTGAAGGCAGGCACTTAACCAACTGAGCCACCCAGGCATCCTGGCCCCTCAGACTTATGCATGTGCCCACACCTGAGCCAGTCACTAGCAAGGGAGGTTAAATGATAGGTATGGATTAATCCACATTCACCCCTTGAAATCTGGAAGGGCCCTGTGACTCTCATGGCAACCTAGACGCTGAACCTGAACTGAATCAGAATTATGTTACAAAGGATAAAGCAGGGATGTGCATAGGCAACCAAAAGTGTCTGCCACATCAATTTTATAAATCTTGCCCCACATAATTTCTCTGCCAGATAATCTATATTTGGTCCATAACCACTGTAAGCTTGTTATATTATGAAATATAATATTTTTTAACAAAAATATTAAAAATTAGCTATTTTAGAAATCCTTACTGGCACAAACAAATGGCTGTGATTGCCAATAGATTCTGAAATCTTGATGCCTTTATGCATTCCCGAGTATTAAAATAATACCATAATTTTATTATGTTTACTATATAAGTACATCATTAGTTTTTGATGTAGTGTTTAATGATTCATTAGTTGCACCCAGTGCTCATCACAACATATGCCCTCCTTAATACCCCTCATCTGGTCACCCTATCCCCTCCACCCACCTTCTGTAATCCTCAATTTGTTTCCCGGAGTCCAGAGTCTGTCATGGTTTGGCTCCCTTTCTAATTTCTTCCCATTCACTTCCCCCCCACTTCCCCTATGGTCCTCTGTTCTGTTCCTTATGTTCCACTTAGGAGGTAAAACCATATGACAATTGTTTTTCTCTGCTTGACAGTGCCATAAATTTTTATCTCATTCTCTTATTTATAAAATGTATCTTCTCACCTCAGATACTTTTTGAAGTTATTTCCCAAGTACTTTGTAGTGTTTGGAAATACTATAAAGTCATATCCCATTTGCCTTGCTTAGTCTTCAGAATAGTTATAAGATATAAGCAGGGCATGTAATTATCCTCCTTTTACATAAACTTAGGGAAGTTGAGTTAATTTTCCAGGGCTTCCTTATACCTAAGTGGTGGCAAAGTAAGTGCCCAGATGGAAAACGGTCTAGCCCTGTTTCATTTACTTGATGTGATGGCATGTATCAGTATAGTGGTAAAAACATTAAAAAGATCTGTTGAATGAGAGTTCTCAAAAAAAAAAATTTTTTTTTAAAGATTTTTTATTTATTTGACAGAGAGAAACACAGCTAGAGAGGGAACACAAGCAGGGGGAGTGAGAGAGGGAGAAGCAGGCCTCCCGCTGAGCAGGCAGCCCGATGCGGGACTCGATCCCGGGTCTCCGGGATCATGACCCGAGCCGAAGGCAGTCGCTTAACCAACTGAGCCACCCAGGCGCCCCTCAAAATTTTTTAAGTAGGGAGGAAAAATAATCTTTTTTTTAATTATTATTACGTATCAAATTTTGGGTTTGGGCCATTTCTTTTTTTGAATTGCCTGTTCATTTCTTTTGTCCATTTTTCTGTGGTAATAGTAATCTTTCTTGTTGAGTCATAAGAGCTCTTTATATATTAAAAGTATTTACTTCTGTGTTGCCTTGCTGGCTCAGTTGTTTAAGTGTCCAACTCTTGATTTCAACTCAGATCATGATCTCAGGGTCATTAGATTGAGTTCTGTAGCTCTGTGCCATGGGTAGATCTGCTTAGGATTCTCTCTCTCGCTGTCTCTCAAAAAAAAAAAAAAAAAAAGAGTACTCCTGTTTTATTTTTCAGCATTCTTACTTGGCGTTTTTAATTTCTGTGTTCAAGAGTGGTAAGAAGTTCATTGCACCAAGTCAGTACATAAGCTTACCTACCAGTCTAACCATATTTAGATTATGAACATGCATAGGAAGGAAACATACATAGGAAACTGTTTACTTAAAATGTAAACTCTGGAGTCTTACTATAAACATTCTCAATGTTAGACCCATAATGTCTCTTCTAAGCTGTGTTCCTTCCATCAGTCTCTCAGTGTTTATATACCCAGCCACAGTGGTCCACTGGTCCATCTCTGTCACACATATTTCCTTTCTCTGCCTTTTTTTTTCCTCCATTCCATGCCTATGTCTTGTTCTTCTGTTTTCTCCTCTGTTACAGTCATACTCTTATCTAAGGCTTTTTTCTAGTGCCTCCTTAGTGAATCATTTCCCAGCTCTGTCCTCATTCTGGTCCCCAACAGAATATGATCTTTCCCTCTCCTAAACTTCTTGTGTATGTCACATTCCATCTAAAAAAAAAATTTATTTTGAAGATTTATTTCTTTAGAGGGTACGTGTGTGCACAGAGTGGGGGAAGAATAGAAAGGGAGGGAAGAGGAAAGAATCTTAAGGAGACTCTGTGCTGAGCATGGAACCTGATACAGGGCTTAATCTCACAACCATAAGATCATGACCTGAGCTGAAAGCAAGGGTCAGGCACTTAACTGACCAAGTCACCCAGGCGCCCCAGTATTGCACCTAAAATTTAAATACTGATAGTTTTCTCTCATCCTTACCTTTTAACACAGGATCTTGAATGTAGTAGATACACAGTAATTACTAAATTTAAGGAAGTTCTTGTTTACTATCGTGCTCCATAATGAATAATTTATAATCTGATAGACATTTCAAAAACTGTTCTTTCATGTCCTAACATAATTCCTTTCTTTTTAATTGGTTGTTCCTAATCTTTTTTTCCTTCTTTCTGTGTTCCAGTTTCCTATTTTTTCCTCCTCTGCCACATTCCTAGCCCCTCAGCATTTTTCTTCATAGGCTCAGCCCCATGGTAGAAAGTACATTGATTCCCATCTTTATTCTCTTATTTATTCCTTTAATGCTCATTTAAAAAACTCTTGCTGTGTAATAGTAGTCATGAATGCACTTAAAAGTTATATTCTGGGAGATTGTTTATTTGAGAACACAGTTGCATAAGTAGATAAATTGCCTAATATAACAGTGATTATAGAGAAGCAGCATTAGAAAGTGCAGAGACCCCTCAGTGTCAGACCCAGTTTTGAATTCCATATCAGTATGGAGCAGTGAAAAAAATTTCTCATTCGCTTTGAGCTTCATTTTTCTTGACTGTAAAATAGGGATAATAATTTCTTCAGAACAGGATTGTTGTACGGTTTAGTAACATAATATGTGTGTAATGCCCCAGCAGGTAGTCTGCATCAGAAGGTAGCTACTGAGTGTCATTCGTCATTGTTATTCTGACTCAGGAGCTTTAGGGAGATTGAACAGAGGAAGTGACATCTGAATGTTCAAAATCTCTTGTTTCCCATCTGCTGGGCAGGTTAATGGGCATTTCTGAATCAGAATAGTTTGGGAAGTAGGTATAAGAAGCATGTCCAGGCAGTATGTGGTGGGTGTTACCATGATTGGAATGAGATTTTTGGGTTTTGGGAGTTTTGTTTCTGTTTTTTTAAAGCAATTCACCAATCTTTTTATCTGTAGTGAAATTTGATCCTCAAGGATCAAATGTATATGTTTTTCAGGTAGTTCTTCCAACATTCATTCTTGAAAGAAGATCTCTTTTAGAAATGTATGCAGACTTTTTTGCACATCCGGACCTGTTTGTGAGGTATTTGAACGCCATCATTTCCAATTTTTAAGATGTTACTTACTAGCTTTTTCTTTGTATAGGATAGGTAGATTCCTTTTTTCCTTTCAGACATTTCTGGGAAAAGGCATTAAATGTTTTGTTTGTATTAGATGCCTGTCTGTTTGCTTAGGTTATATGGTGGTGATGTTGTTAGGCCGTCAAGTCACACACTAAAAAATCTTGAGACCCAGGAATAGGTAGCCAGGATTTATAGAGCCAAAGCTGGAGCTTATTTGATCAAGGGATCGGTAATCACTGTTTATACTATATCCCGACAAAATTCAGTTATCTGAATTTAGCAAACCTTTCCAAAGCACCCGGCATTTGCCAGGAAAGAAGTCAGTGTCTGCCCTTGAGGAACTTACAGTCCAGTGTCCAGATTACAGAATGACTTACAACTTTTAAATATTAGCTTGCAGTAATAGATATGTGTGCTAAGGGGAAAGTAAAGTTGGCACTGATTTACAAGGAGGTGAGTTCACATTGCTTTTCATTGGTAGCAGGACATTTTTCTTTATAGCGGGGTGTTATAATCATTCTTCTCTGATTGCATTCCTTGGCCTTGGACTATGGTTTACTGGAGCCAGATACAAATCACTTTGAGGTTTCACGATGGGTGGACACATTGGCTAACACTGGTATACAGCTGCCCCTCGAACAACATGGGGCTTTGGGGTATTTACCTCCCATATTAGTGAAAAATCTGTGCTTTGGACTCCCCAAAAACTTCACAAAAAATGGCCTACTGGGAGCCTTGCTGATAACAAACAGTACTAACATATTTCTGTATGTTACATGTGTTCTACATTGTATTCTTACAATGAAGTAAGCTAGAGAAAAAACATTAAAATCATAAAAATATATTTACAGTACTTTACTGTATTTATTAAAAAATATCCACATGTAAGAGGAACCACACAGTTTGAACCTGTGTCATTCAAGGTTTAACTGTATACATTTATCAGATTCATCAAGCCACACACTTAAGAGTAATGTGTTTTAATCATGTATATTATATCTCAGTTTTAAAAACTCTTGGTCCTGGGTCCTCTCCACCTGGCTTCGGTGGACCATGCCAAGTAGTGCAGCATCGGCTTATGTCTTGTCAGAAAGCAAAACATTAAATTTTGTGTTTTTGCCTTGCAGCATTAGTGACCAGAAGGATGCCAGAGATCGAATGGTTCAGGTTGTGAAATGGTACCTCTCCGCCTTTCACGCAGGAAGGAAAGGATCAGTTGCCAAAAAGCCATACAACCCCATTTTAGGCGAAATCTTTCAGTGTCACTGGACATTGCCAAATGATACTGAAGAGAACGCAGTGAGTTCTGTACTGATGTTTTTAGTGATCTTGAATTGCATATTGATTCAAGATTTCATTTTATCTGGGGGGAGATAATAATGGTAAGGGTAGTAATCAAAAGATGCACTACACTCTGAGAAGAACAGTTGTTGGGTCCCCATACTCTAGATACAGTGAGCAGGGAAGGAGTGGCATGAGATGAGATTCAGAGATCACATCATGACCAAGAAGGAAGACTGAAGCAAATGTGAAGACACGCTAGCCCATAGTGCCTGGTATATAATAGCCTTTGAGCAAACCGTGAACTTTCCATCTCTCCCCCTTTCTGTGTGGTTCATTACATGTGGTTCTTACTGAAGAAGGAGGCAGGATGATGCATCTGTTCTTACTCATTTGGCAGACACTGATAAGTGACTGCTGTCTATGCCATGCCTGGCCCTGGATTAGGCACTTGATGCTTGCCTTCAAGGAGGTCTTAGTCGAGGAGGTCTAGTCAAAGGACATGGACACAGAGCAATAATTCTAGTAGTGAAATTAAGTGCCATAATAAAAGTATGTATATGGTGGTTTGGGCATGTGGAGGAGAAAACAGTTAATCACCATGGGAGGCAGAGACTCCAGTTGTTAGATTATCCACAGTGTCACTTCTGTTTCCACATCAAAAGAAAATGTATTTGCTTACAGGAGCTAGTTTCAGAAGGACCAGTTCCCTGGGTTTCCAAAAACTGTGTGACATTCGTGGCTGAACAGGTTTCCCATCATCCACCCAGTAAGTTACAGAGCTCCTTTGTACCATACATTCTCAAACTGTTTTGTCTAAAGATGGTCATTAAAAGCTCCAAAGCTAGGGCACCTGGGACACCTGGGTGGCTTTGTTGGTAGAGCATGCAACTCTTGATCTCAGAGTTGGGCATGTATGGACCTACTTTAAAAAAACAAAAACAAAAACTGCATAGCTGAGTTCACAATGCTATTGGTTTTATGGCTTTCTATCCTTATATCTTTCTAACCTTACGAATATTGATTCCTCCTCTTTCTTGTGTAAGTGCCAAAGATTCTATTCACTCCACTAATTAACTGTGTGTAAACAGCAGGGATGTGGGAAACTAACTTGTCATCCTTCTTAAGTCACACATACAATCAGCTGTGCTATAGAGACCTCAGCAGTTTTGAGTTTATATAAATGAGATGTAGTTTCTACACAGTATATTCCTGACATAGTGGAGAGAATGCATATTCTTAATGTCTTATTTGCTCAACAATGTTAAGACTGGAAATAGTGGATGGGCCCAGCTTGGGGGAGGACAAGAATATGCTTGCTGACCAGAAGATTTTAAGCCTCTAAGATTTGATTTTAAGCCTCCAGGATTGCTCCAGCCTCATGGTTCAGGGAATTTCCTGATCAAATTGCCCTAAGTGGTACTTGTATTGGGAGAAACAGGGTATAAAAGGCAGTTATGTCCTTCCTGGCCTCATTTGAAGCTGTTCTTTGAGGGACACAAGGATTTTCCCTATGAAGCCTGTTCTTTCTCCAGGTTGAGTTTGAGAGGTGACTATAGCTGTGTAGTACACTAATTGAAAACAATTTCTGTTCAGTTTCAGCCTTTTATGCTGAGTGTTTCAACAAGAAGATACAATTCAATGCTCATATCTGGACCAAATCAAAATTCCTTGGGATGTCGATTGGGGTGCACAACATAGGGCAGGGTAAGTCTCTGGGCATAGGGTTGACTAGAGTGTTAATAGAATTTTTTTCTAATACGTGCTGGAGGGGAAATGGTGCCAAGAAAGCCATTGTTTGCATATAAGCACGTATATTGGGGAGGAGAACGGGTGAGGGGGTGTGTGTGACATTGATTTTTCCCTAAATTGAATGGAGTGTCCTGGAGTATCCATCATCCAGACAGTAAAAAGCCTTATGCTCATCAGAGATTCTATCCCTTCTCTCCACAGGCTGTGTCTCGTGTCTAGATTATGATGAACATTATATTCTTACATTCCCCAATGGTTATGGAAGGCAAGTAGAGCTGTGTCCATTTCCTCTGATCAGCTGGCAGCAGAGCCTGCTGTTCCTTAAGCTACACCCCTCCTGTCCTCTGAACTGGCAGCCTTACCTGCACTTTTGGTTTTGCAGGTCTATCCTCACAGTGCCCTGGGTCGAACTAGGCGGAGAATGCAATATCAATTGTTCCAAAACTGGCTATAGTGCAAATATCGTCTTCCACACTAAACCTTTCTATGGGGGCAAGAAGCACAGAATTACTGCTGAGATTTTGTAGGTATTTTGTTTTTCTGCTTCTGTTCTCTTCTTCTCTGAAATACTTTTTTTGTCTTGAACTATAACTTTTATTAGGAATTGACTATTTCAGTGGTTTCATCTTTGTAAACTTGTTTCACATCCTATATGTTCTGTCTCTTCCCAGAATCCCTTATCAGAAGGAGACCTAAAATCTGGGTTCAGAACACAAGTCATTCAGTGATGGGATTTCCTTCCTAGGAACCTGAGAGGAGTCTAACCAGATCACCAGCTAATGCAGAGTATAGATTCCTGACTCATTGGACCGTGGGGCTAGTCTATACAGTAAACTCTGTGATTCCCACTGCAATGTCTCCCAAGTCCTCAGGATACTTTTTTCTTTGCCTTTACTAGGGAAAAACAATAACTATCACATCTTGGCTTGGTTCCATCTAGGGTCAGATAAAGACGATTTTGCTGTCTGGGTAACAGTCAGTTGGATGGATTCACCCAAATGGAAGAAGAAAACCTGCAGAACTTCGTCTTCCCTGAGAGGCCTTGTTAGGAACAGTGTTGCCGAGGGAAGATACATGATAAACTGGTTAACCAGTTTTCCAGGGAAATGATTGGGATGACATAATTACCACCCCAAAAAGTCTTTAGTAGGAAGGACCATGAACACATGATGAAGTTTACTAAAGATCAGTGTAAAATTTTAAGAAATTACTGCAGTCAGAGAATACGGGCAGAGCTCAGAGAACAGCACAAGTCGCCACTGGAGTTGGTGGTGGAAATCAGATGTCCAGAACAAAGGCCTGGGTGGGCCGCCTCCTCAGTGTTCCTTGGAGGTAACCAGACCAGCACCAACAGAAACTGCTAGTTGGGCAGAATCTTCCCCATTATAGCCATATATAGTAGAAAGACTGCCCTCAAAGTTGGGACCTGAAAGAGCACTTGGTAGACTCTTCAAATAAGGGATTTGAGCATGAGATGAAGGATTGTACTAGGAAGTGGCTATCAAAGTTTTTGATCTCTGGACTCCTTTATACTTAAAAATTATTAAGAGCCTTAAAGAGCTTTTGTCTTAGATAATATCCATTGACATTTCTCATATTAGAAATTAAGACAAGATTTTTAAATATTTATAAAATACCCTGGGTAGCTCAGTTGGTTAAATGTCCGTCTCTTGATTTTGGTTCACGTCATGATCTCAGGGTTGTGGGATTGAGCCCAACCCACCTCAGGTCCCATGCTCAGTGTAGAGTCTGCTTAAGATTTTTCTCTTTCCCTCTGCACCTCCCGCTGCTTGTGTGCATACATGTTCTCTCTCAAATAAATCTTTAAAATATTTACTAAATACATTTACAAATGACAATAGCATTTTTATGAAAAAGAAATTTTTCCAAAACTTGTCTTCAGAACATTTGTGAGAGGAGGGACATTGTATACTTTCTGGATTTTGTAAATCTCTGATACAATTAATAGAAGACAGTTGGGTTCTCCTACTTCTTGTCAGTCTCTTGCTACATATCATATAGCCTCTGGGAAACACTGTATACACTTGTAGGAAAATGAGGGTGAAAAAGGCAAGTAATGTCTTAATATGATGAAAATAGTTCCAACCTGAGAGCCTTGGGAACCCTCAGGAGTCCCCACCATATCTTGTGAAGCACTGCACAATGACTTTTTAAATGTGGGATTCTACCATTTTTCTCATTGTCCCCCTTCTAAAGCCCCTAAATCATAGAGGAAACTTGTTTCAGTCCCATGATGGCAGCTTGCATCCTTCTACCGTATGTATTTTTCTGTTTCTGCCCTTTTTTATAGCCACCTCCTGTGTTCATGCCTTACCCTTCCTAACATGTTCTTTGCTGTGATGCTTAACTTCCCAGATTTTATACCTGCCATACATACCAGTGTCACATCCAAATAGAGGCCTGTTGGGCATTTTTTTGAGAAAAGGATGCTCAGGAAAAGAGGTCAAACTATTTGACCTTAGAACCTCGTGATACTTTGGACCATTTGACCTCTGGATCCTTTCTCAGGATGACATCCTGATGTTACATCCTTAAGTGAGACCTTCTGTGATCTTCCTTTCAACACTTTTGCCCTTGATCTCCGTTGCTCACATAAACTCACCATAGCATTTACCACCCAGAATCTCAGTGTTGGTATCTCCACAACTAGGCTGTGAACAGCTTAAGGGCAGGGACTGTCCCTCATCTTTTGTGTCCCGAGTACCTCCAGCACAGGGCTCTCTTTGCTTGTCTCATATCTATTTATGGGATCTTGCATTAGCATCTTGTTTAAGGGCCTCATTTTTATAGTTGGCTCAGGGAAATCCAGTTCCGCTAAAGCTGCTTTTACCTGAGACTTCACAGTTGCTCTTCCATGTTCTGCTCTGACCAGATTCTTCAGTAGTTTTCAACTTAAGACTAACAGAAATGTTTCCTTTTCTGTTTAGTTCTCCAAATGACAAGAAGTCTTTTTGCTCAGTTGAAGGGGAATGGAATGGTGTAATGTATGCAAAGTATGCAACAGGGGTAAGAACCTATATTTTACGCTTCTTTTAGGCTACATTGAATTGAAGCCTTTTTCATCTAGAAATTTAAACACCAAGGCCAACTCTAATGCCATCTCTTTGGGGAAATCCTTTTCCTTACTCCACCTCTTCCCCAGCAGTACAGTGATTTTTATTTTCCCCTCTCCTCTCAGAACACTCAGTATATGTAAAATATACATTATGTGTGTGTGTGTGTGTGTGTGTGTGTGTGTATAGTGCTAATATAGTAAAAAATACCCAGTAAGTGACTGCTATATCATTAGAATGGGTGGTATGTTTATATAATTAAATGATAAACTAATTTGTGTTTGTATACACAACTTGACTTTTTATAAGAAATGTATTTACTGCCTGACACCACGGATACAGAAATGAGTAAGATAGTCCTTGGCATCAGGAAACTTGGAAACAGTACCTAATTAAAGTAGGAGGAAGGTGGTATGGGATTAACAGGAAGAACCAACAAACTGGATTTGGGACTTGGAGAATTTGAAACGTTAAGAAGCACTTCAGCGTTCAACATTAGATTTAGTTGTTTATGGATCTAACATTCCTAAGAGATTAATATTGAGCATGTAGCACATAGCCACATTGAAAATCTCTGTTGAGCTCCTACCATGACTTAAGATATACCCCACTATATTTTAAGCTGAAGGTAGCATATGAAACTTGCTGTCTATATATCCCATTCCTGTGTGGGATTTGATTATTAGATCTGTTAAAGCCTTCTGGGAAGAGTTGACTTTTCCTCCTAGAACAGTTTGAACAAATAAACATCTACCTACCTCTTGTTTTCTAGGAAAATGCAGTTTTTATAGATACCAAGAAGTTGCCTATAATTAAGAAGAAAGTGAGGAAGTTGGAAGATCAGAATGAGTATGAATCCCGCTGGTAAGACTTTGCTAGAGCTCTTATCCCAATGCCCTTGCTAAAGCAGGGCTGTGTTTTGGGGACATGATAGCAGAGCATAACAGAGCACAGGCTAATTCTGAATTCCAGGTTCATATGAACTCCATCACTTCCTAGCTTTTTAACCATGACTATCAGCTAGCCTCTCTTTGCCTTCTTTTCTAAAATGGGAACTACCTCAGAGTTGTTACGAGAACTGAAGGAGATAATACGTAGTATATACATGATGCTTGGGATATAAGTATTCACTGTGTGCAGGCTTACCACCATTTTTGTGGTTTATAAGAGAAGGCAGTGAGGTTCCCAGTCAAGGTGTGTACAAACACCCTCAGGTCTTTTGTTGCAAAAAACTTAAAAAAAAAAAAATCATCCCTAAGTATTTGAATATGTATCTCTAAAGTGACTTAAAAACCACTCGCCACAATATGACACTTGGAAAAAAACAATTCCTTAATATCAAAGATCTAGTTGGTATTCAATTTTCCAGAGGTTTCAGACATACTTTTTTCCTTTCCCATTTGCTGCAGTAAAATCAGGGTCTTTCAGTGGTATGAGAATCACACACTGAAGTTCTTTGTGTACCATATTAGGGCATTTGTTAAGTTGAAGGAAGAGGATCTTACAAATCATTACCCAACTGGGGCACCTGGGTGGCTCAGTCATTAAGCATCTGCCTTTGGCCTGGGTCATGATCCCAGGGTTCTGGGATCGAGCCCCACATCAGGCTCCTTACTCGGCAGGAAGCCTGCTTCTCCCTCTCTAGCTATGTCTCTGTCAAATAAATAAATAAAATCTTAAAAAAAAAAAATTTACCCAGTTATTTGTCTCTGACTTGTTAACAGTGTGCTCGGCTGGACTGTCTGCTCGTATTTACAAGTGGAAATCTATGGAAATTTGTGCCCTGCTCCATACCACAGGGGATGGCCACTTCTCTGGTCCCTAGGTGTCTTCCTTTGCAAAGTTACGTAGTTATTTTCCAGGCCTTGAGACAGAAGCCACATTTTTTACCATTCACCTCTCTTGACCCTTATTCTCTGTTCAGACTGTTCCTCCAGATTTCATTATTCAAGGGAGTTTTTCTGAAATGGTACTTCTTTGCCCTGATCTAACCATTTTGGTTTATAGTAAAGGAAACTCACATCCTAGAGAGGTGAACTCATAATCCCAAAGTTCAGTAGCAGCTAGAGGTAGAGCCAGAAGTAAAATCCCAAGTTTCACTTCTGTTCTTTCTTTTCTGTTATCTGTACCATATATCTAGCTTTCTGCCCATCCTTTATTTTCTTCCTTTGACAGAAGCAGTGGAATCTTGTGAGTCCATTTCTCTGCCCTTTAGTCCAGTGTCTCGGTACCACTTTCAGGAAATTCAGTCTGTGAACTACATTTAAAGCCATTTGACTTACACTTTCATTATGCTGTACTGAGTGGGGCTGTAGTCTTTCAGTCTCAAGTTTGCTAATTCCTCTGTCCATCTAGTACTCAACATCTTGACTTCTTTTCCTTTAGCCTTTGGAAGGATGTCACTTTCAACTTAAAAATCAGAGACATTGATGCAGCAACTGAAGCCAAGCACAGACTTGAAGAAAGACAAAGAGCAGAAGCTCGGGAAAGGAAGGAGAAGGAAATTCAATGGGAGACAAGGGTAAGTTATTGGGGAGCCTTCCCCAACCTCCTACCTGCTACTCCCCCTGTACCCTTGAGCTTTAAGTCATTCATTACAGTGAATGCTGAAGTAGTTGAAAAGGTGAGCCCTCGTCCCTGCCTGAAACTTGCTTTAGGTAATGAAGGGGAGAAGACATAAAATAATAAAAAGTATGTTATTTATAGACATACAAAGCAAGTGAGTAACTGAATTCTCCCCCTTTCTTTTACAGTTATTTCATGAAGATGGAGAATGTTGGGTTTACGATGAACCATTACTGAAACGTCTTGGTGCTGCCAAGCATTAGGTTGGGAAATGCAAAGTTTACACCTGACCAGGGCAATAGGCATAATTAAGCAACAATCTTCCTTTGGGAGAACTATTCACTCCCTTCTTATTGCAGTGGTTCCTATCTCAGGGATACTGGACTTTCTGATGCAGATGAACAATTAAAGCGAGAAAAGCTTCCCTTTTTTCCTTTTCTGTGGCAGTTAACAGTTTTGACTTAAGTCCTGAAAAAAACTTCAGGTTTTGAAAACAAGATGTCTGCTTTTTTCCCCCAAACCCTGTGCTTTGAAAAGCATTTATAAATCCCAGTCTTAAACCTTGCACACCTAGTACGGCTGTTAAGATATACTTCTGTTCCTAGTTCATATAATCTTGTATACACACACACACACATATATATACCTGATGCCGATTTTTTCATAAATACTTTATCTACTGTAAATATTGGTTCCTCTGAGTTTTAGAAACTTAGTGCAATGTATTATAATCAAGTGTTAGGAAATTTCATGGCCTCACCTATAACTTTTGTTTTTGGAATTGGACTATTATTAAGTTGTATCTAACTCTGGACTATATTTAATTATACTCAGTGCTTCTTAAGGCTTCATAAAGTAATTTTTCCAAATTTTTTTTATGTGTTTCTTTTATTATCTGGCAACCTTGAATCCAGGAGCTAAGTGGCTTTACACAAGGACAATCCTAAAATAATGGAGGGTCTATCCTTTTTCTCAACCCTTCCTTATATTTTGTTCTATGTTTAGTCCCCACCATGCTGTTTTCCAGAGTTCCTTCCTTGGATTCTCATATAGCACATGTAGGGCTCCCAACATTTTATCCAAAAATATTTTATTGCTGTAGAGGGTGGGTTTAGGCAGAGGTTTTTAGATCTCTACCCCACACTGACACTGAAATAACAACAAAAAAAATGCCCTTCTGAAGGGCATTACAGAACTATCTTTATTTAAAAATACATTAAAAAAAACCAAACCAAAACAAAACCCGAACACACGTATTAGCACCTAGCATTAGGTACTAAGAAATCGGTTACATAGGACCCCTCAAGGTTCTTCATCTGAGAGAACCAGGACGGGACAGGGCTTCGCAAACGGCTCCTGCAAGTTTTTTAGTGACACTTGGCACACCTTGCTACCTTCTGCCAGCTGCAGTAGGAACCCTTAGTTTGTGAGTCATAATGTGGGGCTAGGATGTGTAAATCAAAGGTAGTGCAAAAATCCAGTGGAACTAGTAGTAGTGTAACTTCATAAAATACAAACACAGTTTTAAATACACAATGCTTCAGGCCAACGAGACTGCAGTTTATTTGACTATTTTATGGTAGGGGAGAAGGTTAAGTGTTGATGTGAAAGCCCTGATATCAGTAATGGGGATGGTGGAGTCTACCAGCAGAGGAGAGGATGGCAGGTAGGTTAGCTGCATCACTTCACAAGAGTTTGAATCCTCACCAGAAGGGGAACCATCCTCTTCTAGCTCACACTTCCCAAATCCAACAACCTGAAAGAAGCCAAAGACCTGAGGTGAGAAATATGCTGACCAGTTAGGGGCAAAGACCTGTTAGAATCTCTAGTCCCAACCCAAAGTCAGGGAATGGTAACTGGGCTAAATTAGACTGCTCTGGAAAGGATAGAGCTACAGGTTAGTTAAACATACTCACATGAACACTGAGCATTTTACTTCCTGGTCCTCTATGAGCCTTGAACCAGTTGACTAGGTCAGATTTTGAGAATGACTTCAGGGCTTCAATCTTAACAGGGGAAAGGGAAGACAGGAAAGAAAGAAAGCTATAAAAGACTAGCAGTGCATTTTCTGAAAAGATCATTATTAAACTAACACACCCTAGGCAGATCTCTTTAGTTCTGCTTAGCACCTGAGCATATCATTTTATTCTTCCAGGTTTCAGCTTGTCCTCTGCATTCCAGAGAAGGATGAAAATGAGCCTCTGTGACACACGTTTTTGTTTCATAGCAATATTAACCCTGACAAATAAGCAAGAAAGGGTAGCAGATGCTGTAGTTACCGCTGAGGAGTACATATGGAGCCAATACCCACCATTACCTTAGTGTCACCTCTCGGGTGCATGCTAAGATTTACTCTGGCCTGAGAAAATACAGTAACAATTGAAACAGATGAAGAGAAATTTGTGTTCTGATAGGAAAACTGGAGCACCTTGTGAGCTGGGCTGAAACCTCTTATTAAATCACCTTTTTGCCTCAGTGTCCTTTTGTTAATTCACGTTAGGTTATATCGAAGAGCTAGACTGCAGGTCCTACAGCTCTCTTTGTAGGTTTTATTTGGGCCAGAAGCGGTAAAAAAAAAAGACCTGACACCCAGAATTGTTAATCTGGAGAGGAATGCCACAAAGACCAGAAGTTCTCAATTTTCTTTAAATAGCAGAAACCTTTTTCTCCCCTCCACAAATCTTGTAGTGAGCCTCAATATAAATATAAAGCAATTATGTTACACAGAAACAGTACCAATACAAAAACGGATCTGCTCTCTCCCACACAATATTGATTTGCTTGGGATTGTGACTCAAATTGAGGAGTCCTGGTCAGGACTCTGATAACTCAAAACTGTTACTACCTCATGAGCAAGGCGATCAAAGAGATACTGCTGTGTCACCACTTCGTTCCAGTTCCTATCCACCTCCTCCCCAAGGTGGGTATCCTCGCATTCTTTCAGCTTGATCAGAGCGGTGACCTATTCCACCAAAGAGAGAAACCCTCAGGTATACAGCATCACAACAACTGCCCCATAACACACTTGACTGGTCTGGTTTGTCACAGACTTGCTGTTATCCCTTCACTTGGGACCTACCAGCAGGAAAGGGAGGGATGAGGCTAGTAAGACGTTGTGGTCACTTTACGGGGGAGCCATAAAACTCAAAAATTGGCCGAAGGAACAAAAGACCAAGCCAGCATACTCACCTGGGTGTTGAATGCTTCCTCAGTGAGGTTCTCGATCTTCTCCTCAAAGCTAGAAAGAAACTCTTCTATTTTCTTATCAACAACTTCAGAACTGAAACAAAATACCTTCAATTAAAAGTCATCAGAGGCAGCAGTTCTGCCCACAGGTCCTGTCCCCAAGCTTTAATGAAGCCACCATTTTGCACCCAAAAAAAAGGAAACCTAATCTCAAGCAGAATGCAAAGGAGAAAAAGGGCTAAGGCATGCTTCTAGGAAAGAGACTTAAGTATTTTCTTCCAGGCCTCAGTATTCTTCCCCTAAGCTGAGTGAGAGAACAGAAAAGGACCCAACGCCTAACTCTAGCCCAACTTCCTGATACCCTCACCATGGACGCCACCCTTGACCACTCCAAAGCTGAGAACCATTACAAGGCTTGTACCCTGGTTCTACGATAAATGCCAGGTCAGACATCTCTGCTTTTCTTACCCTCAGGCCTGCCTAGAGAGGAAACACTGGCAAGCCCTGCACGATGACCACGGGACACCAAAGGACTTGAGTTAAGCCCTCGAGGCTCACTGGAACCATTATTGATCCGTCCTGTATCAGGCCACCGATGACCCATCTTCCATCCCCAACACCCACAGCTGTGATTACTTGAGGCAAACCCCTCTTTAGTCAAGAGCTTCCTGAGGTTTAAGGAAGCACTTATAACCCCCCACTTTCCAGGCCAAGAATAGTAATAGTTGGGCCCATCTACTCACTTGTATTTAGTTGCCTGAGTCCCCACGGTGACAGAGAATCCTAGAATACCAGATGTGTTCCTACAGGTAGGGTAAACGTGGTACCTACAGCCAGAATGAAAAGTTCTGTGAACTCAGGTAGTCCCCAGGGCCCTGCCCTCAGAAATTAGAGGAGAGTGTGAGTCTGGGGGTCCTAAAAGAAAATCCAGATGTGTATCCATCTACTTCATTTTCAGGTTAGGGTGTCCCCCTCCTGAACTGAGGACGACACACCAGCTTTTTTCCTTGCTAATATTGGAAACTTAACTAAAAACCTGATCACAGTCCAAGATGCAGATTCTATAAGTTTTGACCAGTTAGTATGACTCTAAAGCATGGAAGGACCAGCGAGCTCCGAAAGGCTGCTCAGTCAGGATATCTGATAAAACTCAGCCTGCAAAGTAAGCCCCAGAACTTTGAGCTCAGTGCTCTTGCCAGCAGACTTACCCAAGGGTCTGCTTGGTTCGAAGGAAGTCAAAACAAGGCTCTTCCATGTGCATCTGTAATTCAACATACTACCCATCAGCCCAACTCCTCCTAGCAGAGAGACCTCCATTTCTAACCCCCAAGTGTTGCACATAACCCCAAAGTCCAGCCTCCCTTACTGCCTTCTTCCTAAGTGGTCCAGGCCCTCTCTCCATGCTCATATCAGGTGACAGTACCAAAAATAACCCTCTCACCTACCAAATAGGCCCCTGACCCCTCCCAAGTCCCTAGCTCCCAGAAAGGCCAGTCCTCATAGTGGGACTCCTGAACACAACAATCCTTTATTACAACTTACCACAAGCAGCTCCATAAGAGTGTATTCTTTTAGACTCCTGGCACCTGACTGAAAGGAGAAGTTGGTCAGACTAACTGAAAATCCAGTGGCTTACAGACTTAAGAATCCAGCTATTCTTGGGGCGCCTGGGTGGCTCAGTTGGTTAAGCGACTGCCTTCAGCTCAGGTCATGATCCCGGAGACCTGGGATCTAGTCCCACATCGGGCTCCCTGCTCAGCAGGAAGCCTGCTTCTCCCTCTCTCACTCCCCCTGCCTGTGTTCCCTCTCTAGATGTGTTTTCTCTGTCAAATAAATAAATAAAAATCTTTAAAAAAAAAAAGAATCCAGCTATTCTTGACAAACATTCATTCAGGTATCCGTCCTATTCTCTTCCCCCAAGAGATCACACCCTCTATTGCCATACTTTCAACAATTTTGTTAACGCATCTACCTTCTCACTAGACTGCCTGTGAGGACAAAAATCACGCTTGATCATTTGTATTCTTGGCCCTTGCACAGGACTGCAGTCTGACATGGAGGTGAGTCCAATAATACCCAACCTGCTAGCTCCTGCCCACAGGACCCGAAGGACAAAACCTGAAGTCAAGTACTTGCAGTTTAAGGTCCTAAGGAGAAGAGCAGCAAATATTTAGGATCAATTAAGGGTATCTGGACTGAGTCCTCCGATAAAAAGGGTACGAACCGAAGCTTCTAAGGCCACACACAGGAACCCAAACAATTAAGACAAATTCCTAAGAGGCAGATCCCACACTTGGGAGACCACATCCTGGCTGTCCTGGAGAGTGGCAAAACAATGCAATTAGAATGAAAGAGAACAGGAGGCCAACAAGCAAGGATGCCACAGTCAGGCTCTTGTAGGCTCCTCTAACATTTCTGTTCTTCCCACTTCACTAGGGGAACATGCTAAAAGCCCTGCAAGTCCTGTTTAGCCAGACAAGGAGATACCCTGTTCAAATGCTCTCTGGGAGGAAGTAGTTCCCTAAAGAAAGCTTGTTTGAGAAGCTAGTGCTAAGAGGTAATGGAACAAAGCACCTCAACAGATAAGGTCTTACAATATGAAATCTCACCCACAACAGGTAAAGTACTATGGATTTTGAGCAGCAGAAACTGGAAATGTGGACAAGGCTAAGCAGGGCCAGGAGGTATCATTTATAAACTTTGGGGCCTGGTAGTCATTTCAGCTTTAAATAAGCTGAGAACAGGGCGCATGGTGACTCAAGCTGGTTAAGTATCTGCCTTCGATTCAGGTCATGATCCCAGATCGAGTCCTATATCCTGCTCTCTGCTAAGCGGGGAGTCTGTTTCTCTCTCTCTCCCTCTGCCCCTCCCCTCTGCTTGTGTATGCTTTCTCGCTCTCTTGCTCTCTCAAAATCTTTAAAAAAAAAAAAAAATCTTGAGAACCTAGATAAAAGCAAACTAGGTATCTAGTAGCCAGGGGAAGACAGACTCCACAGACAAGGTAGGTCTCTATAGAAAGACTTAGGTCTAGGGCCAGAAACACAATGAAAGGACAAGGTGGCAGACAGTAAGGCCTGCCCAATGCCCAGAGCAGGAGGATCTTCACAGGGCCTGATAGAGAAGTGATTTCCTCATGCAGGACACCAAGGAACCATAGCAGCAGCTCACTATAGGAGCCCCAGAGTTCAGGAAGTCTGATCAGTCAATATAGACACAGGTCCCCACTGTCCTAGAAGTAAGTAGGACTAACCACAAGCTATGGGCCGAGACTGTTGCAAAGCTCTTTATTATTTTAAGCCCTATCCCACCTTTCTAGAATGGTGTGGAAAGAAAACAGAGGACCTGAGAACACAAGGAATAGATTTAAGCCCCAATTAGTATGACCTCAAGCAAGTAAGGGACTCTGGACCTCAGATTCATCATCAAAATACAGGTGACAAATCCTTTATCTCAGTATCCTTTATATTTTGAACTTCTAATTATGATTCTGCTACTCATTCTGTTTGCTGATACTGATTGCTTGGCTATGTTCACTTTTGTCTCTTTCTCAAAGCTGTCCTAACAAATATCCTCCTGCTGCTTGGGGTTTTGTCAGGGGAACACATGGGAGGCTCCAACCACTCTTCAGTCTCTGTCCCTCTGGACTAGTAGTTGAATGATTCAGTGAAACCCTATGATTGTAAAAGGATCCACTTTGCTAACAGGAGCAAATTTTTTTTTTTTTTAAGATTTTATTTATTTGACAGACACAGCCAGAGAGGGAACACAAGCAGGGGGAGTGAGAGAGGGAGAAGCAGGCGTCCTGCCAAGCAGGGAGCCCGATGCGGGGCTCCATCCCGGGTCTCCAGGATCATGGCCTGAGCCGAAGGCAGTCGCCCAACCAACTGAGCCACCCAGGTGCCCCGGGGAGCAATTTTTAAATTCAGTTGCTTCAGGAAGACAAATGACCCTAAGGATTAAAAGCTACATGGTAACTGCAAAAGGGTCTTGAAAAATCATAGGGTCCCAACTCCCAAGTACTTTGGACCTTCCACCAGGCTCTAGTGCCCTAAAGGTCCTTAGCCGTGAGGATGGCTATGTGTAAAGGGACCAACTGACCTGGTAGTACACAGTGACTTCAGAGTTGGCATCACCCTTGTTCAGAGCTTTCACTTTGCACAGGTGGTGGCCACTAGGCAGCTCTACCACCTGGAACTGCACCGGCATCTCCTGCTCCAGAGGCATGAAGTTCAGCTTGCTGCAAAAGAATGAGTGTAGGCCACTGCACAGTGCCTTTATCCTCTTACCCCCACCCACAAACTACTGTGAAGAGGCCATCCACAGTCCCTCCTGTATTACTTTGTTTACATAACCAGCCTCAAGAAAACCTACCACAAGGAGCATCATCCATTGTGGATTTAGTAATAACTGAGCTGTGGTTCAGGCCCTCCTGCTGGTAGGAATAAATAACTCCTACAGAGAAAACTCAAACCAATACTCACTCAACAACGTATTTCAGGAAATCCATTGATTCCTAGGAGGCAAAAGAAAAAAAAATAACTATAGCAGGCTCTCCTTATATTAATTTCACCCAACACCAACTAATACCAATATTCTTTTTTTTTTTTTTAAGATTTTATTTATTTGACAGAGAGAAACACAGCTAGAGAGGGGACACAAGCAGGGGGAGTGAGAGAGGGAGAAGCAGGCATCCCGCCGAGCAGGGAACCCGATGTGAGGCTCGATCCCAGGTCCCTGGGATCATGACCTGAGCCGAAGGCAGTCGCTTAACCAACTGAGCCACCCAGGTGCCCCTAATACCAATATTCTAATTCTTTTTTTTTTTTTTTTAAGATTTTATTTATTTGACAGAGAGATCATCACAAGTAAGCAGAGAGGCAGGCAGAGAGAGAGGAGGAAGCAGGCTCCCTGCTGAGCAAAGCCCGATGCAGGCCTCGATCCCAGAACCCCAAGATCATGACCTGAGCCGAAGGCAAAGGCTTTAACCCACTGAGCCACCCAGGCGCCCACCAATATTCTAATTCTTTTAAGAAGGCCTGGATAGCATTAGGAAAGCAGATATAGTTTGTCAACCACATTGATTATGATTGTTGAAAATTAAGAGGCTCTCAACTGAACAGCTCCTCTTCTGTTCTCCCATTGGCATTCTGTTTACCTGTACACTGTGACATGATCAAACTTAACTATTCGGTTTAGCCCATGAGGCTGTGTCCTCTATGACACTTGTGACTGTGTTTTCAAAACTTCAGTCTATAAATATAGGACATGGCATAGAGCAATAAAACAACACAACACTAAGACTTCTATTTTCTTACACAATTGGGTATTGATAAAAGGAGACGTCAGCTCATCTCTACAGCGGTTTCTACCTGGAGCAATTCATGGTACTGAGTCCTCTGGACCAAAAGGACCTCTGCCTGGTACTCCCACTGTGCTCAAAAAAGCAGGTACCAGGGGCGCCTGGGTGGCTCAGTTGGTTGGGCGACTGCCTTCGGCTCGGGTCATGATCCCGGAGACCCGGGATCGAGTCCGACATCGGGCTCCCTGCTCGGCGGGAAGCCTGTTTCTCCCTCTCTCACTCCCCCTGCTTGTGTTCCCTCTCTGGCTGTGTTTCTCTCTGTCAAATAAATAAAATCTTTAATAAAAAAAAAAAAAGCAGGTACCTATCCTGCTCCTGTCTATGTGGGTTGAAGTTTTAAACTTATGTGGGGAGGAAAGAAACTAAGGCTGCTCTGGGGGTTGGGGACTAAAGACAGAGAGGAAGTGGAGAGGAGACAGCAGCCAGTCTCAAGAGTAGCCAGTTATACATTCCATCAAAAGGCCAGTCCTGGGGCGCCTGGGTGGCTCAGTTGTTAAGCGGCTGCCTTTGGCTCGGGTCATGGTCCCGGAGGTCTAGGATCAAGCGCTGCATCGGGCTCCCTGTTCGGCGGGAGGCCTGCTTCTCCCCCTCTCACTCCCTCTGCTTCTGTTCCCTCTCTAGCTGTGTTTCTGTCAAATAAATACAATCTTTTAAAAATTAAAAAAAAAAAAAGGCCAGTCCTGACAGACGCCTGGGTGGCTAAGCCTCTGCCTTCGGCTCAGGTCATGATCGCAGGGTCCTGTGATTGAGTCCCACATCGGACTCTCTACTCAGCAGGGAGCCTGCTTCCCCCTCTTTGTCTGCCTGCCTCTCTGCCTATTTGTGATCTCTCTCTCTGTCAAATAAATAAATAAAAATCTTTAAAAAGATAAATAATAAAAAAAGGCCAGTCTGAGAAACTGGGAAGCCATGAAGGAAGATGGTCAACAGCCAAGTAATTTAGTAAAGTTCTTGGCTGAAAGAGGCCTTAGTTAGTTACAAAATCCACATACCTATCCAAATCAATATACAGCAGAACAAACTCTTCATATGCCCCCATAAACCTATTTTTCCTACTCCTCCACCAACCCCACTGTGGGTTCAAGTAAGAAATCCAGACATCTATATCCCTCCCTCCTCTATCAGCTCCACATCCAGTTAGTTACTGAGTTTTGGCAGTCCTCTCCCTTAGTCTCTCATTTATTTTGCCTAACCTCAGGCTTCATCATTTTTTGCTTCAACGTGTGTGTGTGGGTGTGTGTGGTAAAAGCACATAACAAAGTTTAGCATCTTAACCATTTTTAAGTGTACAGTTCCATAGTGTTAAGTATAATTACAATATTGTAAAATGGAACTCCAGAACTTCCTCACTTTGCTAAACTGAAATTCTACCCATAATACAACCCTCCCCCCCATCCATCTTCCCAACCCTTGGTAACCACCATTCCACTTTTTGTTTCTATGACTTTGACTACTCTGGATACCTCATAAACTCTGGAATCATGTCAACTCTTATAAAAGCCTCATAACTGGTCCCTGCATCCTTCTTAACAGCAAATCCCTTTCTAGATGCTTCACTGATTTTCCATTTACTACAAGATAAAGCCCAAGCTCCTTAACTTGACATACAACCTTGATATACAAGTTCTGCCAAAGAGCGCACGCTCGTGCTTGTGTCTGTGTGTGTATACACATCCCTCACCATACTCCAGAGCTCCCACTTTAATCTCTAAACTGTTGTTTCAACACATAATCTTCAACAAATAACCAATACCATATATTTACCCAGTCTATTTCACCCAAAGCTCTGTCCATTATCAGCAGTCTTCTCGTCAAGAAAGTCTTGCCCAGCATCAGAATGGCTGTGCTATGACAACTCTATAGAGCTTCCCTTTTTGGAGAACTAATGCAATTCCAGAGCCCACAATAGCATTCAGACCTAGCCAAGAGCAACAGAGCACCTCACACTCACTGTGCTTGTGACATTTCCTTGTACCAGGCCTTCAACAAAGAGCTGGGATTTGAACTCCCTGACGAAGCTCAGCAGAGACTCCAAGGAAAGGCCATCCATCAAAGCCCGGTACTTGTCAATCATAGACCAACGGGCATATTCCAGGATTAAAAGCCGCACATCTCTACTCAGAAAACAGGAAAAAAAAAAAAGAAGAAGAAGAGTTTTGTCATTTTGAAATAAATCTTAAAGAAATATTTTTTTAAGTTTCTACAGATGACATCTTTCTAAGGAGACAAAATTTCTATCATAAGATTGGAGAAAATGTCATAATCAAAAGGCATTTAAAATTACAAAACTATACATAGATTTGCCTGCTAGTATAACTCACTTATCTGTCCCAATTGCAAAATAAAATATTTCACATTAGTTGCCAGATAAGTCACACACCGATTTAGAATTATTACTATTTTTATTTGAAATCTCGTTAATATTTTATTAATTACTAGAGGCTAGCCTTATGGGAATCTATTACTGCAGTGACAACACAGTATACACAGTGGCTCTAGGCCAGAATCAGACTAACCTCCATTCCTCATCCCCCTAACTCCTCACTACCCTCAACTCCCCTCCCTCCTCACACTAAACTATTTGAACTTGGCAAGTTACTTAACATCTGTGCCTCAGTTTCTTCAACTGCAAAACAAGGGAAATAGTAATTATAGGGCTAAAAATAAGGCTACCGTTATAGGGTTTTGGAGAGAATTAAATATACACATATAAAGGTTTTGTATAAAGCAAATAACAAATCTTCAATAAACAGGTATAATTACTCATCTACCACATTTTAATAAAGTAGTATTCAGGAGTTCTGGATACACAGGGCTATTTTTCATCATATTGATAGTTCCAGACAACTATCCTTTCCAACTTACATTTGGTTATTAGTTTTTATAACTTTTTGTGAACAGATTATCGGTTATTACAGGTCTGACTCTTAACTGCCACCTGCCTTGCTTCTGAATTTTGTTCATTTGTGAGCTTATAACTGTGTCAAAAGGAGGGCAGAGGGATGGGGTAACTAGGTGATGGACATTAAGGAGGGCATGTGATGTAAAATGAGCACTGAGTATTATGTAAGACTGATGAATCACAGGTCCGTACCTCAGAAACCAATAAAACATTATGTTAATTAACTCAATTTAAATTTTTAAAAAGTTAAAGAACTGACCATGAAATAAACAAACAAATAATTAACTGTGTCAAGAGTAGGATTTCTATATAAGGTTGTGCCGTTCACCATTTCCAGATGCCTAGCAAGGAGATCAAGCAGGGGCTTGCAAGCCATGTACATAAAGGGCTGTGTCTGCTTAGAGGGGACCTTTTTCTCCCTCCCACAAAGCCTCTAACTGCTGAAAGAGGGCTTCCAAAAGGGGTACTTTTTCTGTTTCACACGGAGGTACATCTAGGCTACCATTAGCCCTGGACAAAAGAACAGGCTCAGTGACGCCTGGGTGGCTCAGTCGTTAAATGCCTGCCTTCATCTCAGGTCATGATCCCAGAGTCTGGGGATCAAGCCCTGCATGGGGCTCCCTGCTCGGTAGGAAGCCTATTTCTCCCTCTCCCACTCCCTCTGCTTGTGTTCCTACTCTCACTGTCAAATAAATAAATGAAATCTTAAAAAATAAAAACAACTCTTTAAGACTATGCTTTCAATTCTTTAAAAAAAACAAACAAACAGAATAGGCTCTAATGAAAGGCTCAAGGGGCTATGAGCAGAGGGTTTAAGCATTATTATACAGACTATCAGACGCCTTTTTGCGCTCCTCCAGAAACTTGGGTGAATTCTGGAAAGCTGCAGTTGCCAGATAAGTGACAGGTTAAGCAATTTAACTCAACTGCCTCATCACAACACCCAATATACTAAAATCAGCAGTAAAGCAATTTTGAACTCTAATAAAGCCAGCACTTCTTTAACTGTTGTTTACAAACTTTGGAAAAAACATCCTTCTTTACCTTTAACCTCTAAGTATAGTAAGTAGGCTTATTTTAGTCCTACTCACAGACAGCTACTTAAGATGGGATTAGAAATTTTATAATCTGGGAGTGCCTGAGTGGCTCAGTCAATTAAGCGTCTGCCTTCAGCTCAGGTCATGAGCCCAGGGTCCTGGGATCAAGCCCCCTGTCAGGCTGCCTGCCCAGCAGGAAGCCTTCTTCTCCCTCTCCCACTCCCCATGCTTGTGTTCCCTCTCTATCTGTCAAATAAAATCTTAGAAGAAAGAAAAAAAAATCCTATAACACAATGGATGGTCTCCTAAACCACAGCCAATTCTAATCTGTTTGAAAAATATCACTGAAACTACAGCCTCATTCCCTACACCTAAGCCCTAGAAAGGCAGATATTTTCAGGCCTTCAAAATATAAGCTGAACCTAATGTATACACACTTGGCCAGAGTTTCGGGCTTGATGAGGATGTTAAAGTAGGTCTTCTTCAGCTGCTCAGTTATCATTGTGAAGACGGCTGGTGTGGAACTGAACTCCGCTAAGTAGTCAATAATGAGCTGAAATAGTAGCTAAAAAGAAAAGAAAGAAGCACTTTGAGTAGAGAAGCATGAAATCCACTATGTTTTGGGGCAGGGATGGGGAGACTGCTTCCAATTGGTTTTTACCAAAGGGCCAGCTTGGGAAGAGGAATTTGTAGGAGTACTGGTAACTCAAAGGATCCTCCATAAATGAAATTTGGAGCAATGATTCCACTTTTTTTTTTTTTAAATTTTCATGGGTATTCTTAAACATTTTCTTCTTTCAAATAAACAATTTTTTATTCAGCATCTCCACTGCCCCTAAATGTGACTTTAACTGGGAGGACATTACATTTATGTATTAATTTTGGAAGTAATGACAACTTTCTATCAAACTGTCCCATCCACTTTCCAGCAGAGGAAAGTGAAATCAAGCCCAAAGCAGACACTGTATTGCATTCACTAACTGGTAAATATGTTGCTCTGATGTGTGGCCCAAGTCACAACAGCTGTCACTGGCCAAGAAAACATGGTAACCCACGTTAATAAACCTTTCTATGTGTCGCAACTCATGCATAAGCCTCCATATTTGGTTCTTTAGGGGCAACAAACATAAAATTTAAAGCTCTCTATGAGCAAAAGAGAACAACTGTACTTACAGGTAGTTTGTGGTTGAATCCTTTCACTCGAATAATTAAACCATGTTCTCCAGCTACCAATTTATACTCTAGCTGGGCCACATCTGCTTCATATGCTGGCTCCGCAAGGTTATGGGTAAGGATATTGACAAAGATATCAAAGAGGACCACACTGAGAATATAAAATGCAAACACCACCATTAATTGCCAAGAAATAAACATAAACAAATGTGCTTGGGAATAGGAAATTTCACTTTTAGAAAGACAGTGACTATTCCATAGTGTAGTTCAAAGGTAAATACAGCTTACCCAGGACCCAGTTTTATAGGTACATTACAGAGCACCTACCTTCAGCAGTGCTTCCCATTTTTTGTCATGTTAATACATATGTGTAAAATGGTAGAGCTTCTATTGAAAAATGGGTAAGTATGAAAGGCAACTGACCCAAAGGCTCTGACCATTCCTGCAGCCCAGGTTTTCTGACTGACAAATTAAAAATCTGAGGGAAGGGAGGCAGTTAATATATTTTTCAAGTGGTATTAATATTAGTGCTGCCTGTCACTCTAAGGCTAGATTCCACAGTTTAAGTGGTAAAAGGAAAGAAAATAGTTCACTAATATTTCCTGAGCACCTCCTATGATTCAAGCACATTTAAGGCTCTGACCTCTCATAGCGCCATTATCTATACAAATATGTAAGTTATTTGTTACAAAGTATAATCAGATTGCTTGACAGTTTCTAAATATAGGATCAAGAGACACCTTTTTAGACTAGAAGCTAATCCAAATTCATTTCTAAAGAACTTTTTCAATCTAGTAAGACTATGACTACTCTACACTATCAGCACAATTCTATTTTATGTTTAGTAATAATACAAATAATTTGTTTGAGACACAGAAAAAAATACACAAATCAGCAGCACAGCTCAGTACTAATAGAGAAAATGATAGAATGATTCAGAATGAAACAAACAAAATAGTTTTTCAGTGAGAAACATATTTTCCAGTAAAGAGGACAATTGCTTACTTTGCTGCCGACTTCTGTATCAAAGGTGAAATCAGATGGAAACGTATATATGCTAAAAGAAAAGAAAAGAAAATATAGGCCAGAGGCCTCAAATATTTTATACATCTGTTATATGCTCCTAACACAGTATTTTCTAAAAATTCTGAAATAAACTACTAGTCCTTAAATCCTTGTTACATCTTTATCCTCAACTTATCTTTAAAAAAGTAGTATTTACCATTCTAAATAGTATCCAGAAGGCACACTTTAGTCTGTGGGAAGGCCAGATACATAGACAGATACAAAAAGGAGCCTAGGAATACTATATTTATTAATAGCCTTGGTCAGAGAAAATGTTTACAGAGGTATATATGTCAAAAACATTAAAGAACAATCCCAATGCTCACAGAAAGTTATAGCAGAGACTTTCCAAAGAAGCTGAATAAATGTTAAGAACATTTTTAGAAACATTGATAAATTATTCAAGAAACACCTTCCCAATAAACTAAAGAATTCCTACGTACCACAGAACAGTGGTGTTGAGGCTAGGGATCTGGATTAAATGGCAATGAAGGGATTTTATTTTTTTTTATTTTTTATTTTTTTAAATCCCAAGCTGCTTCATTAAGTTCCTGTGCTATGCACAAGAACAGAAAATAAAAATACAACAGTTTGCGGTCAACACATTAAAGACAAGAACTCGGAAGTCTATTTAACTATATACTGCGATTCCTTCACAAAAAGGAAAATGGTAGAAGGAGAGTGATGGAGGATATTTCACATTTGTAATGCTGAATAGGCTAGCTATTGTGTCTAAGAATAATCTCCTTCAGCACACTCTTAACATACCACCCATTCCCTAAGATGGTCAAACACCTAGCTCTGCTTTCATTTAACTGCAAGAAAAATATTTAAAAACAATTTCATTTTAGCCTTAATCCTTATTTATTTTCTAGAATCTGTAATGTATACAAGCATTCCTGTGACCACACAGGAGCACAGTATGGATCAGCTAGATAAGCCTAGAAAAGATCTTCAACTGGAAGAGGAAGGAGAAAGGGAAACAGGTGACAGACACATGGAAATAGGTTGCTATCAAGTGTAGAAAGAGTTGTTATACTTAGTTCACTCCTTTTCAAGAGGAAAATTTTACCTTTGGGAATTTTGAATTTGTTGTCTTTCTTATACCACAGGCAACCTTGTGGAGTATTCACGATTTTAACAGGGTATTCTGTCTCAGGGCAATCAAAAGCCTTCAACATGAAGTCCGTAGCTAACAAGAGAAAAGAGTAATAATTCATTCAAGTAATTCAACATGATTCCCAACAATCTGTTTTTTGGTTTTAGAAGTCCAGATAATCTTCCTTTGTGGCAAAAGTACGCCGAATTCCTTTAAAAAAAAGGGGGGGGGGGCTGCGTGTGGGTGGCTCAGTCATTAAGCAGCTGCCTTCAGCTCAGGTCATGATGCTGGAGTCTTGGGATCGAGCCCCACATCGGGCTCCCTGCTTGGTGGGAAGCCTGCTCCTCCCTCTCTCACTCCCCCTGCTTGTGTTCCCTCTTTAGCTGTGTTTCTCTCTGTCAAATAAGTTAAAAAATCTTAAAAAAAAAAAAAAGCCAAATTCAAATGCTAGAATATAATAAATTAATAGAACATCAGGAAGAGGAGTCTCTTGGCCTTAAACTAGATGAACTCTGAAGATCTATAATTTCCTAAAGGCTGATTCTGATCTCTCCACGTTCTGCTTGTCTTTCTCAAAGACAGTTTTAACTGTAAGAGGAACCTTTAGTCAGGACAGATGTATAAACCAATTAAACAAATCCATTCTTAAATATGAATGTCTTATCAAGCTTCTGGACATTTGAAAGGTTACAAAAAAGTTCTAACAAAGGGGCGCCTGGGTGGCTCAGTTGGTTGGGCGACTGCCTTCGGCTCAGGTCATGATCCCGGAGACCCAGGATCAAGTCCCACATCGGGCTCCCTGCTCGGCGGGAGGCCTGCTTTTCCCTCTCTCACTCCCTCTGCTTGTGTTCCCTCTCAGGCTGTGTTTCTCTCTGTCAAATAAATAAAATATTAAAAAAAAAAAAAAAAAGTTCTAACAAAGTCAAACTTGGGATGGCTGGGTGGCTCAGTCAGTTAGGTGTCTGCCTCCGGCTCAGGTCACGATTCCAGGGTCCTGGGATCAAGTACCACATCAGGCTCCTTGCTCATCAGTGAACCTGATTCTCCCTCTGCCTGCTGCTCCCCTGCTTGTGCTCACTCTCCCTCTAGCTCTCTCTCTGACAAATATATACAATCTAACCAAAAAAACAAAGTCAAACTTGTCCTCTAAGTTAATGAAGACATAAAGTTTTATCAGTATGTAGGTAAGAAATAGCTACTTAGAGGAAAACAAGAATATAAAAAAACTACTTGTTATATTTATTAAAAAGAACTCGGTTGTTTAGATACTTAAAGTTCAAGATGTGGAACTGAATTGTCTAAAATATGCAAGATTTTTTTTTTAAGATTTTATTTATTTGACAGAGAGAGAAAGAGCACAAGTAGGCAGAGTGGCAGGCAGAGAGAGAGGGAGAAGCAGGCTCTCCGCTGAGCAGGGAGCCCAATGCAGGGTTCAATCCCAGGACCCTGCAATCATGACCTGAGCCGAAGGGCAGACACTTAACCACTGAGCCACCCAGGTGCTCTATGCAAGACTTTTTCAAAAGGCCTTCGGCTCAGGTCATGATCCTGGAGACCCGGGATCGAGTCCCACATCGGGCTCCCTGCTTGGCAGGAGGCCTGCTTCTCCGTCTATCACTCCCCCTGCTTGTGTTCCCTCTCTGGCTGTATTTCTCTCTGTCAAATAAATAAAATCTTTTTAAAAAAAAGAGTTCAAAAACAAAAAAGAAAGGCCTTTATTCTTCTGAGGTTAGAGTCACATAACAAAATTAACCATTTTAAAGTGAACAATTCAGAAGTATTTAGTATGCTGAGCAACTACCACTTCTATCCAGTTTCAAAACATTTTCATCACCCTTAAAAGAAACCTTTACACTCCATTACACTTCCCATTATCCACTTCCCCCAGCCACTGGCAACTATCAACTGGTGTTCTGTCTCTATGGATTTACATATCCTGGATATTGCATATAAATGGATATTTGATACAAATGGAATCCTGGATATTTCATATAAATGGACCCCTTATGTATGGCTTCCTCAACCTAATGTTTTCAAGGTTCATATATGTTGTAGCATGTACATACTTCATTTATTTTTATGACTATTATTCCTTTGTATAAGTTTACCATAATTTGTTCATCCATTCATTCACGAATGGACATATGGGCTGTTTCTCATTAGTGAATAATGCTGCTACAAAGATGCATGTACATGGTTTTCCGTTCTGGGTATATACCTAGGAGTGGAACTGCTAGGGAAAATGGCATTCTAAGTAATTTAGTTATATACAACTGTACCTTTCACCTAGAACCGTGGCTTTCTTATAGCTAGAATGTTTCCCATTGTAAGCTAGTAGACAGACAGATACACATATATATGTCTATACAGAACAAAAGTTCTTGAAATAATACCTTTTCTTTATAAAGCAATTAAACATTTTGCTATTTTCCATCCTGGTTTTTTTTTTCAATGCTTTCGTAACTTATTACACTGACCTGACAACCCACTACAATGATTTCACAAGCCTTCTGGTTTAAAAAACACTAGAACCACAAGGAAAGATAATGGCTATTCCTACAGAGACTGACATGAAAGGATATGTGATACACAAGAAAAAGCCAAAGTTTCAAGAGTCCCAAGATCTACAGTTAAGTCCTGTTTTCTCCGTTCACCAACCAACTAGTATAGGAAAAATCACTTTGCCTTTTTAAGCCTCAGGTTTTCTCATTCAAAAAAGAAAACAGTAATGCCTACTCTAGAGTGTTATGGGAAGCTCAAATAGGAATTCAAATGATACTTTGTAAATGTACTATACAGGTGCTACTTGTTTTATTGATACATAAATGGATCGTGTATAGTAACTGCTATTTCACTGACCTATGTACTTATTTTCGGCTGGAAGATGAAGATCTGGATTTAAATCAAAATTAGTCTTCCATAGTTCAGCCCAAGAGTTTTCAACATCTGTAGAGATGAAAAACAAACTGATCCAATAAACAATACAATGTTGATAATTCTCTTCATAACAAAACAATTAAGAACTAGCCTTCACAAATCAATTTGTCTTTCTCAGGAAAACTGTAATATATCCAGGCATGTTAGCTGTTTACTACTGGGAGCTTATTAGAAATGCAGAATTTCAGGCCCTACCCCAGAGCTAGTGAATAAGAATTTGTATTTTAATAAGATCTCTAGGTGATATATATGTACACTGAAGTTTCAGAAGTATTTTTCTAAAACATAGTCAAAACTCTTCCCCAGACTACCCAGATAATAGGAATTTTTTTAATACATATAAACATAGCAGAAAGTAATTTTCTGCAAAGCAGGATAAATAATTTTCATTTCAAAGTAAACCTCTAAAAAAAGTTTACTTTTTTTCCCATAGAAACCATCAGACAAATTATTAAGGAACAAAAATTCTCAAGTGAGTCAGATGAACCTAAACTTGTAAGATAATTATTAAAATATTTTACCTTCCATACTATATTGAGTCCCAAACCATTTCTCCTTGAGGTCACATTTTCCCTCATTAGCACCAGACAGTAGAACAAGATTTGCTTTCTGTGGAACTAGCTGATTAAGGGCTTCAGCAATGACCTAATTGGGGTGAGAGGGGACACACACACACACACACACACACACACACACAATAACAACTTTAACCTAATACATCTCTGTTAAAAAGGCAAAGCCATATTATGTTAGGCATCCCCAAGATCCTGGCACCGTTATGCCCATGAGATGTATCTATAGTCATGAACACCCTAATTTATAAAACTTCATTAGTCTATTAATTGTTTCAAATGTTTCTTGATAATGTTATAAACTGTGTTCATCTCAAATCCTACATAATAATAGTACTAGCAGGAAAAACAGCTCTCATTTACTAAGTTTTACCATGTGCCAGGTAGTGTTTAACATACATTATTTCATTTAATCCTAAAATAACTCTAAAGTATAACCATTTTGTAAACTATAATACTCAGGTTTCTATTAAAAGTTCAGTAATTTGCTTGAGTTAAAGATTACATAATATGCACAGAACAACACAGCTAAAAATGGCAAACGTGGAGTTCTAAACAAGGCTGTACATGATTCCAAACACCATGCTTACACTACCTCATGCCCAAGAATCAGTAAAATGATTCCACTACAAGGCCCCCTTCAATAACCCTTCAGCTATGGTAGGGGAGCCCCAAGATTTTGTGGGTAAGGGTTGAAACGCTAACTACCAATTAAACATCATTTCTTTGAGGAAAAAACAATAAATGGAGGTTCAGAATTTTTAAAAAAAAAAATCTTTCTAGGAGATAACAATGTGTGATTACTGCTTCCTCCTTTACTTATCCCTATCTTTAAAATTTTGGAATACCCTATGATCAAGGTTTCTCAACCTCAGCATTTATATTAACATCTTGGGCCAAATAATACTTTATTGTGGCGTACTGTCTTTTGCACTGTAGGCTGTTTACCTGTCACTTCTAGCTTCTCACCCACTACATGATCCCTCCGTTGTGGCAACTGAAATGTCTCCAGATATTGACAAATGTCTCCTGGGGGGGATATCATCCAACTAAGAACTGCTATGAGAACTCCTATGGAGCAAAATGACTTATTCCCAACAAGGAAGGAAGGAAAAACCCAACCAAGTATTTATTTGTATGCTGTCTATAAGTCACATGTTTCAAATTCAGGGAATCTTACATTTCTTATAACATTTTCAAAATGGTTAAAATGTAATTGCCCAGAGTCTCTCACTGAACTAAAAGGTAAGCAAAACAACTAAGTAAGCCTAGCAACTAAAGCACATAATTCTTAAGAATCACTTTTTTAGTAGATAACACTTGAGAAATAGCGACAATAATCGTACCTCACAAAAGAACTAGATTTTCTCCTTATAGGTAAAACACGCTCATATACAACAATCATGAAAAACTATGCACAAAACAACTGATACTTCTTCCATTTAAACAAAAAATTTGACAAATTTAGCCAAGTTTTCTACATTCCCATAGTTCTTAAGTATACCTTTGCACTTTATCCCCCTCCTCTTTGTCTAAAAGTAACTCTTAGAAATGAAAACTCCTTACTTCTGGCTGGTATTCAAAAAGAAGTTGATCTCCGGTGAGGAAGTCCTGTAGTGGGTACAGCTGCATGTTTTCACACATATTTTCTACATACTCAACTGGATCTGTCTGTAAAGAGAGAATTATTTCACACCAGAAACTTCCATTATTCTTAATTTACTACAAAATAGAAATAATTTTTCTCTTTTTTTTAAACAATGAGACTAAAAGCTTCTGAACAAAAATATACTGAGCAGATATAATTTTAACTTAAGAATTTGATGCTCACTCAAGCTCCACTGTGATCACTTTAAAAAAAGAAAAAAAAGGGGGGGGGGATTTGATGCTCGAAATTCTAAGAAAATTTAACCAGAAAAAATTTACCACCTTGAGGAATTTAATCTGACATGCCTCCCATCCCCATCCTGAGCCCTACAACACACTAGGCTCTGATCATGTCACAGCCTCATTACGGAAGCATCACAACACTGAACTATAAATGCTTGTTTAGAAGTGCCTCATGTAAAGAGCCCAGATGTCCATCAACAGATAAATGGATAAAGAAGATGTGAGACAGAGATATATGATGGAATACTATGCAGCCATCAAAAAGAGTGAAACCCTGCCATTTGCAATGACATGGATGGAACTGGAGGGTATTATGTTGAGCCAAATAAGTCAATCAGAGAAAGACAATTATCATATGAGCTCTCTGATTTGAGGAATTTGAGACACAGGCAGGGGTTCATGTGGGGAAGGAAAAAAATGAAACAAGATGGGACCAGGGAGGGAGACAAACCATAAGAGACTCTTAATCTCAGAAAACAAACTGAGGTTTGCTGGGGGGTTAGGGGGAGGGACAGGGTGGCTGGGTCATGGAAAAAATAAAAATTAAAAAAAAAAAGTGCCCCATGTGACTGATGTCCTTAAAGACAGACTCTTCATCATTTTATCACTATAGCACTATCACCTAAAACTATCTGTAAAAACAAATCAATGTAGGAATCAAAATGTGTCATATAATTAAAATCTTGAAATAAGAAATTAATCAGTATATTTCCTCAATTTAAAACTGAAAAAGTAACCGAAAGTTCACTAACCTATGAAATAAAAATACTTCGGAGGAAAGCAATCAATCAAACACTTACTGAGCACCCAGACGTTCAGAATCTTAAAACTGACAAGTCCTTCAGATACCAAGTGGTTCTATTCCTACGTTTTATAAGAAACACACTTGCCCAAGGTCACACAGTAAATAAAAGGCAGAGTAGACACTAGAACTCAGGCCTCCCATTGTAGAAGCAAACACTCTTTCCAAAATACCACACTATCCAGTCTTTTACTAGACATTATGGGGTATTCTCTCATCTAATGGAAGACAGAAGAGAAGTGAAGGTTACTGCATTCATGGAGAAGAAATGGGACATGCACACATCAAACTAGAGGCCATAGGTATATGTTATCTACTATATTATCACATAAAAATAAGAAAAAAATAGGAAATACTGTTAGCTTTCTTTGTCCCACTTGCCATTTCAGGAAACATTCCTGAATCATCAAGTTGACCAGTCACTAAGGTGCTATTATTATTTAAAATGATTCCTCCTACTCTGTTCTCTCTCTTTTTTAAGTAAGTTATTCTCACCAGCCACTTACTTATAAATTAATTGCTGTGGTATGCAACAAAACTGAATGATTCAAAATATTTCCTATGAGAAAACATTAAGGACCCTGGCTAACACCAGATCTCTAGTGTCAAGGCAATGGAACAGGCACTAAGAAAAACACTTAAATGCTACCCTTTCATTTTTTTTAAAGATATAATTTACATACCATAAAATTCACACTTTAAAGTGCATCATTAAAAATAAAATAAAATTTAAAATAAAGTATAGAATTTAGAGGTTAGGATATTCAAAAAGTTGTACAACCATTCGCCGCCATCTAGTTGGACAGCATTTTCTTTGCTCTCCATAACCATTAAGCACTCACTCCCTACTGCCCACTCCCCCTAGCCACTGGCAACCATCAGTCTGTGCTTTATCTTTATGGCTTTACCTACTCTGGAAATTTCATATAAATGGAAACACATATGGAATCATGTGACCTGTGGTGACTAGCTTCTTTCACTTAGCATGTTTCCAAGATTCATCCATGTTGTAGCATGAATTGGTACTTCATTCCTTTTTGTGGCTCGATAATATTCCATAGTGGTCTACATTTTGTTTAACCATGCATTCGTTGACATTTGGGCACTTTGGGGGCTATACTGCTACTAGATATACTTGTGTACAAGCATTTGTGTGGACATGTTTTCAATTCTCTTGGGTGTATACCTAGGAGAACTTACAGTAGAGCTCATATGATAATTCTGTTTAACTTTTTCAGGAACTGCCAAACTGTCTTCCAAAGCAACTATACCACTTTACAGTTCCCACCAGCAATCTATGAGGACTCTAATTTCTCTATTTCTTCTGCAACACTTGTTGTCTGTCCTCAAATATTTTTATCTACTATAAACTCTCACTGCCTTATTATTACATTATTTCTGTTTTTGTGCCTACAGAAAAGCACGTAAATACCTTGTTCTGGTTCATATTATTTATTTATAAGACATACTGAGTCCAAGTTCCTATGAGAAATAATTTTTTTTAAATTTCTTAATTAAGGGCACTTGGTTAGTTGAATGGCCACCTTTGGCTCAGGTCATGATCCCAGGGTCCTGGGTCTGGCTCCCTGCTCAGCAGAGAGTCTGCTCCTCCCTCTCCTTCTGCCCCTCACCCCTGGCTCATGCTCTCTCTCAAATAAAATCTTAAATAAGTAAATAAACAAACAAACAAATAAATTTCTTAGTTAAATAAGACTGGCCTGAATAGTTCGAAAACGGCATTCCTATTTGCTTTTATAAAAGCCAAAATAACCTGAGCTACTTGAGTTAATTCAGCAGTTCACACAGAGATATAGACCTTTCTGATTTGTTCTCACTTTACATGGATTAGGTTTTAAGCTAAGATATCTTGGGCTCATGTTTTAAAGTCAAAACAAGTATTCATGAATATTGTTACGGTACAAAAAAATGAGAAGCTACAAAACTGGGAAGATGTCAGTAAAAAGACATCATGAAATGATTTGCTAAGAGGAAACTGGAGGGCTGAACAAAAATGTCATTCAACCAATGCTAAAAAGCTGATCCCCAAAAGAGGAATCTGTGTATCCCTTATGGTTGTAGTCCACAATTCCTGATCCCACTCCTTCCCTGCCATAGTGCTGACCCACATGTTGCCACCACAGCTGGTAAGAACACTGAACAAAATTACTCCTAGTAAGGTAGGTGGGAGGACGTGTGGAACTCTGTAAGTCCACTTACAGGGGGTAGTGTCTATAGGGCCCTGGAACAACCAATAGATGTGTCAAAGCAGCCTGTTTTCATAGAATAAGATTTTTATTTCTATTTCAATGATTCTAGTATATAGAGCAGATTACATAGGAATCAACAGCAACTGGAAGTTTACAGTTTTTGTGACCTTGTCCTCATGTACCTAAATTTTCTCTACTTACAGTAGATATTCAGGAAATTATCTCTGGTGATGATCCAAAAGGTTAGCTTCAAAAAGCTCTATGAAGCAGTTCTAAATCAGGGGTTTTTAATCCTGGGTCCACAGACATTTCCCACAAGATATATCAATGGACAAATTCAGCAGTGTGTTATGTGCGTGCATGAATTGGCCAGAAGAAACTACGTATTTGTTTTCACTAATCTCTAAATTAGCATTTTTATTTATTTTATGAATATAGGTATATTATGAATATAGGTACAAACCACAATTGTATTAGCAGCATCTATGACTAACCAATAAAAATTACAATATAGTGGTTTCCCCATATTGAGCTCAGTGGGGAATCTGTTTCTCCCTCTACCTCTACTCCCCACCCCCTGTGCATGCTCTCTCAAATAAATTAAAATATTTTATTTATTTATTTGATAGAGACAGATAGCAAGAGAGGGAACACAAGCAGGGGGAGTGGGAGAGGGAGAAGCAGGCTTCCCACTGAGCAGGGAGCCTGATGTGAGCCTTGATCCTAGGACCCTAGGATCATGACCTGAGCCGAAGGCAGACGCTTAACGACTGAGCCATCGAGGCACCCATATTACTATTTTTTAACATTTTTGAGTATTTTGTTTCAATATTCCTTCAAAAACGACTGTATTTTATTTTATTCCCTTAGAAACACTATTTTATGACTTGTGTAATATATAGACGTAATACACATATACATATATAATTGTGTAATACATATATGTGTGTATATGTATCTTTTTTTTTAAGTAGGCTCCACACTCAGTGTGAATTCCAACACAGGGCTTGAACTCATGACTCTGAGACCACGACCTGAGCTGAGATCAAGGGTCAGAAGCTTAACCACCCAGGCACCCCTGGTTTGTATAATATTTAACAAAATTGTTTCACTGTAATTTCCTGGGTGTGACAATTTTAGTGAGGATACATTTATGTAGTGAATATATGTTACAAAACATTTAGAGATGAAATATCATAATATCTGTAATTAAATCTCAAATGTTTTGGGAAAAAGATATGCATACATGCATATACATATATAAGGAAAGAAAGAGAGAATAGAATATATGGGGTGCTGGGCGCCTGGGTGGCTCAGAGGGTTAAGCCTCTGCCTTCGGCTCAGGTTATGATCTCAGGGTCCTGGGATCGAGGCCCACATCGGGCTCTCTGCTCCACAGGGAACCTGCTTCCTTCTCTCTCTGCCTGCCTCTCTGCCTACTTGTGATCTCTCTCTGTCAAATAAATAAATAAAAATCTTAAAAAAAAAGAAAGAAAAAAAGAAAGAAGGAAGGAAGGAAGGAAGGAAGGAAATAAATAAATAAATATGGGGTGCCTGGATGGCTCAATCACTTGGGTGTCTGCCTTTAGCTCACGTCATGATCCCAGAGTCCACATGTCAAGTCTCACCTCGGGCTCCCTGGTCAGCAGAGTCTGCTTCTCCCTTTGCCTTTCACCCTGCTTGTGTTCTCTCTTGCTCGCTCACTCTCTCTCAAATAAATAAATAAAACATTTTTTTAAAAACCCACTTTATTTTTTAAAAAAAGAGAGAATGGAAAATACAGAAAGCTATTAACAGCTAGTGAATCTAGATGAGGGATAAATCAGTGGTCACTGTACCACTATGACAAATTTCTGAGACATTAAAAAGCTGAAGGGATGAAATACTATTCTGAGGATTCAACAGATTTCCAAAGGGATCCAAGACATAAAAAGGGTTTTAAAGAAACCCTGCTTTAAACTCCTTACGTTTCAGCCTTATATAATATCTTCCTTTCAGATACACATAAGATCATTTACTTTTTCACAATAATCCAGACTTCCTTACTTATGTTTTTCCCATTGCTTACAGTGTATCTAAACCTTATCTTTTTTTAATGCTGAACTCAACTCAAATTTACCATATCCATGAAGCCTTCCCTGATTCTACCCAGATCAAGGCAAATGTTCTCCTTGCCCTGAAATCCTAAAGCACACCATTTCTAACCGTAAATATGGTAATTACCACAGAATTATCCTATACAATGTCTTCATAATATTAGAATTCCCAAAATATTAACTACCATAGCAAGCTATCCATGAATGTTTATCAAAAGGACAGATGGATGAGTACATAGATAAAATCTGTTTGTCATACAACATGATCTGTGTCACTCTGGCTCATCCTCTCACTGTTACCAATATACATACTTAAAAACAAGAGTTAATTTTCAGATAACCTCAAGGCCATTTTAGGACTCACATGACAGAGAGTGGCAGAATTAAAACTCCAGTGACACTTCCAAAAAGAGGAATAATGTCCATACCAGTTTCAACTTGGTCATAGATAACATTCAAAAAGAATTTGACTTCCAATACCTGTTCTTGGTAATGAAATTCATTATCCTCAATTTTCTGAATCTCTTCAAAAATTCTGTGAAAAAAGAAAATTATAAGAAGATATATTTAAATGTATTAGAATCCTCAGCAGTGAAAGAGAAGAAACAGAATGTCCACATAAATGTAAACCCTTAATGTCAACTTTCCCATGCAGTATTCACATGTAGAAGAATCAGAATATAGAGCCAGTGAAGGAACTTAAGCAAGAAATGCCTGAAAAACCATCATGGTAGGACTAAAGCGTGTCTACTTGGCAGCCTAAAGGCTAGAACATACTAGTACTGATTTCTAGCCTAATTCTAATATGTACATATTACCTTTTTTCTGGGCCTAGCTTCTGCAGCATTTTCAAATACTGGAAGACAGTATGAGCAACCTGAAAACAAAACATCTGATTATGCTTTTGCATAATGTAATATCTGTATTTCTAAAATTCCATTTGAATTATTTACCTCATAGAAATGTTCATAACCCTCATCAGTCAATGTAATGGAAATGCTGAACACTGAGTAAGTAGAATTTTGCTCAAATCCTGTCTCACCATTTCCACCAAAGAGTGCAAGAGCCCAGCACCTATTGTTAGAAAAAATGAATCCAGTCAATATCTTGGGATTGACAGTCTACAAATACTCCAAATTAACAAAATAGGTAGGCTTTCTATGTAAAATTTGGGAAGCTCAGAGGCAAACATGCTTTCCAAAAGTAAGCTTAAAAGTATAAATTTTTAAGTACAAGACCTCCCAAACACTTGCAGTGCATGCAAGAATTACAAGAAGGAGATAACAGTCATATTTATGGAAACACTTATATTATAACATAATATAACATTAATAATTCTATGAAGACATAGTTCTATGAAGACACAGTAATTTCTGTTGAAGAGAACAGCACTAAAATTATGGTTGCTGGAGGTATTTTGCTCATCCCTTTTGAACCTGTCTCCCAGAATAAGGTTAAAATACTTCAGGTAGGTCCCTACTTAGGATGTTGAATGAGCTCTCTGACGCTGTCAGCTAACCTCTATAGGTTGTCTAAGAAAGAAGCAATGAGACTCTTTCTCTTCCTAACTAGGATAATCCTGAAAACCTAAAACAAGAAGGGAGGAAGCCAAAATGAAGAACGTGAAATTCTAATAAAGTCTGGTAAGGTGGAAAGGTTGTACACATTTCAATGCATATTGCACTTATTATGTGAGGTATATATATATACATATAAAACTAATACCATTGGTTTATTCTTTCATAATAACCCCGGTCTTTTAGCTTTCTTTGAATGTTCTAGTCATATCAGTCCTTTAAAGTACTTACTTAAATTCCTCATCTTCCTTTCCATTCTTGAAACAGTGTACAGAAAAATCAAACAAGGAAGTACTTTAATTATTGGTCCTGATTTAAAGCTATCTTTCTATGATTTGTCTAGGCAACTTAACCAAGTGCTTAAATGCATTTTGGAAATATTCTAACACAGGTGCATATAATGTCAACAGTCCCACTATTTGTTATGATTTCTCTGCCCAGTATAGTTTTCATAAAAGTCCACCTCTGGGGGCACCTGGGTAGCTCAGTGGGTTAAAGCCTCTGCCTTGGGCTCAGGTCATGATCTCAGGGTCCTGGGATCGAGGCCCGCATCAGGCTCTCTGTTCAGCAGGGAGCCTGCTTCCTCCTCTCTCTCTGCCTGCCTCTCTGCCTACTTGTGATCTCTCTGTCAAATAAATAAATAAAATCTTTAAAAAAAAAAGAAAAAAACAAAAGCCCACCTCTGGGTTAGGAAAGGCTGGAGATCCACAGCATTTAAATAATCGACTTCTTTACCATTCAAATCTAAATTCTTGATGAGAACTAGGCTTTTATGTAACTCTGGAATCCATTTATTTATTATTTTTAAAATTTTGTATACAACTAACTTCCAATGCGAGCTAAAAAGGTGGCTTCCAAGGAAATGCACAAATGTAACAGGGCTATTAAAATAATTTAGGTATTAAAGTGACTATAATTAATCATTAGAACTGATTTTAGGCTTTCTGGCAGATAAAACAAGAAGAATAGGTTATAGAATGCTTATTGTCTATTATTTTTCAGAGACTGCTACACTGAAAATACTTATTAATTAAATACTTGCTTTTTTCTAAGGTAAGAAAGAATGCTGCCTTTGCCTTCATGCCCAACCAGCCAGGAGATATAATGAAGTGGCTTCACCCTTTAAAAAGAAAATGTTAAGGTCAAAAATAAAAATAATTAAGATATAAGCACACAAGGAATTCTTACTTCAAATATCATAATATTTAAGAATATGATAAACTTATTATCACATAAATTCCACCACACATGAAATTATTAACTTGATAACAGCAAGGTAAAAACAGAAAACATGGTAAAATTTAACTTCTTTATCTGAAATCACTGAATGAGTATGATCATTTCAAAATTAAGATTACAACTTTTTTTCTTGAATGCCAAACTTTTTATGGTAAAATCTCTCATTTTTGTTTCACCCAAAATAGAATATAGATTATCATTTTAGAACCTAATACAGAGAATGAATCCCTCAGTGTCAGGAAAAGCTCTCAGTATTGCCTTAAGCTCTGTAGGAAAATGAAATGTCTTGTTTTATGGGTCAGAAAATCTAGCTTATAGTTTTAGTTATTCCTTTAAGTAAATGCACGATCTTGAACAAGAAACTTAACCTCATTGTATTTTTCTTTCTCTCTTCACTTGCCCAGCTATTTATTATTATTTATTCATAGAGTTTTCACGACAATGTAATGTAACAGGTGTAAAAATGTTAGTCTGAGTAGTTGTATATATATTATTTAAATTGTCTTTTTCCACTGGCTTCTACTGTAATTTCAGAAATGTATTCCCACCAAAACTATAGAAAAATAAAATTAAGAAATCTAAACATTCTAAAATTTTAAAATTAGTTTACAGAGTTCAATAAACTATTAAAAGTTAAGACATAATATTAGGATCTTACATTAACCAATCCCCAAATCCCACACAAAATTGTTTCAAAATATGAACTTGAATTATATCTATTCTAAGACTGATTTAGGGGAAGTAAATTGGCTAAAGAATGAATGCCACAGATTACACATCTGTATCTGAACGAAACTAACCATTTTATACTTGGTTACTCTGTAGGGATAAAAAAAAAAAAGGAGGGGAATTTCTTTGTGGGGAACAAATAGAAAAAGTCTCGCCCAAAAGGCTAATTCATCATGAATCATGATGAAGGGTACATTAAAACAAACAGTCCATAAAAAATAATAACTAGATGGAAACATACAGAAATTTTAACATTCTTTGGAAAACATAGTCATGAATGACTTTTTCCTGCTTTTCAGTAATTTTCAGAATTTCTACAATAAACTACCTTAATAATCAATCAGAGGATAAACAAGCCTTTATTAATTAGAAAAATAAGCATTGCCCAAAAAAGGAAGAACAGTATATGTACTATGGCTTCACCTCCATTAAAAAATGTTTTACATGCACTGTTTTAATGTCCAAGGATATATAAGAAAGTATTAATGTTGGGCCTATTTTTCGGAAAACAAAAATTAGAAGCACAGCTTTACCTTTTAGTTAATACTCTTTTGTCCTGTTTTAATATTTAACAAGCATGTATTATTTTTATAGTAAAAAGTTAAATAGAATAAGCTTTTAAACATGCATATAATAATTTTAACACTTTTGGGGACACTCTACCATCACTGCACAATTAATGTATATTGCTTTTTCCTATGTTATCCTTTCAACAAAAGCAAATAGATAACACACGTTCTCTGCTTTCTCAATGGAGGCATACCATTCTTGTTAACTTGATAGGATTACTGAATATTCTATCATATATGTAAAAAAAAAAAAAGCTTTTACTAAGCTTAAGCAACATTACTTTCCTTCTGCTTGTGTGTTTATCCTCATGGGTTTGTTTTTGTTGGTAATGTTTTTTTTAAAAAAAATAAGGTAAATTTTTATCAGTTCATTAGCATTTGTTTTAATCAGAAAGTATTTGTAGGCATTGACTGATCCTTATCTTTAAAGAACTTCTTGCCCTTGCTATTCTGCTCAAATAAGGTAACTATATAAATAAATTGGGAAAATGTTTTCCTAATCCATATAACTCTTCCCTAACTCATTACTACCTCAAAGGTGTAGGTCCTTCAGATTTAGGTTGTAGTCATATTCCAGGCTCAAAATTACTTAACTTGACTTATGACAAGCTCAAACTAAATGGTCACCACTAACCAATCATAAGCTAATATATTTTTGTACTCAAAGTACCAAAGAAAATAATTATAAAAGTTAGCATTCACACAAGACACTTAATTTCAAAGATGCAGGAAAAGCAACTAGCTATAAGAAAATTCTAGTTTTTATACCTAAGAAAACATTAAAATATATAGCCAGGCTTAAAATCTCCAGTAGTGAGTTTATCATATAACAGACCCCTCAAATTGAAACTGTTTAATATGCTTTCAAAATATCACTCTCATTCAGTTTCTAGTGGGTAAATTTGCCCTGAACTCTTACCTGTAATGTTGCTGTTGAGGGGGAAGTGCCCATGTGATGGTCAGAGCATGAATTTTTCTGATTGGAACAACTAAACAAAAATATTTTTCAGAAAAACAGATATAAGTGTTTCTCCATAATTTTTCTTATGCTACATGAATTTTTTTAATTCAATATATTTCATCCTCCAATAAACAGGGAAGGTTAAATGCAATGCAATTATCATTTCAAGTTGCCAATTTTCCAATTTGAGTAATGTGATTTCATAAATTTCTTTTCAGTTTGCTTTCACAGGTAGAGAAAACAGATAAAGGAACTATGAAAAGATGAAATACTCCTAAGAAGGATCCCTTCTTGCAAGAAAGGATACAGGACTAGGAGTCAGGAGACCCACAGCTGAAATCTAGCCCTACCTCTATCTTGCTATATGTGTTTATGTAACCTTGAGGAAAATCATTCTCATTTAAATCTTTCTGTACCTGTCTTCTGATGGTATGGAAAGGGAGTTGGGCTAAGGTAGCACTACGATTCTTCCCAGTGCTCTTACTCTATGATTCTATGAAGAGAAAATATAAAACCAGAAAGAATACAACAGAAAATAAGTTGTCTCTGGGAAGAGTCAGCTTAGATAGAATGGAGCGGGCAGCAGATAAAGGGCGTGACAAAACAGTCTTTGATCAAAGAAAGGGAAGAAGAGAGAGACTGGCAATGGGGTAAAGGAAGAAGAGGAGGGAATACCGAGGCAATCAAGAAAAAGAAGGGGAAAAAATCTGCCATGATAAAAAGAGCAAAGACAGAAAAAAGTTAAATTAGGAATATTTCTGCAATATTCACTATGGGCAAAATGTTACGTAAATTATAGCATAACCATGTGATGGCTCATTGGGAAATTCTTACAAATATAATATTAAATGAAAAAAGCAAGAGATAGAAGTGTATATACTTTATCATCTCAACTATGTTAAAATATACCTATAGAAACTCAAAAGGAAATTTACTAAAATAACTTCTTTAGATGGTAAGATTTAAAGGTGATTTTCCCATTTCTTTACACTTCATTTTTATTTTTATTCATTTAAAAAATTGTTTTTATAATTGAGATAAAAGGAAATAATTTCCAAAGTCTTATCCCTCCTCTATTTTTCTCTTTTTTAAAGGTAATAAAGAACAGAGCATAGATAGAATGAAATAGGAAAGAAACGGAAACCAAAGAACAAAAGGGAACAAGGGGAAAACAAGGAGAAAGCATTAAAACAGACTCGAGTAGCAGCAGGGCAGGCAAACCACTCTGCCACCAGTTACTGGCCTGTTGTCCCCCACTAACTGGATCGCCTCTGTCCTTCTATTCCCTTTCCAACCCAGCTGTACTTTCTGTTGTGTTGTCATTTTCAAAGAAAATTGGCAGCCTCAAGTAAGTTTTAGAGAATGTGCTACAGTTATTTCAAACAGTTTTAAACCTTTGGTTCACGAACCTCTATAAAGTTTGTTAAATGCTGGTGTGTCAAATGGATCCGTTAAATGGCCAAAGTTTGGTTTGGGTAACCCACTGAAAATAAAACAAATATATTAAAATTTAATTGGCAAAAGCCTTTATAAGCAGTATCTTTAGGGATGCCTAACTGACAGGTATTTATAATCTATTCTACATACTCCTGGCTGAAAAGCATTCTAGGCATAAGCATATAGATGGCAACAAAGCCACAAAATCCTGAGTTTAACCTGTTCTTCACCTCAGTCCTAGGAACTCGAATCTCTCTAAAACTCATGGGAGACAGAAAACAATGAAGTGAAGGGGCCTTCCCCTTCCAATATTTACTGCCTCTATCAGCCCCTTTCAACTTCAATTCACCTCCCATATAAAGCCATTTCAGAAAGAAAACATTACTAGAGGTATTTTTTTAATTCAACAAGTATATATGAGATGATTATTAGGTATCAGGCACTATATTAGGCACTTTGGTATTTAAAAGACATGGACTCTCTTAGAGGCTTCTTATCTGGTTGAAGATATTGTTAACTGTTTCTTCTAAAACATGGTCAATATGAATTATTATTAAATACCCAAAAGACTTTTTAACCTGTCCAGTTAAGGAATCAAAGTTGTTAGTGATTACTATTTAAGAGAACTTCTAAAAATTGCTTATCAGGGATTGACAGGGCCTAATGAATTTCTCTAGTCAATATACCTCTGATTTTTTTGCTAAAGGTTCACAGTAAAACACATTTCAATCTGCCAATCAACATTTCTGTAGCCCATACTCATTTCTTATCCAAACAAACAAAACTAACAGAACAACCCCACAACTTGGGCATGGCTTTCATTATCTTTCCATACATAAAAAGTACTGCTAATTATCAGTGGAAATTTACATAAAACCAAGTTAATAATAACCAATCAACTGTTACTACAAATTATTCTAATATTTGCACAGCCTATTTTTCTTTCATAAATTTAAAATAAATTATGTCCTAGAATGAGGAACTTGGGAAAAAAACCATCTAACTTACTCAC